>PVKB01000379.1:633860-793432 GCA_004027205.1 Ctenodactylus gundi
TCTCTCTCTCTCTCTCTCTCTCTCTCTCTCTCTCTCTCTCTCTCTCTCTCTCTCTCTCTCCAGGCCTAGCTAACACCTCATTTTAAAAGTTCATATATTTCCAACAAAGTGAAGCATATAACCTTTACCTTTAGTTCCATTCTCCTCCACTCCAACAGGTTCTTCAGTTTTACTTTATATGAAATTTCAATGCCTTGGTTAATTTACTTATTTTAGATTTTGTGCCCTTTCCTAGCGACAACATGAGGCTATTAGGAAAACTTGAGAGAAATAAATAAAACTGACTTTCTGTACCATAGCTATAATCCATAGACAGTTTTGAGAGGCATGGGGTCAGTCACAGGACGCTATTATCAATCCAATTGATTTTCCATGCTTTTCTGAAAATTCATCTTGAGCTCTATGAGGTTTTATTGTTGGCTGGACCTGTGGGAAAGGGTGACATTCTTAAAGGACTTTTAAAAGGGTATTAGATTTCGTTGGTTGTCTCCTGTCTTCCTTAGAATGGCTTCCTACCTGTCCTTACTTAAGGTCACCCCTTATCTGTAAGATTATATTTCTTCTTGCCTGCACTATTTTAGTGAGTATAGTAATTTGATTGTTTATCTATACAGACAGTCTTTGGGAATAACTGTTAAAGAATTGTTCCTTTCCAAAAACCACTGGTATTGATTTTTTGCAGAGTAAATTTTTTTAATGGCCTGAGACTCAGCTGACTGAACAACAAAATGTGATTTATGCCATGACATGAACGCTATTAATCACATGCAGCCAGATGGGAGCAGTTACTGCCCCCAGACCCAAGGGTGTTGACTGACATGGCCTCTAATCTGGTCACGTCATTGCAAACAGATAAAAGAAAAAAGCAAGTAAAGACAATCAGCAACACCTCTTTCAGCGACAGATCACAGGAAAATACAGATCACACACCTACACCAACACAAGAAGGAAAAAACTCATACAAGTTTTCAAATGGTAAATCCTCTTCCTGGACGCAGAGTTCAAGTGGCTGAATGGCAATGGTGGTGATGGTAGTGGCGGTGGTTTTGGTGATGGTGGTGGTGAAGGTGGAGATGCTGGTGGAGACTGGTGGTTGTGGTGAAGGTGGGGGGGTGGCGATGTTGGTGGTGGCAGTGGCGGCAGTGGCAGCAGTGGAGGTAGTGGTGGTGGTGGTGGCTTGTTTGTGGTAGTAGGAATTAAATAAATCATTAAACCAGGGCCCTTCACACTTAGCTACATCCCAGCCCTTTCTATTTATATTTTTCTATCTTAAGACAGTTCTCAGTAAGTCCCTAAGTAGCCACGGCTAGACTAGAACTTGCTGTTTTCTTGACTCAGCCTCCAAGGTTACTGGAGCTACAGGCCTGGGCTTGGTGAAGCCCAGCTTCAAATGCTTCAGCTATTACAGTATTACACTCCTATCCCCATTCCTTCAAATAAACCTCATTATCACTTTTTTAATTGTAAGGTAAACTATACAAAATTAGGCCTATTTGAGCCCGAAAATGGGTAATAGATTTAAATGAAGTTTCTCTAAGTCAGATGGACCCTCTAACACTGTTATAATCTCCATTGACTTGAAGTGTCTCTTCCAGGGAACACAGAAAAGAGTCTGAGGACACTCCTCCTTTTTGGGAAAAGCAACCATGCTCTCTGATCAGCCTGGAGACTAAACTTTGATGCGGGGCCTTGAAAGGTAGGACAAAAGAAAAGTGATCGGCACAAAAGCCATGGGCGGTTACAGAAATGTTTTGTTGACTTACATTTAACAATGAGGAGAGAACTTATATAGAATGATTCCTTTAAAAAGCTGCACGTGAGTACATGTGCATGTCTAAAGACAGACAAATGGATAGATACAACAAAAAGATATTGACAATATCTAAACAGTGATTATCTGAGTGATGTCTAAGATTATAAATATAATTCAATTTTTTCTTATAATTTTTTAATCCAAAAAAATACATGCCACCAAAAAGAAATGTCCAGAGAAAAAATCAAAGGCTTGATGAAGAAACAACTAGGTAAGCCAGTGTCTTTAACTATTTTGGGTTCGTACAGAAACCTCCTGCAGAACAAAGCAAAGAAGCATGAACTCTGTGCGGAGCTCTATGGTATTCCCCGTCCGCTGACCCCGGGTCAAGACTCCAATTCACACCCTCATTCATCATTATCACTTGGCAATACGTGCTGAGAGCAAGAAAAACCAGGAACAGCTATGCCACCGAAGATGGGAAGGGGCCAAAGGGCAAGAGAAGAGGACAGGTTGGCCTTGGTCATGGCACTTTTAACATGCGGCCTCTTTTCATACAAAAGACTGTGGCTACCTCTGGACTGATGCTCAGTCACTATGACAAACAAATGGAAAAACCAAAACACCTTGGTTGTGACACACCAAACAACTCTGTATTGTGCCTTCTGCAATGTGATCATTGATACAGTTTTAACCATTGAATTAGACCACGGAAAGCATTTTAAACTGAATTTCCGTTTGGCTAATTCACTCGCATAGTCTAAAAACACGCCAAACCTGCAGGATAACTACATAAAGCAACATTTTGAGAAAGGGAACTGAACAATAACTTCTGTAATTGAAACCCCGGCTGAGGATCTGAGGTAAACACCACCGAGTGGCCCACGCTGGCTGCGGCCCAGCCTTAGCACCCTGACCAGGAGGAAGGTGCTCAGAAATCGTCTTGGCACTAGGCCTTCTCTGAGGCACTAGCGAAAACAAGTGTAGAGTTAAGGATCTCTGTGAAATAGCCAGATCTCTAGGATCCCACAGGTTGGAAAGAAAACTTTGTCAAGCCAAGAAGTTTATTTAAGCTTATTTCTATATGTATATTTCAAGACAATTTCATTGTAAAAATGAGGAAACAGACAAATCCCGGCTGTAGGTTATCCTATAAGATAACTGTCCTAGATTCTGCAAAAGGTCCCTGCCATGAAATACACATACTTGAAAATGAGGGACTAACAGATTTATAGAAAAGACCTACCACATTCATGACTCTTGATTGTATTCTCCTGGGGTTTTTTTCTAGTTACAAAGACATTTTAGGGACAACTGAAAAAAACTGAACCTGAGTCATGAATCACTTATTAGTCAGAATTAGAAAATGATCTAATTTTCTAAGTGGTGATGGTTATACAAAAAGGTGTCCTTATCCTTAGGAGATGTAGGCTGAAGAAACTCCTGGTGTCTGCATTTCAGTATTTGAATCTGAACGGAAACAGAATACAACAGGACAATAGACACTATATACCAAACTATTCTTTCAACTTTCCTATTCACTGGAATATTGTTCAAATGAAGACTTGAGGAGAAATATATACTAAGTTCTTCTCGTTTTTTTCAGACTTTTAAAGAGTTGCTTAGTCTTGGCTGACTTAACAAAATCAACATTCTCAGGATGCGAGGACACAGAATAGTTTCAATCTAAGTAATTTCTCACAGCAATTTTTACACACAGATGCAGTGGTGGCGGCAGCATAAGTCAATAATCCACCTAGAAAAAGTGATACTTTCACTTCTATCCTAAGCCTAATTTTTAAACAAGATAAAAAAGAAGTTGTCCTGTAGAGTGCTAATTTAAAACACAATCCAGAGAGCACAAAATTGATACAAGGTTCAAAATCACATACATTTTAACATCTTATCTGAACAAAAACATGATCAAATTTTAGAAAAATTGAAGACCTAATTTTATTTTTAAATCTCCTTAACTAGGTAAGTGCAAATGCTTCTTATATAAAAACACACAGTAAGGCCCAAGTCTTACAATACCAGTTTTGATTTAGGAAAAAGTCAAAAACCAAAAACATTTTATATGATACCAGAGGTTCGACAAAAAAAAAAAAAAAAAAAAAAACTTCTACCACCATAAGTAGGAGTAGAAGAAAACACTTAAGGAAAATACAAGAATGTGTGTCTAACCCCTTGAAGACAAAACAAGATACAGTCAATTGAGATAATCTTATGATTACTTTAGTTAAATATTTTTCAAAACTAAGCTGGGCCTGGTGGCACAGACCTGTAATCCCAGCATTCTGTGAGGCTAAGGTAAGAAGATCACAAACTCAAGCCCAGCCTGGATAACTTAGCAATTTAGCAAGACCCTGTCTCAAAATCAAAAATAAAAATGGGCTAAGGGTATAGCTCAGAGCAAAGGACCTGGCTAGATCTGCATCATCGCAAAGAAAATAAAAATAAGGGGCTGGAGAAATGGCTCAGCAGTTAAAGTGTTTGAAGTGCTTAGGGAAGCACTAAGTACCAGAGTTCGATTCCCCAGCACCACATAAGCCAGGCTTGATGGCACACACCTGTAATCCCAGCACTCGGGAGGCTGAGACGGGAGGATTGCTCTGAGTCCAAGGCTAGCCTGGACTCCATAGTGAGCCCAGGACCAGTCTAGCCTGTTGAGTGAGACACTATCTCAAAAAAAGAAAAAAATTAAAATCCAAGTACTTCAATAAAATAATATTTTTAAATAATCTCTCAGCTGTAAACCACCATAAAACAGGATGCAGCAAGTGAAGGAGACTTCAGCTGGTTCTTGACAGGCTCAGGGAGCTGGGTGGAGTACGGAGGAAGGGGAGTCATCAGTAAGAGGACAGGCAGGAGGGTTACTGTTTGGTTCTGACCCAAAGGAAGAGGCTGCAGGAGAACAATTAAAGAAGCCATTATGGTCTGGATCTGGCATGTTCCCCAAAAGCCTCAAGTCTGGAAGGTGATTTTATCACAAGGGTGATTTCCATTGATTTCCTGTGTTAGGAGGTAGGGTCTGGTTGGAGGGGCAGATCACTAGGCTGGATCCACAAGAGGCAGATCACTGGGACACCACCTAAACTAGAAGGATCCACATTAGTGTGAGGGTGCTCTCGATCTGTTTCCTATCCTCTATGGGACACACAGCTGCTTTCTAGTGAGGCCTCACCCATGTGCTTCCACCAGTGCCCACCACCCAAGGGTGAACAGAGACCTTTTAAAACTGGGAGCTAACTTGTGGGTGTTGGGTATCACGTTCCAGAAACAAAAACGTAACTAACCCAGAAGCCGAAGATTTCTTTCAAGGTGGAAAAGCCCACTCCCTCGCTATGAAAGAACACTGGGATTCAGACCCCGACTTTCTATGGGTTTAATGACTGTGCACTGACTGGAGGGTACCTTCCACTTGTACTACACCGCTGGGAATACTGAGCTTGCTGATGGGACGCTGGAGGCAAGAGGGAGAATTTTTCCAATATCATTGTCCTCTAGCTGTGTGGCCTCTCACAGGGTAAGTATCAAAGTACTCTCAAAGTATCAAGTACCTCTCTTTGATACGAGGTAAGTATCAAAGATTCGTTTCTTTCCTTTTTTAAAGGCTGAAAAGTTTTCCACTGTGCATAAAGGCAGTATTTTCTTCCATGCATCCACTGATGAATACTTAGGTTGATTCCATATCTTGACTGTTATGAATAATGCTGCAATAATCATAAGAATGCACATATCTCTCCGACACATTAGTTTCAGTTCCTGGTAGAGGCATGACTTTGAATTCTAGACAATTCTGGCTTACCACTAAGGCATTCTGTAAGACTTCCTTTCTTCTCTCTCAACTAGTGTAGTCCACCCAGGTGCAACACTAATTGAGAGACTGCAGTCAGGGATTCGATCAAGCATTTCCACTCACTGCCATCCAAGACAGAAACAACTGTTTAGAGAGGCTCAGTAACTCATCCACACCCCTCTGTCAGAGCAAGCAGAATCAAGATGTCCACCAGGATCCTTTAGGCTCCAAAGTCTGTACTCTGGACCACCTGGCACTAGAGCCCTACAGTGCGGTCCTATGGACTGGAGGAATGCACATGCTTGTGGCTCTGGAAGACCTTACCATGTGTTCAGAAAGCCCCAAAGGATGAACTTGTCCTGGTTCAGGAATAGGCCCTAGCCTGACCACGAGCAAGTCGTTTTCAGTTCACAATAAAGAAAAGCCATCTAAAAAACATAAATTTACACCTGACCCTTGAACAACATAGGTTTGAAAAGAATCAGCATTTTAAATTATTTTGAGAGATTTTCAACAATTTGAAAAAACTTGAACCCTGGCATCATATCAGGAAATAGTGAAGAAAATACTAAAAAGTATGTCATGAACATATTAAAACATGTAGGTAACAGTCTATCTTATTACTTACTATCATAAAATATACATCAATCTATCACAAAAAGTTAATTTATCAAAGCTTATACATAAAAATACAGATCACACATGGTGCTATTTGCTAAGGTACAATTAAAATGCCCCTTCATAGAATTGACCACATTATACACTGTACTACTGCAGTAATATCTTTTCATTTCTTTTCTTTTCTTTTTTTGAGAGAGAGGGTCTCACTCTGTAGTTCAGGCTAATCCGTGGACCCAGGACAATCCTCCTGTCTCAGTCTCCCAAGTGCTGGGATTACAGGCACGCACCCCACCATGCCCAGCTTTATGTGGTGCTGGGGAAGTGAAGGGCCTAGCACTTGCTAGTCAAGCGCTTTAACTGTCGTGCCATTCCTCTAGCCCCCTACAGCAGTCATTTCAGAGCCACTTCCTGTTGCTACTGCATATAGCTCAGGTATTTCAAGCATCTACTTAAATGTCATGGAAGTTAAGCATCTCTAATAAATTGCTTACCACAGTAAAAAGTCAACTCTCACACTTTCATACTTATAGCATAAAAAAATATATTGATCAACTCTATTATCCATGAGGGCTGATGTCAACAATAGGTATTAGTAGCTACGTTCTTAGAGAATCAAAAGTGATACGTGAATTTTTGACTGAGCAATGTGAGTATTTGGGCCTCCCAAGGCCCAGGTTATTCAAGGGTCAGCTGTACTCCCAAGACGGCTTCATGTGTAAAAGCACCTTCCCACTCAAAGGAACCAAGACTGCACTAACTCTATGGTCTCTCCCAACTAACTCTAAGATTCTTTGGTCTTCTATGCCTTCTCACCACCACAAATCTGTCCAATATATGGCAAATAAAAAAAAAAATGCTGCGTAAAGTATCAAAAACCCATGTTTCCAAAAATCATTCAAAAATTCACATTTTCTTTTTAAAAATCCACCTTAATTCAGTCACATTAAGGGAAGAGAAATAAAGACATCTAGAACTAGTTTGCATTTGGGTATCTACAAATAATCTCTGACGGAAGAACATTTTAAATAATTCATTTAACAGAAAAGCAAACATATGTCTGAAAACAGCCCCACAGAATAGGTACACATTAGAAAGACAAACTCAAATACTGAAACACTCCTTTAACTAGCGAATATTTAATCTTATATGTTCAATAAATGTTTACCTATGTCAGTTAACCATATATCTTAAGCACCCACCCACTTCTTCCTTGGAGGAGTCTGAAATCTAACTGGGTGAACAGAGTGGGAAAGATGGCCAACTTATTATCAAATACCTCCATCTCACCTTGATGTATTAAGCTTAACAATATATCTTCCAGAAGAATGTGAATATATTCATAAAAATATGTTCCTAATATAAAGTCAGTTATGAGAGGGACACTGAGTCATGCAGACAGGGCCACTAACTGTCCCTTCAGAGGCCAGGACGAAAAGCAGGGGTTCTCACCCTACCCCACACTTCCAAGAGTGCACCACCCAAACTGCCAACTGCTGGTACCACCTTAATGCAGATGCAGTGTGAGTAGCCCGCCCAATTTTTAAAAACAAATCAATGGTAAAACATTGAAAACATATGAGATTTTACATGAGAGTTAAGGAGAAGGAACACTGGGCCTAGTAGCGTAGGATACCTTTTCCTCTGTAGAAAGGTTATGTACCTTCCAGTCTACCATGGTCCTTCCTGGCCAGATTATTCATTTAGGATACCTGGCTCCTGCAGAAATATGAATTTGGGGACCTTGGCATAAACTAAAGGATGAGTGATACTGTCATATTAAGAATGTAAAGAAAAAGCAGAGAGTGGAGGAATGTAGGGATAATGGTATTCAGAAAGAGAAGTAGAGAATTAACAGAAAAACAACAGACAAACAGAAAGCACCTATCAATAGATTTTAAATGGTTGTCAAGCAAAAACGAAGTGATGCCATGTTTCCACCAACGTCCAAGTGTTAATCTCATTCTGCACTGTCCCTAAGAACTCTGGTTAGCATTTCAGATACATGAGTGTTATGGAAAAGATTGAATCTTGGGTAAGAGAGAGAGAGGTGAGCTTAGAAAATGTTTGGCTTTCCTTAGAAAATGTTTTGGGTTTTCTCATCTGACAAACAGGGAAAAACAATAGCAGCTAATATATAGACTTCCAGTAGAAGAATAAGGAATATTGATGTGTGAAAAGTGCTTAGAGAAACGCCCAACTTAAAAGGACGCATTCAGTAAATTTTAGCTATCATGTGATCAGATGCCTATTCATAGCTGAAATATGTACAGGTGACAAGCCATCACCATAGGTAGGTGACTCACTGTACTTGCGCTAAGAGGTCATTCTGGATTGTCACTCCAGAAAATATGAATCAACACGCAGAGTGTGAGTTCCGGGAAGTGACTCGCGTTAATAATAACAGTTTTCAGGAGACAAAGTCCAGGAAGTTCCTATACCGTATCATATCTACCTTCCAGATATGGCAGTTGAACCTTTGATTGTTCATCGTGCCCTTTCCTTTGGGTTATGGTCTGAATGTGGAATGTCCCCCAAAGCCTGTGTTCGGGAGGAGAGTTAGTACCGGAGCAAATCTACTGATCTGCTGTGCTGTTAAGCAGCTGGACCTGGTCAGAAGGGGTGGATCCCTGGAGCTTGACCAGGAAGGAGTAGATCCCTGGGAATATATTAGCTCTGCCCTTCCCACTCTCTCAGCTTCCTGTCCCACCGTGCCATGATCAGTCAGCTTCTCTCTGGCTATGCCCCACCAAGCCCTTCTGCCATTTCGCTGCCCATGACTGGACTGAGTCCTTCTGAAATTATGAGCTAAACTCCACCTGTCCTCCCTGATATAGGCATCAGGTACTGTGTCTCAGCAGCAACAAAGTAACTAAGACACTTTCTAACATGTTCCTCTTTTTCCATTTTCAATTCATTGTCTCCATTACTAGACACAAAAAAAAAAAACATTTTTGTATTTAAAAAATGAGTGATTATCATGTTATTCCATGTTGACACAGAACAAGGTTCTGAGTGCCTCCTTTATGCCTCCTTTATGCCTCCATTTTCATTACCTATTGGTGGTTTGGATCTGGAGTGCCCCCCCCCCCAAAAAAAATAGCCTCCTGTACTTATTGGATACTGTGAACTGTCTGGAGGGGGACCTAGCTGGAAGGGGCGGGTGCTTAGGGCTTTACCTGGAGAGGCGTGTGCTGGTTCCACCCTTACACCCCCAACTTGTCTCTGTTCTGCCCTGCTGTGAGGATCTCTGTCTCTGGAGGTCTGGCTCCGGATGCAGCCCCGCCCTGTGACTCCACCATTTCCCAGCCACCCACCTATGAATGGACTGAGAACTTCTGAAACTGGGAGCTAAAATTTTTCCTCCCTAAAGTGTATGTCAGATGTTGCATCACACTGATGAAAAAGTAAGACACCTACCTTCACTAATGAGACTCCAGAAAATTACGTTAGCTAATAGCTTTTATGTCACTATATCGCATGTCAAATAGTTACTACTTAAATTAAGTAGAAATATTATTTTTTCATTAGGAACAACAAACTTTCATTATTGCACAAACACAGTCTGTGAAAATTTAGACACCACCACCCTAGAAGTTCCATTCTGAGGAAAGTAGGACCGTGATGTGTACGGTAGGTGATAGCAACCCTGCCACCTGATTGGGACCAGAGATCGGTACTGGCACCCAACGAAACACAGCCTCTGAGCTGACTTGATGGAAAACCTGGGAGCTGAGCTACTACCCGAGGGACTGCCTGGGTTTCAGTTTGTCGTTGTAGGGTAATGAGGGCCCTTCCCTTCCTGACTTTATCCCGACAGGAAGCCACGCGCCGGGCAGGAAGCAGGAGCAGCCTGTAAGAAAATACCTGGCTTCTATTTCCCACAGGCCTCAAGGCTTTGTCAAGGCTACAGATGTAAAAATAGGCAGAGGCCTCTGGGTGAAAAGATATTCCACCTCCACACCCCCACCCCCAAAAAGGAGCCAGGTGAGGTAGCATATACCTGTAATCCCCACACTCTGCTGAGGCAGGACTGCAAGTCCCAGCCCAGCCTAGGCTACTAAGTGGCTTAGAAAGAGCCTCCTCAAAAAGAGGACCCTTACAGATGCACCTCTGTGAGAAGGCCCTGGATTCAATGTCCAGTCTGGAAAAGAAATAAGGGAAAAGGGCACAGCCGGCAGGACAAAGCACCCATGATCCTGCAGCAGGCACTCCCTGACTGTGGGACTGCAAAGGGACAGTCACAAGGGGCATGATAGCATACTTGACCCCTTGGAATGCATTTCATAGGATCTGCCCTCAATATTTTTGAGACAGGGTCTCATTCTGTAGTCCAGACTGACCCTGGACTCACTATGAAGCCTAACTGGTCTCAAACTTGTGGCAATCCTCCTGCCTCAGCCCTCCACGTGTGAGGTAACAGGTGTATACCACCACAACCAGCTTTTTTGATGTGGTCCTGTGAAATGGAACCCAAGGTCTTACACATGGGAGGCAAGTGCTCTAACCACTGAGCTACACTCCCAGGTCTAACTTTGAGATGAATTTAAATGAGAGGACGTGAGAATCACCAGCAGGGGCATAATGAGGGTCCCAGAGTCAGACCTGAGTTCAGCTGGAAGAAAAAAAAAAGCAATATGTCATATGTCAGAGGTGGAGACCGAGAGCCAACCTCACTCACTCTGTGGGCAGCAACTGGCTCTCACACACGTCAGAATCCCCAGTCTTCTGAGGGAGCCCCAGAGAGCGGCTGCTGAAGGAACCCACGGGCCAGCAGCCCGGCTGTGGCTGCTGGTCCCACGTGTGCGGACCAGGAAGTTCTGCCAACGAGGTCTAAGAATGCCTGAGTCAGTCTCTCTTCTGTGTCTGTCTGTCTGTCTCTAACACACATACATGCATGCATGCACACAGCCCAGCCCACCAAAAAGATCACCACAGCAGCTACCTGCCCTACGTCCCCTCCTTCCCCCAACATCGTTTTTCACTTTAAGTCCACTCTGCATGACTTCACACCGAGACAGAAGGGAATATGCTTGCTTGGTCGCCTTCTCACACCTTTGCTTGCTCTGGCCACCTCATTCCAAAGCAGGCATTAAGGTGGCCACATCCTATGATGGAGAGGGGTGGGACCTGTTGTTACCCACAAGCTGGCCAATGAGTAACTCAGAATGAGAAGTGGGTGTGGGCACTTAGGAAAACAAGCAGAAGTGCCTGCAGATGAGGCTGAGGACCCAGGCAAGAGATGGAGCTCGCGATCACGGAGGCCCTGGAGTGCAGTGCTAGTGGCCAGACTCCATCGTGAAGGCGCCAGGTGGTTACTGAAGGGTCAGAAGGCGTCTGCTGTAGAGACAGACAGATGGGTAAGCGACAGGCAAACAGACTGTACAGCAGAGAGGCAGCTCTGACAACACAAGTGAGCACTGACGTCAACAGGCGGCCCTGAGTGATGAGGCCTTCCCTAAGCCACTGAGATTAGGCATGGAACGGAGAGTGGCTTTGGGCGACACTCAGAGACTAAACAAGAGAAGGCCAGGGACGGCAAGGCTGCAGCTGGTAGGTAGGAGATGAGGTGACGTGCCACGAAGGGCTCAGATGAGGGACGGTCAGGCAGGACTGCAACAGGGAGCCAGAGAAGAGCAGGACAATGAATGTGTCCCAGGGAAGCCACACACAAAGGGGTCCAGATGTCGGGCCTGCTGTAACAAGCTACCTAATGAGTCAGTGATTACAACTGGTTTAAGTCGCAAGGCTGACAAGACACCAACCTCCAAAAGACCTGCATTTCCCTCCTGCACAGCCCCGGCCCCAACACCGTGGCAACCACAGAAACGGGCTCCTTGCAGAGCTGCCTGCGGGCCGGCCAGCACTGCACACAGCGAGACCACAGCGAGCCCATAACAAGCATCATGGCCCAACTTGGTCCTTTATTTCCCCTTTTGCAAGGATGTGTGAATCAGATGGGCACAGTGGTGCACACCTATAATCTAGGAGGCTGAGGCAGGAAGATTACAAATTCAAGCCCAGGCTCGGCAACTCAGTAATTTGGCAAGATCCGGTCTCAAAATAAAAAATATAAAGGGGCTGCAAAGGCCCTGCAATCCCCAGTATAGGAAAAAAAAAAAAAATCCTACGTAAACCATCTTTTACAACCTCTTTTTTCCAACAGAGCTCAAGGCGTCTTATTACAGTGATACTTGCATACTCATGTTTATAGCACCATAACTCATAAGAATAGCTGAATCTTGGAAGCAGCCTACATCCCCATCAGTGGAGGAATGGATAAAGAAATGGTCCATATTACATAATGGAGTACTACACTACTATAAAGATAAACTTGAGTCATCTGTAGGAAAATGGATACACCTTAAGGCCATTATGCTTAGTGAAATAAATCAGACAAAAATAGGTTAACTATCACATGGTTTCTGTGACACAAGAAGCACAAACTATAAGTAAGCAAAAAATAAATAAATAAATAAATAAATAAATAAATAAATAAATAGAAGAGTTGCGGGAGGAAACACAGAGATACATCATGTGCAGAGGGCAGGGGATGTGGGGAAGAGGGGAGATGGAAGGGCAGGAACGAGTGAGAAGCAGGCATGCCTAAACGCAGTATGCTGAACATAGGCACCCACCAACCGAGTAAGGTAATCACTATGAATTATAAATACAGTCTTTAAAAAAGGAAAAAAAAAATCTCCTCTCACACAGGAGTTGCATTAGAAAAGATAATAGGAGCCAGGGCTGGTGGCCCAGATCTGCAACCCCAGCACCCTGGGAGACTGAGTCAGGAGAATCACAAAATTCAAGCCCAGCCTGGGCAACTTAGAGACTTAGTGACAACCGACCTCAAAGTCAAAAATAAAGATGAGTTGGTGATGTACCTCAGTGTGAAGGCCCTGGGTTCCATCCCCAGTACCAGGAGAGAGAGAGAGAGAGAGAGAGAGAGGAGAGAGAGAGAGAAGACCACCATTTCACTATTAGGCTTATAATACTTATAATATTTCAGGAGCCATGGAAAAACGCAACATAACTATATCCCTATTTCTTTTGACTTCTAATCGTTGACAAGCAGTAGATAAACTGTTCTCACTATGCTCGTGACGCACATTCCTGCCCTATTCCAGTGCCCACCGAGGGCTCTTGTCACTCACAATCCCACACTCAGGCTCTGCAGCCCCACAGCCCTCTCCTCCTTAGTCATGGCGCACACTCATGATCCACGTGAGTTCCTGTCTCCTGACCTTCTTCCCCTTCCCAGCTGTCCTTCCTGGCCCTGAAATGTTGCTTCATGTTTCTTTTAATCCTCTGTTTTCTCAACAGGGACTTTTCCAGCCAGGCTAAGAGTTCCCTCTAACTGTAGCACAAAGCAGTTTTCAAAATCTGTGTCCCAGCTGGCCCTGGTGGCACAGGCCCATCATCCCCGTGCGCTGGGAGGCTGGGGTCAGAGGACTGCAAAACCAGGCCCAACCTGGATGATTCAGTGACTCAGTGGAACCCTGTGTCAAAATCAGAAATAAGAATGAGCTGGGACGCAGCTCAGGGTGAAGACCCTGCACTCCGTCTCCAACACACACATACAAGAAGTGTGCCCGTATTAAGAAAACAACATTTTATCAGAAAAACACACTCAAAGAATACCCAAGCCATTCCCTTGTGCCCAACCTCATTCTCCCCTGCTAAATGGCCCATTGGGTATCTACAGCACAAGAGCCAGCTGAAGAGTTGACAGCTGAGGAATCCAGGTACCTTCAAAAGTGTGCTTCATAAAAACCACAGGTGGTGCTGGAGGAACAGCACAGCGGTTAAAGCCGTTGCCTTCCGAGTGTGAGGCCCTGGGTTTGATTCCCCAACATCCCATAAACTGGACGTGGTGGCCCACACATATAATCTTAGCACTCGGGAGGCTGAGGCAGGAGGATTGACACAAATCCAATCCTAGCCAAGGCTCCACAGTGAGTTCAAGACCAGCCCGAGCAAGACCCATCTTAAAAAAACAAACAAACAAACAAACAAAAAAAAAACCACTGTGATGGTTAATGTTATATGTCAACTTGACTAGGCCACAGTACCCAGTTTTCGGTAAAACATCAACCTGAATGCTGCTCTGAATGTTTAACATGTAAATCAGCAGGCTTCAAGCATAGCAGATTAGCCTCCAGTCTGAGCAGGCCTCATCCAATCAGTAGAGCTAAGGTTTCCTGAAAAAGGAAATTTTCCTCAAGATGGGAAGAGAGAGCCCTGCCTGAGTTTCCAGTTTGCAGAAGGTGGACTCAAGACTGTAATACCAGCTCTTAACTGAATTTTCAGCCAGCCCGCCCTGTGGATTTCAGATCTGTCAACCTCACAAACTCAAAAACTAATTTCTTTTTGTTTTTTGAGACCGGGTCTCGCTCTACAGCCCAGGCTGGTCCTGAACTCACTATGGAGCCCAGGCTGGCCTTGGCCTCACAGCAGTTCTCCTGCTCAGCCTCCCAAGTGCTGGAATTACAGGTGTGTGCCACCATGCCTAGTTTATATGGTGCTGGGGAATCAAACTTGGGTACTGAGCACTTGACTTAGCAAGCACTGTAATCACTGAGCCATTCCTTCAGCCCAAGAGCTAATTCCTTAAAATAAATAAACATGTGCATGCACTTGTATGTATGTACATGTACTGCTGGATCTGTTTCAACAGAGAGCCCTAAATAGTACCACTGGCTGCCACACATCCGTGTCAGAGGCTTATGACTCACAGACTCTACATGACGACATTTCAGGGAAGCTGAAACATCTGCCACAATTTTGTGGAAAGAAAGGGGATACAAGCTTCTCCCAGGCCAAGTTAGGAGGCCTCTGTGTTTCAGCAGTGTGTAATAATCCACACCACCATAAGAAAATTATTTAGCCCTTTTTTTTTTTTTTGATACTGGGGATAGAGCCCACGGCCTACATAGTAAGCTATAACCACAGCCCATTTTCTATTTTTTGATTTTGAGAAACAATCTCACCAAGTTCTTCAGTTTTGTGGGATGGGCTCCAATGGGTGATCCTCCTGCCCCAGCCTCTCCGCATGCCATAACAGAAGGCCTGTGCCACCATACCTGGCTATTTAACCTCTAATCTCTCTGGCTTGTTCGAGTTCTAAACGCATGGATGGGCATAGCCACTTTGCTGCATACCAGTAGTAAAATGGCTCAATGTACGCCAAGCCTCTCACACGATGCCTGCCTATCACACACTACATTTTCCCAGTGCTTCATCGTAAGATGAAAGAATAACATGAAAACCAGGTAGAAGAGGCCTAGAAGAGCAGTAATTCTAGTTATTCCACTACAAAGCATGGAATTTTGAAAACTTGGAAACTTTTTCCACCTCCCTTCATATTACCTGTATACTCCTGCCTGAGACCAGTGATAAAGAGTCAATATTTCAGTTTGGAGCATTTTATTTCTGGTTATACTTTCCACTGATGAAAAATATTAAGCAGTATTAGATATTTGTATATTAGTGTGGATAAGGTCATCACACTATGTCTTAAAGTGTTTTTGACTTAAAAAAAGGATGCCAGGTTCTAGATATAAAGAAGTATAAACTTTGCCTATTCACAATTTCTCTTCAAGCCATATGTGACCAATACAGAGAAAAGAGAATCAATGAGTCAGTGAATCTCTGTCCTAGCAGAAACACAGCCTGGCCCAGTTCTAACATTATTCAAGAGACACTTTAGAAAGATTTCTAAGGCAAGAGAATTCCAGGTTTGCCCAGCCTGAGAACTTAGTGAGACCCTGTCTCAAACAATAAAATCCATGAGTGGTGGCACACACATGTTAAGTCCTAGCACTTGAGAAGCTGAGGCAGGATGATTGCCTTGAGTTCAAGGCCAGTGTGAACTACATAATAACCTACGGACTTGCCTCAAATACTGGGTGGGACCCTGTTTCAAAAAACATACCCTAGAACCCAATCCAAGAGAACCCAGCAGGAGCAGAGGCTTTTAATTTAATTGTGAAAATCCACCTTCTGCTTCCCTTGTCTACAGCAACATCTCATCGTCACTGCTGTGTTGAGTCACAAAGACAGAGACAGAGAGACAGGTGGCCCTGTATCCTCATCTGCCTTCCCGATTCTCCAGGGAGAAAAGAATCTTTGACGCAATCTGACAGGGGTCAGAAGATCTGCTACTAAAAATTGGTACCGCAGTCTCTGAAGTGCTCCCATTAGAGTTGCTGGCTCTTCAGCAACCCACTGCCTGTGATGGGTGTGGAACAAACGCACAATAATAAATTATGTGGAAGTACCTTCAGTAATTAGTAACCTAGGAGGCTGCCTCTTACTAAGGATGGTGTGGGCCATGCGAAAGGAACCAAAGTCAAAGCAGGGAAAGGCCAAACTGGGAAGAAAAACAAAGTTCCTCCCAATTTTTTAAATTCTTGGCCATATCATTAAGTAAAAAGCTCACAGACAAGGTGCTTAATTCCAGAATTCCAGGAGGGGTTTTGGGTTGTTAAGGTGTAGCCAGATGAGCAAAGGCTTCAAAGTCAGACACTGGGCTTCAGAGCCCAGCTCTGCCACGTACCAGCTATGCCACAGCTCTCTGTAGAGCCTTTGAGAACCTTGGATTCTTTATCTAAAAATAAGAAAAACACTACCCATCAGTATTGCTATATAGATAAGAGCAATATATTCAAGCACTTACAGGCTAAATCTAGCAGGAAGGAGGACACCTCAAGTGACAGGTGCCATTTTGAAGAGCTGTGCTAAAATCATCAGTTTGACAAAACTGTGAAAGCCTTAAGCAAATGTCGAAGTCCCTGGACACCTGTAGTCCCATCCTCTGTTGCATAGGATAGCTAAACATAATTAGATTACTGAACCACTTAAATGTGATCTACCTGCATAGTGGGCATTCCATGTGTGAGAACAGCATTGTTTCTAATCCAAGTCACATTTACTGTTTTGGATGGACATGAATAGTGAAATGTCTTCTGGCTGGTGTGCTTGTTCTTCTCCTTGTTCCCAACAGTCTATTCTCCACACAGAAGCTAGACTGAGTCTTAAGAAACTGAAGTCATGAGCTTCCAGGCAAGATGACAGCTAGGAAATGCTCAATGGCTCCTCATGGGCTCATTCCAAAAAAATGAGACTAAATAACCCTGACCAGAAACTACAAAAACTAAACAAATACAAGGAGATTAAATAATATATTACTGAAGAAGCAATGGGTCACAGAAGAAACCAAGAAAAAAATCAAGAACCTCCTAAAGTCAAATGACAATAAAAGCACATCATACCTGAACCTATGGGACACAATGAAAACAGTACAAAGTGGGAAATTTAGACCTATGAATGCACATATTTTTAAAAAAAGAGCAATTCCAAATAAGCAATCTAACAATGCAGCTCAAAGTCCTAGAGAAACAAAAACAAGCCAAATCTAAAAGCAGTAGAAGGAAGGAAATTATAGGAATCAGAGCAGAGATCAATGAAAGTGAAACTAAAAAAAAAAAAAAAAATGAATCAGAGTTGGCTCTTTGCAAGAATAAGACCAATAAACCTCTAGCCAAACTCATCAAAAGAAGGAAAGAAAAAATTCATATCAACACAATTAGAAATGAAAAAGGTGAAATCACAACATATACACTGTTGAAATCTAGACAATTCTAAGAAACTGTTTTGAAAACCTATATTCCAATAAATTCAAGAACTTAGAAGAAATAAATTCCTAGACACATATGATATAGCAAAATTGAGTCAAGAAGTTATAAAAACTCTGAACACAGAGATGACCAGGGATGATATTGAGGCAGTAGTAAAGAGTTTACAACAAAGAAAAACCCAGGATCTGATGGATTCACAGCAGAATTTTACCAGAATTTTGGGAAGAGTTAGTGCCAATGCTTCCTAAATGCTTTCATGAAATTGAAAGAGAGGGAATACTGCCCAACTCCTTCCTGGAAGCATGTATCACCTTGATTCCCAACCCAAACAAAGAAAGAAAACAACAGGCCAATTTCCTTAATGAATATAGATGCAAAAATCCTCTGCAAGATATTTTCAAGCAGAATGCAAGAAGTTACAAAAAAGATCATACAACATGTCCAAGTTGGTTTTCTTCCAGAGATGCAAGACTAGTTCAACATATGCAAATCAATTAATGTGATACACTACATTAACAAAAGCAAGGACAAAACCCACACGATCACCTCAATAGCACACTGAAAGCCTTTGATGAAAAACATCACCCTGGATCAAAACTCTGATGAAAATGGGTATAAAAGGATCTTACTTCAAGCCGATACTAGTAAACTTATGACAATTCCACAGCCAACATGATCCTAAATTGGGAAAAACTCAAAGCATTTCCCCTAAAATTTGGAACAAGTGTGTCCACTCTCACCACTTCTATTCAATATACGCTTGAAATCTTGGCCAAAGCAATCAGACAAGGGAATGGAATAGGAAATACACATGACAGAAAAAGTCAAACTGTCCTTACTTGAGGATGACATGATCTGTTCCATAGAAGACCCCAAAAACTTCACAAGACTCTTAGAACTAATAAACAAAATCCACCAAGTTGCATATAAGAAATACAAACTTTGTCTACTTTGCATAATCAATACACAAAAATCAACAGCATTCCTCTATAGCAACAATGAAAACATCATGAAAGAAATCAGAAAAACAATCCCATTCACAGTCACTTCAAAGAAAATGAAATACTTAGGAATCAACCTAATCAAGCAAGTAAAGAAACTCTATACTGAAAACTAAAGTACTCTGAAAAAAGAAATCAAAAAGAATTTTAGAAAATGGAGAGACATCCCTTGTTCCTGGATAGGCAGAACCAACATTGTCAAAAAGAATATGCAACAAAAAATGATATATAACTGCTGGTATTAAGAACTCAAAGAAGAACAAAAGCTGTCCAGGTTGTGAGGAAGATGGAGCTCGCCTACACTGCTGGTGGGACTGTAAACTGTCACAATCACTGTGCAAAGCAGTATGAAGATTCTTCAAAAAATTTAAAATTGATATCCATTTGACCCAGCTATACCTCTTCTGAGTATCTTCCTAAAAGAGTTAAAGTCATAAAACAAAAGAATGATAGATGGATACCCATATTAATAGTAGCACACTTTATAACAGCCAAATCTTGGAAGAAGCCAATATGTCTGTCAACAGATGATTGGATAAACAAGCTATGCTATACATATACATATGCATACAAATATATATATATATATATATATATATATATATATATATATATATATGTACACATGAGTACTACTTTCCAATAAATGAAGACAAATTCAAGTCATCTACAGATAATGGATTCACATTGAAATCATTATGCTTAGCAAAATCATTCTGACACAGGTTAAATATCACATGGTTTCTCTTATATGAGAAAACCAAACTATAAAAAAGGTGAAGGAGATATGGAAGAAAGTAAGAAAACATACCTTGTTGAGAGGGAATGGAGATGTGGCAGTGGGAGGGGGTGGGAAAGGGAAAAGGATGTGATATGTAAAAAAAAAACTTAATAAAAAAGAAACCTAAGCTAGAGGGTATCATGTGTGTCCCCCAGACCCTACCATGAATTGACTTACTTCCCTTCAAATAAAATCCAAATCCTCAACCATAATCCAAAAGAACGCAGGTACCCACACATGGTGACACAAGCCTATAAACTTAGCACTTGCGGGGAAGAAGCAAGAGGATCACAAGATTAAGGCCCACCTGGGTTGCACAGTTGAGGTCACGACTCCATAGCAAACCCTGCCTCAAAAAAAAAAATAAAAAATTCTAAGTCCTCAAACCTATCTAAAAATCTGATTGTCACTTTTTTCAATTTTTCTTATGCAGGGGGCAGGTCCCAGGGCCTCACACGTGCTAAGCAAGTGCTCTTCCACTGAGTTCTATAACCAGTCCAACTACCACCTTTTCACACCTCACCCCATCTCTCTAACTCCTAACGCCACTTCTTCCCGTAACACCTACCCCAGCCTGACACAATACATTACATATTTTCTTGTCCATTTAACCCACTGCAACATATGCTTCTGGACCACGAGCATTTTTTTTCCACTGCTGTATCCGCAATTTGTGGCGCAATGGAAACCCACCAGCAGGTGCTCACACAAACACTTGTGAAGTGGAAAAATGGAGAGTGAACAAAATCTACAGAAGCACCCAGCACACAGCAAACCCGCGTTCATCACTGACAGCCTTCAATAAAGACTAGTTTCTTCCGATTTATCCTCCTTCCTCTGACAGTCATGGCTGCAATATTTGTCCCAAAATAAGAAAAGCACAACAAGGTTTCACAACTGACAGTGAGGCTCTCCTTAGATAGACAAATTCTCTCAGCAAGACAGACAAGGAGACCAAAGAAACGTGGGGTCCAGCAGAGCTATCCGCCTCCTCGCCTAGCCTTAGCACTATCAGCAAATGGACCTTGGACATGCAACTTAGGCATTCTGAGCTTTCTGCTTTTCTAACCTGTAAAAAAAAAAAAAAAAAAAAAAATCTACCTCCTAAGGTTACTATCTGGATTCAAAGAGCTAACAATGCCTATGCTTGGTCCAGGGCTGGCTCTCAGGGACCACCTAGGAAATGCCAGCTGCTGCTATAACTACTAATTAGCATCCATGACAGCGCTGTTGATGTGAAAGTCTTACAGGTCCTTAGAACTTCATTTCTTTTACAGTCTCATTTATGGTTATCTCTGGAGCTACAGAGAGCTGATGAAGTTCCAAGAGAGTTCTTAGTAGGGGTTAAAAAAAAAACAGGAAATAATGACAGTCATTTGTTTATAAAGCACAGCACTCTGGTTTCAGACACAGCTATTTTTCACTTCCCTACTATGCTGAACCAACTACATCTCAGACTTCCTGATTCTTTTTCTCCAATAAATAAACAGGTTTTCCTGGAGTCACAGTGATTACTGTATTCTACAAACAAACTGGGAAATCTGTGTTGCCCATTTAATACTCCCATAAATTCCAAAGATTATGTTATTAAAAACTGTAAAATGTCAGGATTTTATAAATTAACTTTAAATATGATGGGGCCTGAGCCATTTTTAAATCTGTAGGTATAAAAACTAAAATGTTTTCCTAAACTTTGTATATAAAAAGGAAAATAATACAGCACATAAGAGAAGTGCGCCCAACCAGGAGACTTTGCTTCCAACTGTAGCCCTGCAAGTAGGACACACAATGTGTGGCATCTCAAGCTACTTTTCTACACCTCCTTTCCCTCCAGGAACAGCCCAGGACAGATAATATTTGAGGTTCCTAAAATCTCCATGAATTCATCATTTGTAAAGCTCTTTGGATGTCCAAATTTCAGTATCTTAAACCTTATGAAGAGCCTATGTGAATATTTGCTTCAAAGTAAGTTTAAATTGTGTATCAACAAAAACACAGAACAAAGAAAACAGAAAATTATCCTCTCCTAACCCCATGACTCAGCATCCCCCCAAAGATATGGCTATTTTGAATGATAACATTTTTAAGAAACTTGTTCATTGTAGAAAACAATAACCAAAAGTTAGTGGATAAAATAAAACAAAAATCAAATCAAACAATTTGCCACTAATAATTACTACTTTATGATTTATCTAAAGTTTGTCATAAAAATATTACATGTATGTTTTCTTGAGGTTTTACGGCCAACTCGAAACAAAAAACTGATTTGGCTCAACAGAAATGATGAGTATGTATTAAGTTGGAGAACTGAAAATAAGTGAGTCACTACAGTACTTCTCAATACAGGGTGCACACATGAATGCTACTCTCCTTGGGAAACAAAAACGTCATGTCATCTGCTCTGTGACTGACAGACAAAGAGCAACTGGCTAAAGGTACTGTGCAGCGCTGTAAGAAAATGAAATTAGACCAGAAAGGAGAACTAAAAGCACCGTCCTGGCAGGCAACGACTAATACACTTTGACAGTGATGGCCGAATTTTTAGCTTCTGGTGGCTCTAGAGATAGAAGCTAGAATTTGGGAGGAGGATGACTTGTGGCTCCGATCTCAGAAACCCATTTTGGGAACCCTCTGTAGTTATACAAAAGCAAGGAATGGGTTTCACAGATGTACTGCAGATTTGACATTCTAACAAGCCTTCCTGATGCACCTCAAAAACTATGGGATAAAATAACAACAATATACAGTTTAAATGCATCACTGAAGTAGAAGGGAGGGGAAACGCTCAGACGCTAGAGAGAAAAAAGCAAAAGCACAGCACAGAAAGGTCACGCTGATCCCCTGTGAACTGAACGCCTCGCCTGATGGCAGAAGACAAAGCCAAGAAAGTCGGATCAATAAATAATGTCAGAGGGGCATGAACGGGAAAAACAGCAAAAATCCCGAAACAGCAAAGGCCCTTCTTGTCTGAGGTCAGAGACTGGCAAACTAGAAGAAAGACTGTCACACCACAAACTGCTCATGTGCATTTTGTAACCTGAATTTTACCCACACACAATGTGATAAACACTAAGCCAGAAGATTTATTCTTGGATGTTCATTGGGCTAATAGGGGCCTGAAAAAAATTAGAGAAGATCCTCTTTGGAAAAATATATCTCAAATCTAAGCGTCAAAAAGAATCACAGGCAAAGCTCAACCAAACATAATAATAATAAAATCTCACAATAAAAAGGTATAAAACATAAAATTAAACAGGACTCCACTAGTGAAACTATGGAAACCACAGATAATGAAACAAACCAACTGACTATAGAACTTCAGGTAGGTTATCAGATATGAAATGTAAGTATGTTTTATATATGGGGGAAAGAAGGTATCAAAAGTTAGAGCTGAGAATAAAATATAATAATACAAATTAAAACTCAGCAAACCAAAAATATACAAAGAACTCATACTAATCAGGAGGAAAAGCACAACCAGCTATGAGAAAAAGACAATGAAATCATTTTCCCTCGTACAAAAAAGGAAGCACATATGGCTGATAAGCATATGAAAAGATGTATGGCATCCACAACGGCTGGGGTGAAACCAACCAGGCCTACAATGAGATTACCAGATTACATGGATTCAATTAGGAAAGATTTACAAAACATAGGATGTGTTGACAAGAACAGAGTTCCTCTTAATTGCTTAGACCAGGAGTGTGAAATGTCTGGCCTGCGGACTGTATGTGGCCGATGACATCATTTGGTCAGGGTTAGCCAAGACAACTGTCACGTTAGGAGAGACATATTTATACAATAATTAAATGTTTTACCAAGTATAGCAGGCTAGTTTTTAAGATGACAGGTTTTTTTTTTCCCAAGATGACAGTTTTGTATGACCCAAGAATGATGTCATAAATAGCCACATCTTTTCAGTCCTTGGTAGAGAAGAGGATCCCAATACCTGGCTCAGACAATGCTGATAAAACTCTAAACAGGTATAAGTATTTTAAACAATTGTTTCACATATCTCCAAAAGTTGAACTTCCCTGTATATTCTACACTTCAGCAGTTCCACCAGCACATACTAAAGCAACACTCCTGTGCACGTACAGTAAGAGGCACATATGGGAAAACTTAAGAGAGGCCCTCCTTTGGCAAAGGCCAACAAACACTCAGAAGAGCAAATAAACAAACTGTGATATACTCACACCAAAAGCAAAATGCGTAAAGAGGAACAACAGTCAACAAGACAGTTAAATATCAGCAACAGAATATTAGGTGGAAAGTTAGATCCAAACAGTTATATAAAGTATGACGGCCATGCTTAGTAAAACAATAAAGTTTTTAAAACAAAATTTTTAGGAATGCCTAGTGATGAAATGAATCTCTGACTAGGGAAATAAGTATGATGCAATGTGTCTCAGGATGCTGGCTACCTAGGGTGGGATGACTCAGGGCAACGGGAAGGAGAAGAGCTATGGTTGGATGAGCGTTCCTGCCAGGTCCTAGTTTTTGCACAGACTGAAGGTTAAAGGCTATTTATCATAGAGAGAGGCAGCAGACAGGCAGATGAACATACTGCCCCACATGCACCCACCACGGGCAAGTCTTCTCGAAGACAATCCTCCTGCTACTCCTCAGCTGCTGCGGCCACCTGGCCGGTTCTTCCTGGGTGCCCTTGGAGACCTCACTTCATCATCAGCCCATCAGCCAGCTCTAACTTTTCTCTGAAGGCCTCATTTTCACAGCCTGCACCTTAATCTCCCCACATGTACTTAGTAAGTATTCATTCTCTTCCACCCGCATCCTTTCAGCAAAGGCTGTTCCTTCTCCTGAGTGTCCCATCAAAGCCTGCCCCTCCCTGCCCCACCATCTTCCAAGCACTCATCACCCCTCCCTGAGTCAGCACTGTCTGACCCCTGGCCACACCACCTCCTTCAGTGAAAACTGTCCGGCTCATTGTTTCTCTGCTTTGAATGTTGTCAATCCCTGGAAAACTCCCTATCCCTCAAAGGTCCTAAATTCCTGAGCTCATTCTTCACCTTGCTCCTCTTCTGCCAGCCACTGCATGGTGCCATTCTGCATAATGACATCATCCAAAACCAAACCAACTCTGCAACCTCTTATTCTAATCCAACAATGTAACCTCTATCTTCTGGCTCTACAGCTTTCTCATGCCCCCTCAAGCTCATCCAACCTCCAATCCTCTCTGTTCCTGGTCAGATTCACGACTGCTGTGAGATTTCCTGTTCTTCATCCACCTGAGACTCCTCATTAGAAACATTTTCTTGACCTCAATATCCCAGCCTCCCCCTCTAGGGCTATGAACTCTATTTTGTATCCCCTACCAGCTGAAACATTCACCTTAACTCCTAATCCTGAGCTGCTGAAACCTGCTTGGAACCAGGCAGTCTGACCCTGCACAAACGTATTCAGCATCTCATATCAACTGGGCCCTCAGCACCATTCCCAGGTAACAGCCTCTGCCTACCCCAAAACATATCTATCTCCAGGAGCTCAGGCTGAGCTCCAGGAAAGGCCCTTTTTCTTCTCCCTAAATTATCTCAAATGTTTCTCATCTTAAGAAAGACCTTTCGGAATCTCATATCCACTCTGCCAAAATTTCCTGCCAAAACTCCTCAGTCCCTTTTCCGGCAAATGTCTCTCAAGAGTACTTAATAAATGCTATCGCAATATTCTCCTGTATCATTCATTATTTTCATTCATTTTAAAACTAACTTTTATTTTCATCAAAGTAAAACATGCTTATAAAGTAAGAAGAGAGCAATGGCAAAAACCCTTTGGCCAAAAAAAGTCTCTTTTCCACATAGACGGCTCTGTCACTGACACATATCTCAGACCAAATCTCACCTTGTCAAAGAAGGCTCCCTGACTATGCAATGTAAATCTGCAAACCACCACGGCCCTCAGCACGTCTTCCCTCTTACCAAAGTTCTTTCTTCATTCAATGCATCACTTCCAAATATAGTACGTGTGTGTGTGTTTATTATTTATGATATTTCTAGAGTAGAAAAACTGTTTTTATAGGATCTAGGCACAGAATGGATCCTTTAAAAGACCTATGTGGAATTTGAAAAGATTAATTTTAATGACAAATATTGATACCAAATTAAAACACACATTGTCTGTGTAGTTGATGTCTTAAAATCTAGGAATAATATGATGAATTCCATTATCCCCAATCCCAAAGTAAACACTCAAAATACATCGGTGGACAGGCACCCATCTATTTTTACTGTATGTGCCACAATATAAACACAGAGATTGATAATATTAAGAGACTTTTGGAATAATCTGATATAGTCTTAGAAATACAACTAGTGGACTTGCCTTGTTGAACAGACTGTCTTGGGTGCTGCCCAACTCCTGTGGTGAGTCACCTGTGCTGTGAGCTAAAGACCAGTCAGGCATTCAAAGCCCATGTGTAGACATAGGATGGACTGAAAATTAGAAAAAAATAAACTTTCACATAAGCATAGAAAATGCTCTGTGCTACGCTAGGCCATCCATGACAGCCATGGTGAGTGAGTCTCATGCCAATCAAAGCAAGAGGAGCCTGTCATCAACTCCAAAAGTGAAAAACAAAGTCAGAAATTAGTAAGCCGTTCATTCAGAGAAAGCTACTGATTCCTTGACCAGATCCTCCTGGAAGAGGGGTTCTTGTGCTTACTCCGTCCCCCCCAACCAAGGTGTTGTCAAGGAAACTTCTGGGAGGACAAAACATGTCTTTCCTGGAGTTTAGCGAATACGCAACTAAAATGTTGCTCCAACCAAACGAATCTAAAGACTGTGGTTGGAGTGAAAGGCCTGCCTGGAGCTGAGCTGTCCCTTCATGGCAGGCAAAGGCACACACTTTTGAAGGGCCCAATATGGATCCTAGGAAATAGGGTGCAAGTTTAAGCTTCTGTCCAGAGGGACAGTATTCAAGAGGACTCTGGAGATGGAAAGAAGGACTGAAACTATGCAGTGGTTGAGCCACCTGACCTAAGAGAACAAGGCGGGAAAGCACAAGCAAAGAAAATGCTTTCTACACGAAAAGAACATCAGTGTTTCCCCGGGAGACTGAGGCCAGACTGTAACCACATGGGCTGCACAAAACCAGGCGCTGCTGCCTAATCCCTTGTCTCCTTGAGAGAATAATTCCTGGAATATTCAGAAGCAACAACAGGAAGGCATAGAACAAGGAAGGAAAAGAAGCCAATCCTCTCCTTTGTAGTTGAGCTTGAACCTGGCTGATGATGAGGAAAAGAAAAAATATTAATGTCGAATACAAAGTTGTGATAATCCATCAAGCCAGACTGAAGTTATTGTATTGGGCTAAAATCTTTACCGCTCAAAAGTGACCCAAGGATGTTCCATTACCTAAGAGTGACGGTGGAGCCTGCCCAGAGTCTTCTCTTAGGAGTAGAGAATGACTTAAATGGCAACTGGTGAGAAAAAACAAAATCAATTTCTCTTTATAGCCTAATCAACAAACAGAACATACACAAAAGTGTGCTTCCACAGCCCTTCCTGCCACTGCCCGGGTTCAACCACTGCAGCTCTTCACTTCTCATGGCACTTATCTTCATGGCTCTACATAACAAGCACATAGTGCTCCTCTTTGGATTCATTCAGTTTAGACAGTATCTATAAGTTCTTCTTATGGTCCACAATGGTTACAGCTTTCTTCATCATTTGTGCTTCAATCCATACTCTGTAACTTCACGATTAATTCCACATGAACGTGATTCACCACTGAGTTAAGCAGAATACACGGTTAAATTTTCTTGCTTATTCAAGCCTATAAATAAATTAATCTGCACAATTAATGTATGAAGTTATGGCCCCCATTCTTCAACTATAGGACCTAAGCTACAGAGAAGTTAAACAACTCATCTGCCCAAAGGCACTGAGCTGGTTAAAGACAGAATTTAAATTCACATTAGGTCGTATGACTCCAGAACCTCCTGGAAACTATTTCATAATAGTGCTTAAGGTTGCTAAAAGCATTGTTTTAACTCAAGCAAAATAAAACTGGACCCAATTCATCCATTAATAAGGCAGCAGTGTTGTAGCATGAGAATTTTTTAAACTTCTACTCCCATAATAAATATGTAATTTTCAAAAGTATTAAGAAGGGTATTTTGGATACATATAAAATACAATCCAACTTGACAATCTGTCACAACAATTGAGCCTATAATTTTCTTTTTTTCCACTCCTCACTGAATTCTCCCCTTACAATTCTTTCTTATACCATGAAAGCTAAGCAATAACTATCCAGAGGAAAAAAATCAGACACAGATTCATTATTAAATATTTATTGAAATCCTCAAATCCTTAGGGATAAGGTTCAGAACACAAAGCAGTCTCTTTTCTCTATGGTGTCAGACTTCTCTTTATTAAAGTCAGAAGAGGACACAAAACTAAAATGAAGAAGTGACTTTAGAAAAAGAATTGGAGTATGTTTCTAACAATGCAATACTTTTGTGTTTTTCAACACATCTGGCTCTGTAATTAGTGAAAGAGATATTTTAAAATATCAATCAGTAAAATACAGTACTTAGTAATAAATAAGTAATCTCTCCTTCAAAGTTATACAAAACTAAGAGAAAAAATGAAAATATAACACTAATATAAGTAACTCCCAAAAGAATCAGACAACACCTGGCGTGTAATGTAATTGACTTACATTCCCATTTTCAGACCCAACAGTTTAGTTTTATATTAAAAAGGAACCATCTAGGTTTTCAAGAGTAGGTTACAGGATCTAAAATTCTAAAATTCTTAAAAATTACTCAACCTTTTACCCCTGAGAAAGGCAGCAGCTCAGTCTCAAAAACAATCTAATATTTAATCAAAGTCATTTTGTTATATACCCAGAATCACAATTTCTACAATTTGTGATCAGTGGAAGACATCAAGCCTGACTAACTCCAGCATGTACTAAACGACTGCCTAATCTTTTATTTCACAGAGACAAAAAAGGCACCAAGTAAATGGAGGTTGGTGGAGATTAACTGGTGCCTAGAAACTTGGCTGGTATTTTTTGTACTGTTTTTGGTTTCTGGATGCATCTTGTTCAAATAACCACAGAGCTGAAGTCCATTTTAGACTATATGTTCACTGTGAATGTATAATTCTGGCCCTTTGGAGGCTGGGACAGTTTTATGCTCAGTAATGTTTAACCTTCTCGGAATGCAGGAGGACATAAAAGACTGAAACTATGACACAACTATTATCACAGTTCAAGGGAAATGGTTACTCTGACAGCTAAGAAAAATGGGCTTATTTCACCAATGATTTAAAAATAATTATTTTCTGTGGCTTCAATTTATGAAAATTCATAGCATGAAAGCTCACACTCCTCAAGGACCTCACTTCTTCTTAAAAATATCTACACACAGAAATGTAAAGTTTTTGAGTTTTGGCAATGCATCTGCCAAACCAGCTATAAATTATATTCCCCTTTTGATTATATGCAATCCTTTCCAATAGGACTGAAAAATAAAGAAAAGTCACAGACAATTCTGAAGCATCCCAAATATGAGTTTCACACTTCCTTAATTAGGTTTTAAAGAGTTAGAAATGCAACAAAGAAGTAGGAATGCGAGCAGCAAGATGAAAACAAATTACCCACCCCTGGAAAGCCATCTTCAGAGGAGCAGTCACATAATGGAATGTGACATCAATATTAAAGATTAACTCAAATCGATGTGGCAACTCAATATCTTTGCATTTCAGCCATCATCAAAATTTCATGAGTTCTGTGAGAAGACAGAAGGGTAATTTGCTGGAATAAAGTAATACAAGTATGGAAGCAGTTTATTATTACAAAAAAAATTGTTAAACCAGGTATCATCTGCACTTCAGTAAGCAAAGTCAAGCAATATTGATGGTGTATTTCCTTCAGGGCCAGTTACACTCCCACGAAGACTATTCTCACATTGTTACCAAAACCAACATTATTCTTGAGGAAAAATCAGATTCTAGATATTGAAATAGAATAATATGTCTATATAATTCCTTGCTCATTTTATGTAAGTTTAAAATAGTGAGCATATTTTTACATGTCATTCACCAATTTGTTTTTTAAATGTTCTGAGCAAAAACAAATATGCAAATAGTCCTTTATTATTATTTTTTTAAATCAAAGGATTGCCATGAGACTATTGCCCCTTTCTGTGTCTCTGAAAACCTCCCGCCTACAGCTATACCACCTCTATGAACTCAATCTTATTTAAAATTTTTCTAATAATAAAAATCTAAAACCTGGTAATGGTATTCACAATAACAGAGGCTTCCTCCCTGGAACACAGAAGCCAGAACAGAGGCTTACTAAAGTGAAATGTTGAAGATACAAACTTCAAATAAAGGTTCTGTTATTGTTTTAAATATCTTAAACCTTCCACTATAGAAAAAATTTCAAGGTGAGACTGCGGATGTAGCTAAATGGTTAGAGTGTTTGTCTAGCAAGCACAAGACCCTAGGTTCGATTCCTTGGCACCAAGCTGGCTGTGCAGGTGCATGCCTGTCATCCCAACTCTCAGAAGGGTGAGACAGAATTACTGTGAGTTTCAGGCCAGCCTGGGCTAGATAGTGAGTTCAGACTAGCAGAGTGAGACCCTGTCTTTAAAAAACAAAATCAAGGTTATACAACAAAAGAAAAGTACAAAGAATGACATTTACCCACCAGCCAAATCCAACAACTAACTCCTGGTCACTGCTGTTTCGATGACAGTTGATGTTTGCTTCCCAATCCTCCTTGACTATTATAACGCCATCTCAGAAAGCTTATTATTTCATTATTAAATATTTGGATATGCCTTTCTAAAACCTAAGGACTAGCTTTTTAATCATATTATTATTACAGCCCTAAAATACAAATCTGAATTTACTAATATCATCCTATCCAGTGTTTAAATGTCCCTAATTTTCTCAAGAACTCTTTTCTTGGGCTAGAGCTCTTTTTTCAGCTCAGTGACAGTATGCTTTCCAAGTGTGCACAAGGCCCTGGGTTTGATCTCCAGCACCAAAATAAAAATGCAAAATAAAAGAATGAAAAAAAACCCTCTTCTTTGATATCTGGTTTGTTCATCCAAACAATCACATTTGCTTGATAACATCTTTTAATTCTTCCATCATGGGTTACCATTCACCATCTTTTTTTCCTATTAACTTAATCATTGAAGAAACTAGAGGTACTTGGCCTAGGGTTTCCGATTGTCTGACTTTGCTAACCATCTTTATGATACCATTTCACATGTGCTTCCGTCTCATGTATTCTGTGTAAGTCTGTAATTAAAGCTAGTAGTTTAATCTGTGCTGTGGTTTGGATCTGATGTGTCCCCCCAAAGTCCTACATGCGTACAGATAGGGTGTACTATTGGGAGGTGGGGCCTGGCTGGAAGGGCCAGATGCTTGGGGCCGACCTGGAGGGGTGTGTGCTGGTTCTGCCCTTCCTCCCAGACCTGGCTCTGTTCTGCCATGCCCGCCGGGAGAGCTCTGCTTCCAGCACTACCTAAGCCCCACCCTGTGATCCCACATTCCTCCAGCCGCCAACCTGTGAACAGACTGTTGACTGTCTGAAACTGTGAACTAAAATGTCTTTCCTCCCAAAAGTTGCGGATGTCAGCTACTGTATCCCAGAAATGAAAAAGTAACTAAAACAATCTGATTCATGCTTTTTTTCCTCCAGCACAAACACTTCATAAACCAGGCATGAATCCCACACACTGCAAGAATGAGGCAGGAGAATGAATCTCAAGTTCCAGCCCAGCCTGGGCAACTTGGCAACTTAAGAGCAGCCCTGTCTCAAAATATAAACAAACAACAAACAAGGGCTCGGATGTATTAGCTAAGTACAAAGGCCCTGGGTCCATTCCCTAATACTGAAAAATAGCAAAAAACTTCAGAAGTTTATTGTGTTCTCTCAGCAGGAAGCACACAGGGAGCGCTGCCACCTTGTGCACATTAGCAGTCACTGTTGGTCACTGGCTAAATTCACTACTTCATTAAAGTCACAAAACTGTAACATTCTAATGTCACCATGTCTTCTCCCTCAAAAAGTATCTGATTACTGTAAAAACATTTCTTAAACCAACATTAGGCTTTTGGAGTCACTCAAGATTCAAACCACAGCACTAGCCTTAGGACCTCGGGCCAATCACTCTATGATTCAGTCTCGACAGGTCAGGTTAGTAACATGCCCTGCCCAATGCACAGGGTGACTGATTAGATTCAATAAAATAACAAACACAAAGCAGCTTTGAAAATATGGAATGCTACTTAATTACAAAGTGCTACAGCAAGGAAGTAATTTTCCTCCTTATCCAGAACTGACTTCCATCTGCCCAAGGCACAGACCAAGCTCTGTCTGGATATGTTCAACTTTCATAGGTTGATTTTCTTGAACCATGAATCTTCCCACAACTGGGGGGAAGACTCAGTCAATACTGACAACAGCCAGAAGGACCCTTACTACCTTACTACTCACTAGGGTGGGAGGGGTGGGAGTCGGAAATTTCACAAAACTTGAAAAAATACTTGGAAAAATTAATAATGAAGCCTTTGGGATGTGAGGGCAATCTGGCTACGACATCTGTCACCCCACTGATCGCCAGGGTTGATTCGGCTGATCTGGTTAGCTAGGCGGGTGTCCCCTTCCTCCCTCACCACTCCATGTGCGACCCTCCCGAAGCTGCGCGCTCGGTCGAAGAGGACGACCTTCCCCGCTAGAGGAGGACCGTTCCACGGTCAAGGGTACACGAGTAGCTGTGCTCCCCTGCTAAAACCTCCAAACAAGCTCTCAAGAATGAAAATCTGGAGTAAGGTCCACAGAAAGGTAACTAGGGCCTGGAAAAGAATCTGCTTATTGATTATCACGTACAAATAACTTGTACTAATGACAGCGGTCTAATAATGGGAGATGTTACCACTGAATGTACTGGAACAGAGAAAAATCTATCATTAGGAAAAGTAGATTTTTATCAGACAAGCGCTAATGTCTCAAACTTTAAAATTCTTTGATTCACAAGCATTAACAGTAACACAAGTGGGTGGACTAACCCTAATCCTCTTCACATGTAACACAACAACAGCAAAAAAAAAAAAAAAAAAAAGGCTTTAAATTGTTACCCATGAGATTCAGGGCAAAGATCAAGAAATAGTGTCTCCAGCAGGACATCTGGAGAATTCTAAGGAAAGCTGTGGCTGTGTCCTTTAAATGAAGGGATTAAGTCCATCTCTCCAGAACAACTTAAGGATTATTCTGACCAGAAGTAAAGCAATAAACTAGACCAGAGGTCCCCAATCTTTCTGACTCCAGAAACAGTTTAGTTAAAGGCCATTCTCCAAGGACAAGGCGGGGGAGGGGGGGTACTTGTTTTGCAGCAGGTTGATGAAGGACACCTTTGACGTGGCAGCTGTAGCAGGAAGGGGGCGGGACCAAAACTCTGCCTCCTGTCAACCAGCAGCTGTATTCAAACCTGATAGGGGTATCCTGACAGGAGGCAGAGCTTTGCTAGTGCCAAGTCCTTCGCTAGTGGGAGATGGGAACTGGGAGACAGGAACGGTAAACTAGATCATCTTCCAAGGGGCTTTCATTTCAGTTCTTTGTTCAACAGTTACTCACAAAACTCTGAAAGTGTAAGTGGCTACTGAAATGTTTTTGGCACTTAAAGAATCCAAGATTTTTTAGATAAAAGGTAACTCTGGGTGCAAATTAATAAATAATAATAATAATTGCAAGTGGCATTGCTGTGCTTAAAATGCTGACCTCAAAGAGAATTGTGAGTCAGAAAAATGTACCAGCTTTTCTCCAAGCAGAGCACATAATGCTCTTCTCCAAGACAATGTTAGTTTCATGAGTCACTTGGGAGATCAGCCACTGTCCATGTGTGCTCTACTCTCTCAGTGTAACCCACTTACGTTGCATGCCCCTGCGTACCAGTTATTTGTATATCTTATTGCTGGAAAAATTAAAGTGAATGAGATGGTTTATAAAATTCCACTAATTAAAAACCTAAAACAAGGCAGGTGCTTTGCATAGCAAAGCCTCAGTAAAAAGAACAAGCAAGCTTCACTTAATAAAGCCCTTTGCTGGCAGTTAGCAAAAGAAAATTTCATTTTATTAATTCAATTCATTCTCTAGAAATGCAAAGCAGAAACAAACATTTCCTTTAGGAGCTTTGCACTTGTTGATTCATTGCACAGTCAAGGTTCCAACAGCAGGGGAAGTGTCCTGAGGTTACGCAAATACAGTGGTCTAGCCTTACATACTGGAAAAGGAAAGGGAAAGGGAAGCCCATTTAATAATCTAAGCAGGAAAGGAACAGAGAAACAGCCCTGCTGTATTTCAATATGATAAAGGACACGTGCTCAGTCATTGCTCCGCTGTGGTAAGCTCCCAACTACAGAGACCACTTAAAATGTTCCTATTAGTTTTTACAAAGTAAAACTACCACAGAGTTCCAAAATGTCCCACCACCTTATAACAATCTGAGCTGCCGTCAGAAAATCAGAAAAATGGCCCCAAAAGTCAAAAGCAGAAACCAACATCAGAAGAGAAAAAGGGTGAGCGCAAGCAAGCAGTGTGGTGGGGGAGAATGCAGGCTAGGGAAGGGGCACAGCGTGCACCTGGGAGTCATGTCTGGGGGGTCCTTTCCCGCCACCTTCTCTAGTCTCTAAAAGGAAGTCAAAAGCCCTGGACCCATCTCTGCTTAAGTATTTCCAAGAGATGGAAGTTACAAGAGAAGCACGTTCCCATTAAAAGAGAAAATTACAACACCAGTTAGCTGGTCTTAACTGGCATTATGTGCGACTCCAGATTCGGGTTACAGTCCAGACCAAACATGGCCCAGAATGTCCCATTCACTAGATGACATATTTTACAACTTCTAGCCAGGGAAAGGGGTGGCGCACAGAAAACAAGTCAGGGAATGAGAGCCGGATTGGCTAAAGCCTCGCAACAGCCTGATTTCAACTGTATTTCAAGAGCAGACTGCCCGCCATTGTGAAAGGCTCAGCTGCTCTAATTGGCTGAGACTGTCAACTTGGTTATTATTTGGTTCTGTTGTAGGTTTTTTTTTTTTTTTGAGACAGGGTCTCGCTCTGTAGCCCAGGCTGGCCTTGAACTCACAGCAATTCTCCTGCCTCAGCTGGCGTGCGCCACCACGTCTGGCTTATGTGGCACTGAGGAACTCAGGTACTTAGTGCCAAGCGCTTTAACTGCTAAACCATTCCTCCAGCCCCTGTTAACTTGTTACTAGACTAAGCTACAACTGTTTATGCATCAAGTTACATTAAACTGTGTGTAGAGAAATCTTCAGGCCAAACTTAAAATATCAGAGAGACAGCTTAAAACCAAACTTAATTCAACAGCCCTCTCCTTAAATATTCAACCCCGACAGCCCCAGGCGCACCCTTTCTCTGCCAGTATTCTCTTCTTAGGTCATGGCATTCTGCTCCAGGAGACTCACAACGTCTGTACACTAATGCTCCAAAACTCAGAGTCAGATCGTCAGCGACTCCAGACACTGGCTTCCGAACAATATGTTACAGATACTTCAAGCTCAGTAGATTCAAAATGGAAAATTTTATTTCCACCTCTCAGACCAAGCCTGTGTTCAACACTGCAGGATTCAGACTAAAGCAATCCATCATCTGTGGCAGGCTCGTCTGTCTACCAACTCCTGAGTCAAAACTGTCAAGCTCCATAATCCAGACGCCTGCATGTAGTGGGAACTCAAAAGCAAAAGGGTCCGAGCTACAGGCCAAGGGGTTGCTAGCAGAGGAAGCAAGCCACAGCTTGAGCAAGGTCTTCGGAACACTAGCCATTTTTAATCAGATAGTCTTGCAGCTCAAATGAGGCGATCTCAGAGATTCCAAGTCATGAGGAATAGAGGAAAAGCTATTGTCCCATGCAAAAAACTTGGGTCACCTTAATGTTACTGGAGAAGTCAGTGTCCTTAATTACCTTCTTGTGCTCTACAACTTTTATGTCCCCATACCTCACCCCCAATCCCAAACACATAAGTATGTCTTGAGTCTCAAAGGGGTTTTGTTTTGTTTTTGAGACAAGGTCTCACTCTCTACAAGCTGGCCTTGAACTTACTATGTAGCCCAGGCTGGCTTCAAAGTCACAGCAATCCTGCTGCCGCAGCCTCCCCAGTGCTGGGATTATCGGTGTGTACCACCACACCTGGCTTTAGAGTTGTAATGTGAGGTGTTGACTAAAGTATATGATGAATGTTTAAAATTAAAACTGTTTTATTATGGTAAGCATCATATAATAAATATGACTGCATACCCACATTTATAGGAGCACAATTAATAATAGGTAAATCATAGAAGATGCTGAAATATCCATCAATAGACAAATGGGTAAAAGAAAATGTGGCATAGACACATTGGAGTACTACTCTGCCATGAAGACATGTAGATTTAAGTCATTTGTATGTAAATAGATACAACTTGAGAACATTGCACTTAGCGAAGTAAATCAGACGCATAAGATTAATAACTTCATGGTTTCTCTAATACAAGAAACCCAAAGTATAAATAACACCAAAGTATAAGTAACAGAGCCACACAGGTGCAACGTTAGGAAGCCAAGAGCCGAGTTAGAGGAAAGGGAGAGGGCATGAGGGAGAGGAGAAGAGGGCGGGAGTGGGAGGGCGGGAAAGGAGGAGGGAAAGCGAACGTGAGGGTGATGCGATATGTATGTGCACAAGCTTCTCAGGCTTAATGTAACCACTGGATGTCATAAATACATACTAATAAAAATAATAACCCTTGAGGGGGAAAAAAATAAAAATAAGTAAAGATACAACATTTGAAAAGAAACAAAAATTTCATTAGGGTAAAAGATGCACTGCTATTAATAATACCCATTAAATGCTCCCCACACTCCAAACACGGACCCCCTTGCTCCTGCCACTTTCTCCGGAAGTTCTGGAGTCCTCTTCGGTGATGTGCCATCATGGCTGCCTTAATGTTGTGGACCAACTGAAAACGTTTACTTTTCATGGTCACTGTGACTCGGGGGACGAACCAGAGGTGGCACGGTGTCAGATGCGGTACCTAAGGCGGCCAAGGCCCCATCGCGACGCTCCATGAGCCTGCCACTCGGCAGCGTCACTCGCGGAAGTACTGTTTACACTTCCTAAAGACGCTCACACAGCAGGACTTCCGGACCTGCTTCAGGAAGTGCCCAGAACAACGGGATTGTGTGTTTGGAGGTGGTAGGAGTATTCTGAGGGGGATTAAAGACAATGTGTCTTTCATTTTTAACTCTTCAGCATATATTTTAATCACCTCGTACATTAACAAGACCACACGATTGGGCAGCACAGCCAAATGGCTCCTACTACTTCTACGCAGAAAGAATGGGCCAATCAGAGGCCTGGCAAATGAGGCTTGGGGTTTATCTCAGGTTCCAGTGTCATTTTTTAAGAAGGTTTTGATCCATGTAATAGTTTAAAAACCCAAAGATCTCAACTGCCCCTATCTACCATCTGTGCAGGTACGAAAACTGAGACTCAATGTGATTAAAATGCTTCTGGAAGGCAGACTGAGATAAGCATCAGGCACAAGAAACGTGAAATGGGATCAGGTAGAATTTTCCATTTTCAACTCACTGCTCAAGGTTGTCTGGATTTAAATGTTAGCTCCATTATCTACCACCTCTGTGGCTGGACAGTTTCTTCTCTGGAAAGTGAGTGCCTACCCCAGAGGATTGCTGGGAAAGTTAAAGGGGAAGGAGGTTCACTAAGAACACAAGGAACAATGGCCTTGTACACAATGAGGAAATACCCAGTAAGTGCAAGCACTCTCACAATGATGGCGACGATGTTTAAAGACTCTGGGATTCAGACACCAAAACGTGTTTGCAAAGTTTACAATATCAAAATACTAACGTCCAATGCAGAGATAATAAACCTATGTTTTTTATTTCTGCTCTGAGGTGGCTAAAATTTCCTAAGTATCCCAGTGATGTGTAGGGCTTTTACACTAAGCTAAAACCTTACCTTTTTCTTTCTTTCTTTTTTTAAAATTATATTTGAGACATAGTCTTGCTAGATTGTCCAGGCCTGGGTGAAATTTGGGTTCCTCTGGTCACAGCCTCCCCAAGTGCTGGGATGACAGGTACACAACAACATGCCTGGCTCCCAGTGACCATCTTATACTATCTTAATGTGTAGTAATAAAACCAAGACACATTTACTAAGAAAAAAAGGGAGGTCAGATTTGTATACTCAACTTAGAGACATCTACTTCTCAAAAAGTGACAATAAAAAGCACATGCATTATTAATTACATTTATATTAGTGATCCTCATTATAAATTCTTATAGGCACACCCAAGTATGAAGTATGAATTAAGGATAAGTAAATCAGTTAGAGCAGCCAAAGATAATAAAGTGCAACGCATTCCTTCACCCAGATGACAGTCCAGCTGGTGGCCACAACAGGCCTACAATCCCAGCTCTCTGGAGGGCTAAGGTAGGAAGATCACAAGCTCAAGCCCAGCCTGAGCACCCAAGTGACTTAATGAGATCCTGTCTGAAAATCAAAACTAAAGATGAGCTGGGGATATAGCTCAGCGCAGAGGCCCTCGGTTTCAATCCCCAGTACCATACACATACATACATGCAAACACACACACCCGTCCTACTGCGAGTTGGAAAACACTGCAGCCATACTTCCTGTTTCGTCTCCTGCAGTGACCTCTGCTTCAGTCTTTCTCGCTCAAGCCCGGTTGTCTTAGTCAGACTAGAATGCTTCGTACAACGTCATTCAAGTAACCCTAAACCTCCTCAGCTGATTGATTTTCGTTCCACCCTAACCTACAAGCAGAGCTGCATTTACAGCAACACAAGGTTAGCAGAGAGTTTTCCTGACTGTGTAAGTGGGAAAAGGACTGGGCTTTGGGCACATGCCGAGTAGGGTGGCACCAGCAGGTACTACTCCCTGAACCTAACCAAATCCATCAGAGGACACACTTCAGTCCAAGTCCATACAGAACATAACAGGGAACTACCAGCAGGGCCAGAAGACAGCACAGGAACCACATGAGACAAGAGCCGACTGCCTCCTCCCTACTGATGCTGACAACTGCTGGTCTCCATGACAAAAGCAGAAGATGCAGCCAGATGGGCGAGTGAGTTTCACCTGCCCTGAAGGTCACTCCCAGAATGCAGTGTTTCTCAAGCAGCTGAGTAGTCTCCACTGCTACTTCCCAGCCTTCACCTTCCCCCCTACCCACCTGAGAGAAGCGGCCATCCTCACACTGGTACCAGATGCCAGCAGAACGCGCCAAGCGTTCAGTCCTAATCACCTCACACCTAGACTCCTGCAGAGATTACTGAACTGCCCCTTGTTTTCCTCCCCTAGACCCCCTGCACAACATTTAGTTTTTCTAAAACCATGGCACACCTGTTCCAGTGTCTCCATGAAGCACACAAAATAAAATTTAAATCAGTGGCTTTCTGGAATGCATTCTAACTCCAATTTATTTTTTCCAGCATTATTTTGACATCATATATGTCCCCACATTCAAACAGATCAGAAGTACTTCTACTCCTTCACTTCCAAAACTCACAATCTGCCACCTTCCCAATTCCTATATACATATTTTAAAGACCAACTTAATCCCCACTCTTCCATAAAATAGATATCCCCTTACCCTCTATTTACAATGTGGAGGAATGTCTGTCCATTCTCTGAATTCTTACAGTGTTTGCTATTTATGCTACTCATTTCCTAAGCCACATTTCCTGTACAAATATTATTTATTCATTCATTCATTCATTTGATAAAATGCATCTAGATGTCAGCATCAGGAGACACTCTGAGCCAGACAGGATGGCCTTCCAAGAACTCACTCATGGTGTAAGAAAGGCAGGAAGAGAAGGTACAACCACATATTGTCTTTGTCACTGTTATTGCTGCTCCTGTTGTTGTTTGGTGGCAGCGGCGGCGGTGGTGGCGGCGGTGGTGGTGCTACAGGAGATTGAAATAGGATCATCACACTGAACTACATCCCCAGGCCTCTTTTCATTTTGAGCCCAGATCTCGCTAAGTTGCCCAGGCTGGGCTCAAACTTGTGATCCTCCTGCCTCAGTCCCCTGAAATACTGGTATCACAGGTATGTGCCACCATGCCCAGGTTGCTTCTGTGTCTACTCCAAGCAGACTACCGTCCTCAGAATTCTATAAGGTACCTATTGCTACCTCTAACTTTACAATGAGGAGTCTGAGTCTCAGACAGTTGAAAAAACTTGGCAGACAGACCCACATGTTTTTTCATTCTCCACTGTCCTTGTCCCCTCTCAGATTTTCTGCCCACCTTGCCTTCCTGTGCCTGAGGAAGCTGACCTCTGTGATCTGTATTCTACCTGCTGGCTTCCTGAATTCCAGTTAGGTTGGGCCAGCGTGAGGCGGTAGCAGGAGCTAGGAGTGAAGTGCTTCTCCTCCTCCAGCTCCGCAGTCCTCAGCCACAGCTCCTGACGAAGCTCCTCTGGCCAGGATCCAGCAAGGCTACCGGCTTCTGACAGGCCAGAGTGGTAGATAGGCGTTCCCACTGAGAGCTGTGAAGCTCCTTAGCTACACCCACACCTGTCAATAATTCCTTCATAAAACACTCCGCAGTCAAGCCCTCTAAGTGCACCAGCAGGCTCCCGGAAATACACAGAGCGGATGCGAACCCATCGGGGCCTTACTGCCGCCTCACTGAGGTACCTATGTTGAAAGTCTGCGCAAAGTGCTGAGGGTCAAAATGACGGGTAACTTATTCTAACAGGAAAGATAACAGAAGACTTCATTGAACCAGTTATGTGAGCATGAATCACTCTTGAAAGGTAAGCCAGAGTTCACTAGGCTAACAGAGTAAGGATAAACATTCAAGGACATGGCAGGAGGCGGGCTCGGTGTCCCAGAGGCATGAAGAGTAAGCCCTATTATGCAAGGCAGGTGTGCAGAGGGATTGTGAGAGAATAACAGTGGTTGAAGGTTTCAAACTTTTGGCAATAACCACTTCCCTGTCTATCCGGGTCCACGAAGAGAGATGAGAAGTAAAGAATTAGCTATATTCTAAGCAAGAGAAAAAATGCACCTATTCCCCACCTTCAACTGATGCCTGTCAGAGGCAAGTTCCGTTATTAAACATAATGTACAAGCTCACTGAATGTAACACACAAGCTTCACCTGAACTGGCTCATGGCTCAGTTCTATAATCCCAGCATTCCAGATGGCAGAAAGAAGACAATCACAAGTTCAAGTCTAGCCTGGACCACCTGGTAAGACAGTATGTGAAAATCAAAAATAAAAACGGGCTGGGAATGTAGCTCAGTGTGAAGGCCCCAAGCTCGACCCTGGACAAGCCTCCCTTGCCCCCGAGTAACCCACTCAGACTCTGCGCAGCAGCACCTCCAGCTGCTCACTCGGAAACTCCTGCCCTTCCTGCCTCCCTGCCTTCCTATGAGTTCTCATTTGAGATACCTATTTTCACTTTCCAATTAAATTTTTTCCAGTCTTTCTCTCTCACTCTCCCTGGTGGTATCGGTGTTAGAACCTCGGGCATCTCACGTGCTAGGCAGGTGCACTAACACTGAGGTCCACCCACAATCCTTTTTATTTATTGAGACAGATAGGGTTTTGCTAAGTTGCCCTGGCTGGGCTCAAATTTGTGATCCTCCTTCCTCAGCCTCCTGAGAAGCTGGGATGATACACATGCCACATGAGGTTTGACAAAGTTTCACCTTTCAGGACTCATATCAGGTGTCTGCTTATCTGTAAGTATTTCTGGTAATATAAGATGCTTCCTCAGTGCCCAGTACATAACTGACAAGAGTACTACACAGCAGAGAGCACAAACTCTATCTCCTGTTTATGTATCTGCTGATGGATTCAAACAGAAGTCCCTCGAAACAAGGCACTGTGTGGAGGTTAACAGCTTGAGATCTAGAAACAGGCTGCCTAAATCCAAACTCTGAATTGTCTTCCAATTGGATCAGCTTGGGTAAGTTATTTACCTCCCATAGGCCTCAGTTTCACTATCCATAAAATAAGAATAATAATAATGTCTACCTCACAGAATTGTTGAGTGACCTAGAATAATATTGCTTCTCACATATTAAACTACCAATAATTGTTAGAGATATATACACACATATACACATACATATCTGTATAACCCTTATTTTCTCAATTAAAAGCATACATCTGTTAAGTATATAAGTTCCATTTCCTTTTTCTTTGTAGAAATACCAAATTCTACCTAGATGACCTTTGTTTTATTAAATCATGAAAAAACAAAATCTTACCTCACAATACATAGTCACATGCACGTAACAATGTTTATGTCAGTGACGGGGTGCATAGTCCCATTAGATTGCAATGCAGCTAAAAAATTCCTATCACCTCATGATGTCAGACACGATAGCTTCTTCTGCAATGCACTAGTCATGCACTGTGGTAAGGATCACACAGAAAAACTCCTGCCATGCCAGTCATATTCAAGAAGAGCACACAACTATGTACAGTAGCTAATGCCTGCTACTGATAGTAAGCAGCTAGGTTAACAGCTTATCTGCTGCCTACACCACTTTTTATTGTTAGTTTGGAGTGTACCTCTTCAAATTATTTTTTTAATTGACTGCAAGCTACTCTGCTGGGTTATACCCCAGCAGCAGCCTGGGACGGCTCCTGTCTCTCACATCTCTCGATTGTATCTTTTTCTCTCATACTTGGTTTAGTCTCATATTATTTCGTTCCAGACCCTAGGAGCAACAAGTAACACCACATGCAGCATTGGCAGGCCACGCCATTCCGTTTGCGGGAGGACACTTCACATCTGCACAGCAATGAAATCACGAAGGACTGTTTCTCAGAACCCAGCCCCATTGTGAAGAAACACATTAATATACTTCCGTTGCAATTAATCACAAATTCTGTAAAGAAATTTAGCACCGGCCATTGTTCTTGCCTGGTCACTGAGCTCAGCGACCTACCGGCTTGCAAGTAACTTCCACATGCGTCTACCACACACCACCTCTTCAGAAAGGCATGTCTTTTTACATGATTTACAAAGACATATTACTGTGTTAAATTCTGATAGTAAAGTTTTAGTTGCTGCTACCTTATTACTTCACCTGCCTTTCACAGGCACAACCAACAACAGTGATGGGCTCCCCACAGCACAGAGATAAGCTACACAAAAACTTGCTGAGGCAATATAAAATTATTGCAATCATAAAATACTTTTAGAAGTTTTTAAATGGAATTTTCTGAGCCCTTAGTCCTTAACTAACACATTCTTGGTTAATAAGTCCATGTGCCAAAACCCCACCAAGAAAAAAAAATATCCAGGCACACAGAGCAACGTACGTAGGAAGTGAACAGGAGTTGGGGACCAGCTCTCAGCTAGGCCCCGGATTTCCCAGGAAAGGCAGCATCACAGCCAGCAGAGACACGGGGTCCTGGGCTGCTACCTTCAACAGCTGAAAGGCCACACCTGAGAAGGTCCTTCCACAGTCCCCCTGGGCTGGCTACAAAGCGATGTACAAGCCTCCTTCCTGGCCCACAGGTCTCCTGGGTCAGCTACCACAGAGGCCCCAGCCGCACCCTCCGTCCTCCGCTTCTCCTACCCCGGCCAGGCTCTGCTGCTGCCCTCTTCACCGGTGCTGTAATTGTCATTACTACATGTCAGCTTGCTGGCTCTGTGGTCCCTCTCCTCATCCAGTGGGGCTGGGCACTACACCCATCTCTGCAGCAGCGGTTGATTCTGACAACCATCTGTCCTAGCACCCCAAGGAAACCACATGAGCACACAGCCACCTGCAAGGGTAACAGCAGGACAGGCTCATTACTTCACCTGAGAAGCTTTCTGAACTATGAGAAAGAGCACACCTTTCACCGTGTGTTTAGTCTCATAAAAGATGATTCTCTACTTACAGGTCTTCTGGTTGGAGCGCCCTGAACAGAGTGGTAAAATTCCGGCTGGACGCGGCTGTTTCTCTTGAGCCTTCGCTTCCTCGCCGAAGCCTCCTGCTCGCTCTGATGGTGAGCTTCCCCCACGGGCTTCACTTCCTCCAGCCGGGCGGCCGCGGCCGCTGCAACTCGTCTCCTGATGTGCCGGGGGCTGGCTCTGAACCCCTGTGGCGGAAACACACGCGAACAAATCCAGGTTGGTGGACATTCTCTGGAACTAGTTCCATTAAGTGTGCCCAAGGTCCCCACGCTCAATGGAGGGGAAGGTGCAGGAGGCTTAGCTCACGGGCAGTTTCATCCACGGGAGCTCGGAAAGCACCTCAGGGGTGGGGCCTGGAGTCACTGTACGTGAACAAAGGTTCTTAGCCAGAGATGGCAGTGTACACTGCTAATCCCAGCGCTCTAGGAGACTAAGACAAGAGGACTGAAAGGCTACGCCCAACCTGGGACACCTGCTAACTTAGTGAGACCTGTCTCAAACTGTAAAATATAAAAAGCGCTTGGAATGTAGATCAGTGCAAAGACCTGAATTCAATTCCTAATATTGGGGGGTGGGGGGGAGGAGGGAGGGAAAGAGGAAATGAGGGAACGAGGAAGGGAGAGAAGGAGAGTGAGGGAGAAGGGAAAGGAGGGAAGGGAAAAGAAAAAAGCTCATTCTTAATCCAGTAAATTCAGTAAGAAAAAAAGGCAGGTGGGCACCTTGGTGCATCCGGGCATCAAGCAGACTGCAAATACAGAAGGGAAGACTGAAGAGGACAGAACATCATTCCAGGGCAGAACGCCACTCTGCGCTCCCAAGAGCAGCATGACTCAACACCATGACAGACGGGACCAAAACCAAAATGCTGGCAAGGCAATGGACCCAAGGGCACAGGCCCTTGGCATCAGACAGGCCGAGGATCAAACACAGACTTAAACAGAGCAGCATAACTGATCAAACGCTTCTGGATCCAAATGCTTAAACATGTAAAATGTCTGACATTCTACTCACATAGCTTTTAAGTTTTAAATAAGTTAGTATTCGTAAAACTCCAAGCCCACAGAAAGCAGGCACTTCACCTTCTGCATCTTCCTCGGCATAAGGTGAGCTCAAGGACAGCTCCCTGGACAGAGGCAACAGTTCTGCTAAGCCACGCTGTGCACTGGGGATGTGCAAACTGACTTAGAAAGTCTCTGTCCTCACACGGCTTACAATTTACCAGAGAGCAAGAGAAGAGGCTCACCCCAGAGTCCACAGACTCGGAGTGAGAGTGGGCAGCTCAGGACTTGGTGCCAGCAGCCCTCAGGGGAGGAATCAATGAATGAAACTGAGACGTGTCTATATTTGGCTAAGTTGAGTGGGTGGCACTTGAAGAATGAACAGAATTTATATTCCAGGCAAAGGAAACAACATAAGGATTGAATGGATAAGTAAAATTAGTAGACAAATGAAATATTTGCATATCAATGAGAAAATTAATCTGATGATGAAGCAGGATGAGGGTGCAAATCCATCCTGGTGGAGATCAGAGGGGCATATGACAAATGCTCCAGAAGAGGGCCTGGATTTGTGGCCTTCTGAATTCTAAAAGATAGGTAAAAAAGCTTACAGGTTACAGGAGGCATAATGAAAGATAGCCAGGTACAGGGCACTGGCACTAAGGGACCAGGAACATGTCCTAGCACTTCACTATGGAGACCAGCATACAGGTTGCGGGGACAGAAAAAGTTGATGACTGATCAACAGAAATCAGGAAAAGAGAAAACACAAATGAACTCCCTAAAACTGAGGTCACAGCGTGGGCCCTTCTTTGTCATCTCCAAACACAGTTGCTATTCCCATCTCTCCCCTGTGCAAGCTCAGCTGGTCCTCTTCAACTCAAAATAGTCCCAGAAGATCCCCACAGCTCCCACGTAGGGCAGGAGATACTACAGCAGCTGCCGGGAGGAGGATTAGGAGAAGAGGTGGCTGGAGCCAAATGCAAGCCTGTGTCCTAAGGCAGAATTTGGACCAAATGTGTCAGAACCAACAAATCCACCGGCTGCTTGTTCAATATGAAGCTTCTGGACAGTTCCCAGCACACACACGCACACTCTTTTCCTTCTGAATTTGAACCACTGGGGATATTTTTTCTGTACTTGGAAGACAGAGAAAGTCCAGGAGATGGTTCGCAGCCACTAGGTGGCACAAGCTACCATAACCCCCATATTCTTTCTAGCTCAGAAATGTGTGTGTTGGTAGAACAAGTTGTTGTTCGGGAAAGTAGTAGCTTCTGTGGTAGTGGAATGAGCCAAACAAATTTCTTTGGTAGGAATGCAAATTCTCTTTTTCTTTTTAGTCCAAATTATGCCTAACCTGTATTATTACCACTAGTCCTTAGTGGTCTACAAATTCTAAGAATATTTAAGGGGAATTTTGCATACAATTCCCTTAAAGTGAAAAAAAATTAAACATATGTTGGGAAGGCCATTCTGGAGAGCAAAAACCTGCTGAGTCCATGTTCCAATCTCTACCTTAGAGAAACCCTACCAATGGGAAATATGCAACGAACAGTTATACAAAAATGGGAAATCCATCTTTCAGCTCATCTTCACTTTTTTCCAGATGTGAGCATCACTATACACACCTTGTTGACGTCTTTCTATCCAAATAAGCTCCTACCATTTTCAAATCACTTATTATAAGCATTATAGTATTGTGCACAGGCGCCACAACCAGACCATATGGGTACAGTACTGCCTCTGTCATTGTCTGATTGTGCAACCTTGGACAGTTTGCGTCCTCACCTGTAATATGGGTATTAAAAATGATACTTCATAGGGCTGTTGAGAAGAATGAGTTGATTAATGTTGAATATTTAGAAGAGGGCTTGGTGCACAGTGGCATATAAGTGTTGGCTATGACTCTATGTGTATTACTTGAGTGAATAAAATATATTCGGGGCACAACCATGTTCTAAAATATACTGCTGAACACAATCAGATGTAAATAGGAGACTGCCGGTGTGTGCCTTGCTGAACACCATGTGCGAGGCACCAACAGGACAAGTTCTTTCCTCCAATGCAGGTATATCCAACCGGAAGCCTGAAGTTTTTTACAAATTTCACTTTTTCTTTACAGTTATAATAAAAAGTAAAAGTTTTTATTACTTCCATGCATTAACTACACTGTACATTTTATATGTGGCCCAAGACCATTCCTCATCAGTCAAAAAAGAGAGAGAGAGAAAGAGAGAGCCAAAAAAACCAGAATGTCACAGGCAAGCCTGCTTCATAAGGTGCTTTCACTCCCCAAAATCAAACTTGTGGGCTCCACTGCCACCTCTGTCACTCACTAGGGGTGTGACCCAGGCTAAGACACTTCTGTGGGCCTCAGTGTTTCATCTGTCAAATGCTCTTAATACCTCCCTCACAGAGGCATGGCAGTGGTAGGTAAGATGGTCCACACTGACGACAACAGAAGCATCTAAGCAGTAATGAGTGAATTCTCAGTATTATCCTTCCTACTTCTCCTACCTTCTGGATCTTGTAACAGCAAGGTACACATAAACAGCTCAGCGATATGGTCACGTATACTATACGCAATACCAAGTCACTGTTCTGTGATCATCTTTTATGTCCCTAAACCACTGTTACAGGAGTACAGCCCTCTGGTTTACTGCACACTTGTCCTAAATACTGGCGGGGGGGGGGGGGGGGGGGGATGAGCTTTTAAACAGAAGGAAGTTTTATTTTAGAACAGTAGGTGGTGCTATAAGCTTTTACAGGTACTAAGAAGATTTGGAAGAGTATTAGGTTGATTTATCTCTCCATTCATCCAGTCTCTTTGGATATCACACTCTTAAGAATTTGGTGACAGACATTTGGAAGCCATTCAGGAGGGGATGTCTTGCATTTTTAGGCCATCCCAATCCAGCACCTTCTCAGAGTAATTCATTAACGATGTACAATCTTTGGTAGGTGTGTCTTAGTTACTTCTCACTGGGACAGAGTACCAGACACCCACAACTCAAGGGAGGAAGGATTTATCTTAGCTTACACCTTCAGAAGGTCACAGTCTACTCATGAGGGCAGATTTTATAGAACCACATGGTGGCGCCAGAGCTGGAAGAAGCATCTCACAGCATGGCAGCAAAGATTCAGGTCTGGGAGGAAGTGCAGAACCTGCACATGCCCCTCCAGGTCAAGCCCCAAGCATCCACTCCTTCCTGCCAGGCCCCACCTCCCAACCATACACAGTATCCATAGAAGCACGAGACTTTCGTGGGACACTCCAGATCCAAATTATAACATTCTCCCCTGCCCCCAAAAGATTCATGTCTACCTCCTTGTGTAAAATGTATTCAGTTCTTTTCTAAGAGTTGCCAAAGACCTTGTTGTCATAATGTTGTCTCTGGCTGTAACCTCCATATTTTGGGGGCTGGTCTCATCCACAGCCTGCAGCCTTACATAGGGGATGATCCTTATTCCTGGCCTCTCCAAATTTGGGGGGTCTTCATTATACCTCAGATTTTTCATTTACAATGTTATGCACTGTCCACCCATGGACATACACTGCCTGGCCTCCAAGGCCTTCCTCTGAATTCTGGGTGGAAGCCTCCATGAACCCCCAACTCTTGTTCTTTGCAAGCTTGTAAAGCCAAGACTGGGTAAAGGTCACCAAGGTCTGTCACTGGTTTTGAGCAGTAGCCTGGCCCCCTTGAAGAATCAGTGTAGAAGCTCTGAACTCTGGGAAACTTTTGTTGTTGTTGTTGTTGTTTTGTTTTTTCTTTTCTCTTTGGCCCTGGGTACACTTCTCAGAACAAAGTCTTCTGTCCTTCCACCTCTAAATCTGTAAAGGTATGGGTCCAGTGCACTTTTGAAATCCCTCAAGGCATCTTTCCTAAGGTCCTTGTAAGTACCTGGCTCCTTTTTAATGCTAATCTCTGTAACCTCCCTGTGTTCTACCTTATCATTATAGACTCCTTTAGTTTGGCAAAATTACTGATTTTTAAATCATTTTTTCTGCCCTTCTTCCATTTTTCCCTGTATTTCACTACAGAGTTGGCTAAAAACTATAAACAGTAGCCATGTAACAGCCTGAAAATTAAGTCACCCTGAGATATCCTCCACCAGATTAAGTAGACAGCTACCCTTAATCTCAGTTTTAGGCAAAGTCTCTGGACAAGGGCAAAATGTCAATACACTTTTTGTTAGAGCACAGCACACATAGTTTTTAAGATCACTTGTCAATACAGTTTTGTTTCCCATCTTGAGTCTGGCCTCTTCAATCTACTTTCTGATCAGTATTTTAGTCTTTTGAGCTCTGATCAGAATCTCCCATCAAGCACAGATCAGAGCACTGCAACGCTTCTCCACCGGCATTCTTAACCCTTTTTAAACTCTACCTGCAAAGCAGTTCCAAAGACTTCTAAACCACATGGTCAGGTAAAGTCACAGCAATGACTCCACTTCTGGTACCAATTTCTGTCTTACTTTTTTGTTGCTGGGACAGAATACCTAGCATCCACAAGTTTAGGGATGATTTATTTTAGCTCACAGTTTCAGAAGATCACAGTCTATTCACAGGTAGGTATCTGGAAAATGGTCGAACCACATGGTTAGAGCTGGAGGTAGAGGTCCTCATGGTGTGTCAGAACAGAGCCAAATCCAAGAGGAAAGGCAGAACCAGCACACACCCTTCCAGGTCAAGCACTAACCACCTACCACTTCCGGCCACGCCCCACCTCCCAACAGTACACAATATCCATAGACACATGAAGCTTTTGGGACACACCCCAGATCCAAACTACAATAATGTGCATGTGTGTGTGTGTGTGTGTGTATAAACACTTAGTAGAAGATTTAGTCTCTCAGATTTTTACTTAAGTGCAAAATACAGCATTGTTAACTACAGGCACAATACTGTACAGAAGATCTTTAGAATTTATTAATCTGGCATATAAAACTCTCTCATTACTACTTCCCTCCAGGTCTCCCAAACTACTATTCCACTCTGATTCCATGAAATTGAATATTCCCCTCCTAAGTTCACACTGCATATGATTGGATTTATTTTTTGAGGCTGGTAATATTGCATGATATGTACATGCAGCATTTTCTTTATCCATCTCAAATTCAATTGATAATTAGGTTGTTCTCATATCTTAGCTACCATAAGAAATGCTATAAAGTAAAGTAGGACTGCAGGATCACATGGTGATTCTATTTTTAATTTTTTGAGGAATCACCTGTTCCACAGTGTTTTCCATGGCTGCTATATTATTTGACGTTCCCACGAACAGCATATAAGCATTACAATTTCTCCATACCCTCAACAACACTTACTTCTATTTTTTAAGACAGCATCTAGTAAGCTTGAGGTGGTATCTCATTCTGATGTCTTACTTATTACTGATGTTCCTTTTATGAGATATGGTCTTGCTCTGTAGTCCAGGCTGGTCCAGAACTCACTATGTAGCAAGGTTGGCCTCAAAATTAAGGCAATCCTCTTGCCTCAGCCTTCTAAATGTTGGGATTCAGGCATGTGCCATCATGCCCATTTATTATTGGGTGCTAGGGGATCAGGTCCTCATGCCTCCTAGGTAAGCACTCCAATCACCGAGCTGCTAGCTCTAGTGATGTCTTGATATCTAGTTAAACCAAGGTGCTCCACAGCCCATTCTAGATCTGGCCTCTTAATAACTTAATTAAACTCAAGGGTAGGTACATAGCTAACACTCAATGAATTAGAAGTCTCTATGCTTGGACCTTTAACATTAAGTGCAGGCATACAGGGTTAAAAAAAAATCAGTATAAGAATTCATTAGTTCCAGGGGCTACCCCAAAAACCTTCTAGAGCTGTCTATTTTTATCTGTTCTAAGCAGACATCCAGTCTCGATGGTGAATTCTACTATTTATTTGTCATTGTTTCCCTTTTGGTTTAAGGCAGAGTCAGATTCTGTTATCTACCGACAAAAACTTTCAATGCATATACTTTCTGCCATGCCCTCAGGAGTTTAGCCATTTTCCATGGAGAGTAAACACTCAGACTTAATGAGGCTGTTCAGCTGTGTAGCCAGGCATAAAAAGGGAGGAAACAGTAAATAGCATTTATTCACTGAATATATCTATAACATACTCGCTTCAGGACAAGCAAACTGAGGTTTTCCAAGACTAAGCTAACAGGGCCTTTCACCTTCTACCGTTAGGCAAAGGGATTATAAGACAATTATACATTCAGTAGTAATTGTCCAAATATTTGTAGGGTTGGAACATGCTCAGGACAATATGTTGGTTGAATAAAATCCGAAAAAGTATATAAAAATTTAGAAAGCTGAGGCAAAATTGAAACAAATATTGTTAGGTAAGAATTACTGTGATATAAGGTCAAACTATCAACAACTTTACTAAACAAGTATCTAAACAGATAAAAACAACACAAGTCATTGAGTATTTCTACAGAACTGTTTTCGTTATTGGTATATTTGGAAAACTAGGCTATATAGGTATATAAGATATAAATCTATCTTATACAAATATTATGAAGTTGATAAGGCTGTTTCTGATGGATATGGTACTCCATTAAAACTGGGCAATTGTTTTCATGCCAGGCCAAGAATAAGAGCTTTGGATATATAGATAAAATTAAAGGGAGATGAAGGCAGAAAATGAAGTTACATGTGGAAAAAGTATGTCTTATTTTCACTAACCTCTAATGGAAATTTAGTATACAGGTCAATTATGAATGTAGGCCACAAGCCAGATATTATTAGCAGTACCTGTGACTTCTGCCACCAGAAGTAATCACAGATATTTAAATATTAAATTATGGTGGCTGCAGATATCTTTAAATGCTGCTTAGCCTCACTATTTCAAAATCAAGTAGTTAGGAAAATCTTCCACTATACTGTTACTTAATATAATACTAAAGTACCTGTATTTCACTATTAAAATGGTTTTAATAATTTACTGTATAATTGGTCTCCTTTATTATGCATTTACATTCTCAGAATAAGCCCATGAGCTTTATCACTCTCCTAACTGAGCTGACAGCATAACAAGTCCAGAATACAGAAAATTTAGAAATTTCCAGAAGAAGTTTATGATAGACATTAACAGTTACTCACAAAAACCCAGGTTTGCATCTTTTTTAGATTATATTTCCCAGCCTCCCTTGGAGTTAGAAAGAGCCATGTGGCTGAGCTCTAGCCAAAAGACTGTGGATAGGAACAGTCCATTTCTACACCTAGCACATAAACATCTTCCTTGGCCACTCCTCCATGTCTCCTCCTTTGACTAGAATGACCTTCACAGCAACCTCAAAAGTCACATCAGTCTGTGTCCCTGAATAACTGCACGATAGAGGCTACTTCTCCTATTCATCCATTTATATCTTTAAATGAGCAACAGTGTTTTTCTAGTTTGTTCAAGCTACTGAAGGAATTTCCATCATGCTGATTTAGTGGTTATTAAAGTTGACGAAGCATCGGAACAACCTGAAGGCTCATCAAAATGAAGACTGCTCTTGTCACCCTCTTAGGAATGACAATTATCAAAAAGATGGGCACTAGGGGTGCCGTTCAGGGGGACAGCACTTGCTTAGCATGCACAAGGTCCTGGGTTCAATCCTCAGTACTGAAGAAAAATAGTCTAAGCTCTGACAAGAGTGTGAAGAAAAGAGAATCCTTGTACACTGTTGGTCAGAATGTAAATCAGTACAGCCATTATGGAAAACAGTAATGGAGGTTCCTCAAGAAGTTAAAAATAGAACTATCATGTGATCCAGCAATCTTGCCTCTGGATATATCCAAAGGAAAAGAAATTAGTACGTCCAAACAACACCTACACTCCCATGTTTATTGAAACATATTCACATTAGCTAAGAAAAGAAAACAACCTGTCCATCAGCTGATAAGAAAAAAAATGACATCTGCCATTTGCAACAACATGCATAGAACTGAAGGCTACTATGCTGAGTGAAATAACCAGGCACAGAAAGATAATACCACATGATCTCACTCATAGTGGAGTCTGAAAAAGCTGAAACAGTATTGGTGACCAGTGGGTAAGGGGAGCAGAGGGTGGGGAGGGACGGAAAGTAAAGGGAAAGGCTGATCGCCAGGCAGGCGGATGCCAAAGCTACAGTCAGACAGGAGCGGGAAGTTCTGGTGTGCCACAGCACAGCGGGAAGCCAGAGGTCGGTGGACCCCAACCTTTCCCACACCAGGGACCCACTGAGTGAACACAATTCTCCCAAGGCGGGAGGGAAGGGGGCTTGTTACGCAGCACCTGTTGAAGGATTGCTTTGAAAAGGGAGCAGTAGCAGGAGGGGTACCTGGAGCCAGGCTCCGCCTCCCATCAGATCAGCCTTGCCACTAGAAGCTAATAGGAGCGTGCTGACAGGAGGCGGAGCCTGGCTCATGGCTCACCCCCCTCCTGCTCACTGGTTATCTGTCCCCATGGGAGGTCCTTCCAAGGTCCCAGGCCATTACTGATCTATACCAGGAAGAGTGGGGCAATTGGGGAACATATGCTAGATAACAATAATGTATAATGTACTGTACATTTGCAAAAGCTATGACAAAAATTGAGAGTTTCAGTGTAAAGTAATAATAAATGTTTGAGGAGATAGTTGCACTGAATTTAAGTATTACACAATAATGCATATGCCAAAATAACACATATTCCTGTATTAATATGCACAAATTTCATGATGGGGAGAGGTAGAATGGAACCCAAGGCCTCCACATGCTAAGGATACATTCTACCATTGCAATTCACCCCCAAAATGTGTACAATTTTTATGTTTTTACATATCAGTTAAATATAAATTCATATAAAAGAGATAATGTATACCCATGTCCACAGCAGCACAACTAACAATAGCTAAAATGTGGAAGACACCAAAATACCCATCAACAGACCAATGGATACATAAACTGTGATATTTATGCACAATGGAATACCACTCATCTATAAAGACAGATAGCTTTGAGGCTTTTCTAGGTAAATGGAGGCAACTTGAGACCACCATGTTCAGTGAAGTGAGTCAGATGTAGAAAGTTAAATGTCAGGGGCTGGGGGAATGGCTCAGCGGTTAAAGTGCTTGCTTACAAGGCCTAAGTCAAGCACTAAATACCAGAGTTCCCCGGCACCACATAAGCTAGGCGTAGTGGCGCACACCTGTAATCCCAGGGAAAGCTGAGGCAGGAGGGTTGTCATGAGTCCAAGGCCCGCCTGGGTTCCATAGGAAGTTCAGGACCAGCCTGGACTACAGAGCAAGACCCTGCCTCAAAAAAAAAAGAAAGAAAGAAAGAAAGACGAAAGAAAGTTAAATATGGAATGGTTTATCTAGTATGAGAAACCCAGGATACTGTCATTTCATAGAACTAAATGGGGCTGGGGGGGAGTGGGAACCAGTGGGAAGGGGAGTGGGTAGGAGGATCAAAAAGGGAGAGGGTAAGGGTTTGCAATTTTGACATGCTATATATGTGCACAAAATACTCAAATTCAATGTAAACATTTATGTATCACATATATACACATCAATAAAATGTTACAAAATAAATTTAATAACGATGATGGGCTGCTGAGCCCTACCCTTGGAACTTCCGATGCAGGCACCCTGGGATGAGGTTGAGAATTTGCATTTCTAACAAGTTTTCCAGCAACTATAACCTGAGAGACCCTCTGCTAGCAACAGGTCTTTACTATGTGGTAGGTAGTTAGGGTATCCTCAGAATGGACACAATTTAGCTCTTTGTGGCTGTAATCACCCTAAAAAGACTGGTCCTGAAAGCCACTCTGTCAGCTGGAGAAAGAAGATGATGCTTCTGTTTTCACAGAAAATACAATCCTTGGCAAATAAGGGATAATGCCTATTAAAGTCTTCTCTGATAATTAATTATGGTCAGAACAGTCTTAGTGTAGCTCATTCCTGGAGGCTTCTAGAGGGATGGTGACAGCAAAAAGCCTATTTCAGAAAAAATCTACTGAACTGTACAATTTTATAAATGGAAATCTTTTAGACCATCTTAGTGATGTCAATCATTCACTCCTTGGACAGAAAGCCCCACCCCAGTCCCTACCACCATCACATCCCATCCCTCCAATGGAGGTTGCTGCATGCTCACACCCGGGCTGTGTCTATCAAGAGTGCACTGAGGTTTAGATGGAGAAACACTAGGAGCTGGGCCACTGAGCAGAGTGGATGCAAAAGAGGACGGCAGAGAAACAACAGGGAGTTCTATAGGTTGGGGGGGGGGGGGTTCAAATAAGGATATAGGCTACCACTGAAATCCATCCCCATATATATATGCACACACATCACCTGGGGATTTTATTAAAATGTAGATTCTAATGCACTGGGAGTCAGACAGGGCCTGAAATTCAGCATTTGTTAACAAGCTCCCAGGGGATTCTGATGCTGCGGTCTATAGACCAAGCTTTTGAGTTACAAAGATGTCAGTCAGAGGGAAGCTGTGTGGTCTTCCTATAGGCTCAGGGTATCAGAGCACAACAGCCATAAGCAGCGAAGCAGACAAAAGGAAAAGCCACAGCCAGTGGAGTAGGAATGAGTCATCCCTAGGGCATCTCTTAGTGCAGGAAGGGAGGCCTTGAACCCACCGTCAACGTCTCCCAGCTCTGCAAGACATGTGTTTTTTCCTCAGACTTCCTTAAGCTATCACACAACATAGACTAAGATGTAAAAGTTACAACACGGCTCTTATTCGGCACGCAAATGAACGTAAGACACGAAATACAGTCTTCACGGGTGCAGTGGGGTAAGAAGAAGTTTTCAACTACTGAAGATATGGCATCACTTCCCTAAAGAGCATAAAGATTCGTTGAAGCAGAGATCACAGGGTGTACTTCCGGCTGACCTATCAAATGAAGGGTTAGTTTTCTCCCAGCACTACATAAAATTTTACCTAGCTCCTATAATTATTTTAGTCATTTTCAGGTAATTAAAAAGTCCCCTAACCACATCTAGTTACAGTCAGTACCATTCAAGTGAGGTCACGCCAGTCCTTCTGGTTTTCTCTCAGACAGGGTTTAAAGTAACTGTGAGCTCCTCCTAACAGGTCCAAGACACAGACTCACACATCCTCTCCCCCAGCGAATCCCAGATCAGAATTTCCAACGCAGCCACTTTTGCACATTCCACTGGAACAGTTGGCCAGCCATGTTCTCTGACCCTTTGGAATTATCACACAAGTTTTGCCGTAGACTTTCTGCACATAAGCTTTCCCAGTGGTCTCTTTAAAGCTGCTCTCACTAGACTTAAAAAGGCTTGAGGAGAAGCGCAATGCAGTGTAAGAAATTTTCCAGTCTTTAACTCTACTGCTTTTCAGGTAGGTACTAGCCATATGTGGCTATTTTCATTTAAATTTTAATTAAATTTAAAACTCTCCAGTCTTCAATATCCTCTCCACCTTGCAGATCTAGGGGGGAAAAAAGCCTGGACTGTGCACGGACGGTTTCAAGAGAAAGGCCTACAAATGATACCCATCGCTCACATCTCATTAACGAAGACCCAGCTACACAGCCATCACCCACCTGCAAGGAACTTAAAACAGTGAAACCATGTTTCTAGAAGACAACAGCCACTGACCAGCAAAAAACACTGCAAGCAGATTTCACAGCCACTTCTTGGGAATGTCCTGCACAGGTTTCCAACTTCTTCCTCCAGCAATGGGAGCCTTTCTCACCACAGTGCTTAGGGGCTTAAATAAAACTAGGGCAAAAAGAATCTACCTACACAGCTCAGTATATAGTCAGTCATAACCTGGGCCACATTTAGCTAACTCTCTCTCTCTCCAGCAAAATTAAACCCAAGGTCTTCACACTGAGCTATATCCCCAGCCTTTTTTTTTTTTTTTTTTTTTTTTTTTTTTTTTTTTTTTTTTTTTTTTTTTTTTTTTTTTTTTTTTTTTTTTTTTTTTTTTTTTTTTTTTTTTTTTTTTTTGAGACGGAGCCTCTAAGTTGTTCTGCCTAGGTCTGAACTTGGCAATTTTCTTGCCTCAGCCTCCCAGAGGGCTGAGATTACAAGCAGTCATCACCATCCTTGACTTCTCTAGTTCTTTACAGTTTCCTAAACAATTTCTAGTTCTTAGGCATTTCTTAAGTGCCAAACAATGTAAATGCATCATCTCATTATTTCTTGTAATATTCCTGGGGAAATGAATACCATGTAACTGCCTATTTTACAGATAAGAAAACAGGCAAGTTAGAAGTTTGTCCAATCTATGAAGACAGATAGGTGGGAGGATTTTGTAGGCAAATGGTTGCAACTTGAGACCATCATACTGAGTGAAGTGAGTCAGAAGCAGAAGGTGAAATCTCAAATGGTTTCTCTGATATAAGAAACCCGGATCACAATTATCTCATTGAACTTAATGTGGGAAAAAATGGGAGCTAAAAGGGAATAGGGGGAAGGTTGAAAGTAAAGACAGGAAGGATTTATAACTTTGCCATGATATGTATGTGCACAAAATACTCAAGATCAATGTCAACTTTATGTTTTGCACTTATACATATTAATAAAATGGGGAAAAAATAAAAAAGGTTTGTCCAATATTTACTAAGTATCTGCTCTAGGACTAAGAGTCAGGCAATCTGACCAGGGCTGTCTATGAGGTCAGCAAGCTACGCCTCCTGGACAAAATCTGTTCCACCATCTGTTTTTGCAAAGTTAACTAGAAGCATCCATATTATCTATGGCTACTTCTGTATTATAAAAGCAAAGCGGAGAGATTGTAACACACATTCTATGGCCTGCAAAGGCAAAAAGATTTACTGTTGGGTCCCTTTACAGGAAACTGTTGTCAACCCCACTCCACCATAATCCTGAAGGGTCTTAAACATTCTACTTCTACCATAAACTGAAAAGCAATTTTGACTTGGTGCCTTGGTCCTCTGATCTGCACTCTCCCCCAGTAATCTCGCCTGTGAAATAGAAGGTCAGCCTGATTTCCCTCTGCAGCCAGGTCTGCTCCATCTGTCTATAGTTTTGCATGCAGATTAAACAGCATCTGTCATGTTGCTTCACATAGATACTACCAAAGAACGCATTTGCATTCTGTTTCTACTCATGATTATGCCCATTCCTTGATGACATTTTGCATTTTTTGACTATAAGCACCAAAAAGAAGTTTGCACAAATTTATCAACCCTATGGCTTTTGGTAAGATAGGCTTCAGTCCTTTACCCTCCCATTTCAAGTTTTGGAAGCTAAGGATAAAGTCATCCATCACTGGACAACAGTGAATGTTCACAGGCAGCGACTTTCCTGTTGAGAAGGGTTTCTTCTGTTGAAACTGACCTATGCTGCATTTTTCTTAGAATGAATTCATCAACTTCCCAGTTTTTATACAACTAAACCATAAAAAGAAAATAAATAAGGTTGGCCTTTAAAGGACTCTCTGAGTATGGAATCAACATTGCATTGGCATTAAAATAAAGTCAAAGGGAGAGTAGACTCTACACAGTGTTCAAAACAATGACAAGAATAATGTATTGGATGCTGTAGGCCCCTCTCACTTTCACCCTTCATCAGCCAGGCCCTCATTTCCCCAGCTGCTGCTGAGTGTGGCCGCTAAAGCCCTATGTGAGAATGGCCTTTGGCCCAAGAGCTTGCTGCTGGGCTTACCATCACAGCCTAAGTCAAAAGGGAAGTGCTTGCCTCAGTCAGGGACAACTCTGAAATTTCCCATGGGTCAGTGTGGCCTGATGCATACACCTCACGTTCAGTTTGTCCCGCCCTCTTAGGGTATCTTGCTGGTACCCAAGGCATCTGCCAGCAAACTGTCTGCACGCACTCTCTCAAAGTCTGTTTCCCTGGGAAACTGATCTGAGACAAACGTCAAGTCTGATTTTCTAAACAGCGCCATCAATAACACTCATCAACTGCATTTAACACTCAAAGACATGAAAGAATCAGCAATCAAGTGCTTCTAGAGGACAGCAAATCCACCAGTACAAAAGTGTTACAAAGCGCTGGAGAGCACACATCCAGAAGAGATCACAACAGAACTCATGGCCACACGAAAGAGCAAAGCAGGCGGGAGATTTCTAGTAGTTCTAGAGGGATGCCGAAGCGACATGCACAGCTGAGGAAGGCTGCCCGAGAAACGGGTGCAGCAGTCAGTACAATCTGCTCTGACGGAAGCCAGAGCTCAGCGCCTCTCAGCAAAGGAGGCCCACAGCCCCGGCCCAGACAGTCATGCGCATTGACAGGCTCTATAAATAGCAATGCGACCAGCAAACCATAACCTAGCCTTCATAATTACAGACGAAAGGGTCTCACAGATGATTCTCTAAAGGCAGACAAAATCCGCCTGCATGAAGCCCTTCCCTGAGATGCCCACGCATACGCTGTACCACCAGCCACTACATGGACAGAGTCACAGTTTTAAAATATGTTTTTCAAAGACAATGTCTTTTGCAAGACAAGAAGGCGGGAGATACAAAATAAATAAGGATATTTATGGCATGTTAACAGCTCCCCAGAGACAAATTCTGAGAAGCCAAACAGAACCTCAAAGGCAAAATTTCTGAAGTGGTAAAGAGTCACATTACACAAAGGTACAAAGCCCAGTCCTAAAGAGAAGGCGGCACAGAAGCGTATGGGGGAGGGGACATAAAGCGTCCGGGGATGGGGGACACCAACCCAGACGGGCAGAGCTGTGGGCCCTCCGGTGAGCAGGGGATACAAGGGCACAGAGCAGATGCGGAAGCCACGAAAACAGGACAGGAGGAAGAAAAACAAAATCAATGACCTTGGGCTAATGTGCAACAAGCCACGCCCGAATCTCAGCAAGCTGTCCATCCACCGAGTCCTTCTCAGTGGCAGCCCTATGTAGCTCTCACTACCCACTGTAGATTCAGAATCATTACAAGACAAAAGGCAACAAGGCGCAGTCAAGCAGGCCTGTCATCACAGCACTCTGGGAGGCTGAGACACAGGCTCGAGACCAGCCCGGACAACTCAGCAAAACATTTCTCCTGTCTCACGATAAAAATAAAAATGTTTAAACCAGCCTGGACTCCATAGTGAATTGGGGACCAGCCTGGGCTACAGAGCAAGACCCTGTCTCAAAAAAAAAAAAAAAAAAAAGTTGAAAAACAGGGCTTGGCAAGAAGCTCAGTGGGGAAGACTTGGGTTTGACATGAGTTTGACTTGGGTTTGACTTGGTTTGTCAAGTATGTCAGTACATCAGAAAAACCTCAAGACAGAGAGGACAATGGGTTAAGACTAGTAGGACAAAATAAAGGCCTAAATGTCTGTGTACATAGAAATGCAAGGACCACGCCACAGAACAGCTCTTAACCTTACAAGAAACAGCCACGTCTGTAGCGCTCCACACAGCCGGTCTCAAGTTAACACCTTGATCTTCAGGTCCCACTTACTCCGAACAGGGCTCTGTTTTACAAGAAACTCCTGAAGTGAGGCCAACCTCACTGCAGCGCTGGTGACTCAGCCACAGAAGGATGGAGGAGCACTAGCTCTGGTGGCAGAGAGGCAGGTGACAAGACGCAGTGGGCCACGTTGCTAAGGGACAGGCGTATGCACGGGCAGAAGCTGCCATTTCGGCATGGCAGTGCAGAGGATGTAGACATTAGATACTCAAAGCCAAGAAAATAGTCAGCGATTCAATCAAGCACAGCAGGACGTGGGCATCCATAAGGCGTAAGGGGTAACAGGCCCCAAGATGCTTGGGTGCCCCCGGGTGCACCTTCCCTCTCTATCCATCTGGGTGGGATCTTCCCCAAGCTCTAGCCCTGCCTTCAGCCCACAGCTCTCCAGGAAGGCCAAAGCCCACTCTGTACTGGTCATTACGCATTCGGAACACCACCTCTCTCTACGAGAGGAGTTAATAAAGGGTCCTGGAGTTTGGGGCTAGAGCTCAGGGTAGACTGTAGTCCCTTAAGTGGGTGACAGCACTAACAGCAGGAACGCAGAGCATTTCCTGAGGCCTCATGCCAGGAGTCCGGTGATGTCTGCCAAGATCCCCCTTGAGCCCCAGCACTCTGCCCTATGCAGAAAGAGGAGAAAAGACCTGTGGGCAAAGGCTGCTGGTCAGGAGCATCTCAAAAAGCAGTCACAGCCGATGCTGGGGATGCTCAGGGCAGGAAGGACCAGCCATTCCGGAGCCATGGGCCCTGGTGAGACTGAATGCACATTTGGTCTGTATTCAACTCTTGAAATGCTTTTCTGGCAGCACAATCCTTCTCAAAATCTGCCTATTCCAAAGGCACTTACCAGCAAGAAGGGTGAAAAAAGGTCTCAGGAGGCTAAACCTTCTGGCAATTTATACTGAGTAATGAGGGGAAAAAAAGTAGGGCTAAAAGAACCGAGTTCCAAAACAAAGGCGGCTCATCAGAGGTTAGTGAGAAATGTTCATTCCTGGCCCATTTAGGGGGCAGGGGTTGTGGCATCTTCTGACTTTTCATTTCTGCTTTCTCTGATGTCTGGTACGTGGATATCAGCAAAAACTACACGTTAGAAGCGACGTGGCACTGACTCCTTCTCCTGAGAGGATGTTACCAAATCTAGAACAGGAACTAAATCTCTAAGAGATTCTGTTCCCTCTGTGCTTCTCCTGCAGTTATCTGGGCAACACTGTGATCTTTTTAACCTACATCACATAATTCCTGCAGAAGGTATTTTCCCGGGATGGACTTTTCCCGTAGGATGATTTAAGTGGAGTACATTCAATGTGGCTTTTCCACAGCATTTATCAGCCTGACTTACACACAATGTACTCATGGCATGAGGGGGCAGAGGTGTATTTCTTTTTTGGCTATGTCCTTCTTCACTCCTACTTACGTTTGACACAAAGTAGAATCTTGGTATATTCTGGTTTTGATTTTTTTCCTTATTTAAAGATCTATTTGCCTGAAAATTCCTTAAAAATGCAAACTAGAAACTTAAGTCCACCTATAACTGCAATTCTTTAAAAAAAAACTACATATATAAGAATGAATGTTCCTGTTTTTTACTTCCAAGACACACCCCTCCAGGGTAAGCTCTGTTAATACACATCATCTTGATTTTTCTAATATTTATAAAGCTATTTACAGGGATACAAAACAATTTAACAAAATATATGCTTTAAACTTTGCTTTCTTTGTTTAACAAGAATGCATTTTTCCATACCTTCATTTTGTTTCTTTTTTCATACTTTCGTTTTAACAAATAATTCTCTAGTATATGGATATATCATACTTCAGCTAGCTATTCTACTGATTAAAACTGGAGTGTTCACACTTCTATTATAAACATGCAATGAACAAGATGTATCTGTATGTGTAAATCGTCTTTACTTACACATGGAATTGGAAGCCCACAGAAAGAGTTGGAGATACTACCAGATTTGTCTCTAAAAAATGTGTCAAATTTCATTTTTAGCAACATTCTCCAACTGTTTTTTAATCCTATCCCCCATCAGCCTGAATTGTACAAATCTTTGTATCTGCCACCAGTCTGATGAGCAAAAAAATCGTTTTAATCACCATTTATTAGCAGAGTTAGACATATTTTATAAGCCATTTTCTGTTCTCTTCTTGGAATTATTTGTACACAGTCTTGGGTTATTTTTCCACAATTTACATGCACATATAGTTTTTACTGATTTTGTAGAAGCTTTATTGGGTGGTTCCAAAATTATTCTTCATTAGTGTGCATGTGCAATACATAATGACATTCAACTTGAGGACTTGATGGGTACACGTACCACATCTTCATCATTTTTGCACCTCTCCCCTCTTCCCCTCTCTTGCCACTCCCCACACTCCTATCCTATCCCACAAAATCTATCTCTTTGTCTCTCCTACCATAATTCTGTTACTTTCCTCTCTTACTTATTTACACTTAGGATTTTTATATTAGTAAAACAATGTGATATTTAATGTCTGTGTCAGATTCATTTTGCTAAATGTAATGGTCTTAAGGCATATCCATTTTCCTACAAATGTCTCAAGTTTGTCTTTATAGCAAGATAGTACTCTACCGTGCATATATACTGTATTTGTTATCTCCTCATCTGTTGACAAACATATTGGCTACTCGGAGGACTTAACTCTTCTGGGGGCTGAGGGCACAGCTCAGGGCTTAAAGTGCTTGCCTAGCAGGCACAAGGCCCTGGATTGAGTTCCTTAACACCGCATAAGCCCGGTGTGGTGGCACACACCTATCCCAGCACTAGGGAAAATGAGGCAGAAAGACTGCTCTGTGTCCGAGGCCAACATAGATGACATAGTGAATTCAGGACCCATATGGACGACAGGGAAAGACTTCAAAAAATACATATAAGTTAAACATTATAAAAATTTTATATATACATATATAGATAGATAGGTAGATAATGCTAAATAATTCACTATATGTGTAGCAAGTATTCCCGCCTTTGTTGCAATTTGTCTTTTCTTTTTTCTTTTTTGTTTCCTTTTTGGATTGAACCCAGAATCTTTCTATCTTTGTACTAAATATATCCACAGCCTTTTCTTTCTTTCTTTCTTTCTTTTTCTTTTCCTTTTTCTTTTCTTTTCTTTTTTTTTTTTTTTTTTTTTTTTTTTTTTTTTTTTTTTTTTTTTTTTTTTTTTTTTTTTTTTTTTTTTTTTTTTGAGACAGAGTCTTGTTAAAACACTAAGTTTTCCAGGTGGGACTTCAACTTCAATCTTCCTGCCTCTGAGTGCTAGGATTATGGGAAGGTGTACCATCATACCTGCATGTTTTTTCATTTTCTTCCCATTTTATTCATATATATATATATGTCACCACTGAAGAGATCATATCAACTTGAGGCAATAAGGAGCCACATCTGGATTAGGCAGTTAGGAACCAGCCTGCATTAGAGTGTGAGTGATCTGTGGGCCAGTGAATGAGGGAAGAGCACCCACCCAGATGTGGGAGGCCCAACTGGAACCTCAAACTGTATAAAAGTAAAGAGATTGCTACAGCTTCTTCCTCTGGGGAGAGATGGGACTTGATGGGACTTGGCTTCCCTTTGTGATGTCCTGAGGAGCTGCCTCCACCTCTCTGTCTCTGCCATGCACTTCCACTGCTGCCGGCTGTCCCTGAGTAGACTGTGAGCTAAAATAAACCTTTCCTCTCCTAAATGTGCAGATTCTGGGTATTGAGTCACAGCAACGAAAAATAACTAAGTATATAAGCAACACATAATGTTTACAATGAATCTGAGAATTTTTTCATTTTTCATGTACAGAAATTTAAAATTCTTTCATTTGAACCTGATAATCTTTTCTTTTATGACTTCTAAACTTTTGTTTTCCCCAATAAAAATCTCTTGCAACTGTAAAATTTTGAGTATTCTCCTATATCTCCTTCTATACCTTTATTACAGCCTTTAAATGTATATATATTTATATATATACATATACAAATACATATATTATATATAATTCATCTCAAACTAATTACATGTGTACAACCCATTTGTAATTAATTTTTTACTATAGTGTACATAACTAATTTTTTTCACCAGCTGACAGAATCCAGTTCCAGATTTTCCCTGGACAAATGATGATTTTATTTTTTTTGACACTTTCGTTTGTATATTTTTTTGTACGTAGATTCAAACACACTTTTTTGTGTCCAAAGACAAGAAAAATGAGAGGATATCATCTTGCTAACACAATACAAGTTTCTCCTCATCTCCAATCATTTAGGTGTCTACTTATGTTTTTATGATGAAGAAATTGTAGTAAAGCAAAAATTAAACATACCAAGAAAGTGCGCTTTTTGGGAACTGAAAATATACATAAACATCTTTTCAAATTTTCAAACATAAATGTCAAGTGTCTTATTTAATCACCCAAAGTCCAGAAATTACCTTCACACTGCAGGAAAGATCTCTCATCCTATATCTACAAGTGTGTGTATATATGTACGTAAGTGTGTGTATACGTATGTAGATGTGAATTTTTCAGATGTGTCTTACTATGCTGCCTATGCTGGTATCAAACACATGATTTCAACTGATCCTCCTACCTCAGTCTCCCAAGTAATGAGACTGTACCTCTACCATATCAGACATCTCACTGTATCTTAACTAATAACTTCTAATTTACAGCCAAAAAAATCAAAGCAGATGTAACTGAGATTACCTTCTTGCAGTCTGGAAATGGACTTAATCCAATTTAACTATCTTACAGCTGAAACACCCCGAACAAGGGAATGAAAGCTACATTTCCAACAGCATTGTGTGTGCTGCAGAGCTCTGTATGTGGCCACTAGAGTTCAAACAAAAATCTGCACTACAAAATCCTTGCTTTTAAAAAAGGTATTTTTTAATTTAATAAAGTAATAAGAGGAGGACCAAGACACTCAATTTCAAGCCAAACTTTTAATTGGCTAATGTTACAGTAGTGTCTGCATTTTCCCCCCTATGAATTAAGCTTAATTGATTTGGAAACCTTCATGGTCAGCTAATTTAAAGAACTTTCTTAGCATAATCTATGCTCAGCCAACAGGTTCAGGAAAAATACAGTGAAAATAGTGATAGCAGAAAAAGTATTACTTTCTCATTCAAACCCTGTGGAGGTTGGCAAAGCCATTAGGTCTCAAGTCAGCGTTCACACTAACCCTGGCAGAGATGGCAGAAATGGAAAAAGAGAAAGGCAGTGGCCTCCACAGGAGGCCTGAGATGCTGGCGGGCAGGCAGAGTCTGGGACCATGACACAGAGAGACCAGGAAAAAACAGAGAAGTTAAAGAGAGGTGTAACAGAAGAGGCATGACACCAGGCCAGGCTGCCAAGAGTCCATCAGCCCCAGCGTTCATTATTTTTGTTATTCTTGTTAGTTGGTACTAAGAATTGGAAACGAAGCTTCACACTGAACTACATCCCATATTCCCCACACATGCTCTTTTTAGACAGGGTCTCCCCAAATTGCCCAGGCTGAGTTCAAACTTGCAGTCTTCCTGCCTCAGCTTCTGAGAGTGCGGGGATTACAGGCCGGCATTGACACCTCCAACTCCCTCCATAGTTCTGGAGCATTCAATTGAAAACTACAACTGCTCAAAGCCCTACTGAGATCAAGTGGACACTTACTCCCTAGAGAGCGAATGGTGGTGGTCTGTAAAGCATGCACTCTGAATCAGAGAGGAGGAACACATCCCTGGGAAGAGCACTCGCGCTGAAGGACCCCGGAGACCTATTCCCGTCGCCTGTGCCCTCCTTCCGCATTGCCACTCCACAATGAGGCCAAAAACAACCTCCATGGGACAGAAGGCATGCACACAGAAGGGAGGACAGTAAATAGCCTTCTTCCGTCTCAGTGATAAAACGAAATCACCTTCCCCAAAAAGTGAGCATTTGTAGAAGGTCATAAAATTAGCTAATACGTTCTGTCACCATCAAACAGGTTTTCCCACTTTAACATAATGTTCAACTCTTCAAAAGATTTTTAACTCTTTGTGCAATTCAGTCATAATCACAGATTTGTACAGAGATCTCCAAAATTATCCCTTCATGATACGGTATGACTAACTTAATAAATCAATAAAAAAGAAAAACATGAACTTGAAATACCCACAGAGAGAGGTTCTTACAGAATATATAAATAAGTTAGGATGGATGTGGGGCAGGTAACACTCGTAGAGCAGTACGAAAAGTTCAGCGATGTTTATGTGGTCCTGACCAATACTGGTGACTGAAGCGGTTCCAAAAAAATTCTGAATTCCTCCCTTTGTCATCTAAACACAGATTATGAATTTAAAATTTTGCAGCAGCTTAGGATGGGAAGATATTCAAGGTGAATGTGATCCCAACCTCTACACTACCAGGTGGAAACATTGCGCAAACAGCTTTTTTTGTCCCTCAAAAGCCTAAATGTAATCCTCTGCTTTTAGGTCACCCCCTCCCAACAGACTTATTTTTGACATTCCTTACTAATCCCTTTGATTCCCTTATCTCTACTACCACCATTTCTTGAAACAGGACATAATTTCCTGATACAAAAGCTGAATTATTATAAGGCTTCCAAGGATTTGAGAATTTCATGGCCATGAAAATGATCTTTCTGATTTATTCCAACACATGCTTTCGGAAGCAGATTTAGAAAGTGGGTGTGTTGCCAGAAAAGAATCTACAATGCAAACATAAATCAAGTATAAATTAAATTACTCTGAATGAAATTATGTTTACTTTTCATACAGTGCAGGTGGATCATTAAAAACCTTCCTTTGAGCATGTGGAGCATGCCATAAGGTCCTGTCAGAATCTACTTATCCACCGGCCATGATCTTTTTTTTCTCCACTTTTACGTGGGTCTCATTTACTGAATAATCAATTACTACTCTGAGGCCCCCTATGGTAAGTATCAGAGACAAGAGAGGACAGACATGAACTGACCCTCAGGAGGTTGTAAGTGATAATGCAATGATGGCCAGAGGAAGGAAGCGAGCTCTGGAGATCTGGTGGGGAAACTGAGAGGGTGGTCTGTTCTTTAGAGGAAGGAGAAACCACTATGGTAGGGAAACAGGGTCCTGCTACAAACACCAGGAAAGACTGGACAGAATCAACAACAGGGAAAGGCCTGCTGGTCGGAGTGAGAAGGGTGCCTGGAGACCCTGGAATTAAACCTGAGTTAGGAGGCTGGAGATGAGGTCAGACTGACAAGTGGCAAAGCTCATTCATTAGGTGGTGGCCCTGCTACTTTTCTAAGAGGAGATTGGAGAATCCCTAAGGTTCCCAAGTGGAAAGCACTTAAAATCTGAATAACTGAGTCAATGGGAGGATGCGGTCCTCTCAGGCCACCATATGCTTCGCCTCAGGTATATCTGTTCCCTGAGGATTTAAAAGACAGAGGAGGCAGCAAGCGTGAAATACCAGGACTCATGACTGTTTCATGATCACATTCATAGTTCAGCTAAGAAAATGCAAATACTTCCAGAGGGTCACATCTCAAAACCAGTACTGGTTAGGGAACAGGTAACCTCCGTGGAAGCTGGCACCAGGAGGAAAAAAGGAGCAGGCAAGAGGCAGGATTTCATTTTTTCTTTATATATATATATTTTTTTTTGACAGGGTCTCACGCAGGAATCCAGGCTGGTCCTCTCACTGTGGAGCCCAGGCTGGGGTCAAATTAAGGGCCCTCCTCAATTGCGCCATCACACCCAGCTAATCTCTGTGTGCTGCTGGGTATCCAACTCACAGCTCTGGGCACTCTGGACAAGCCCTGTGACCACTGAGCTGCATCCCCAGCCCAAGACAGAACGCCTTAAAGACATAAGTGCAATATAAGATAAAGATACGAGAGACGCACCATCTGCATCGCGCGTTGGCTTGGACTACCAGCGGTACCCACAAAAGCTATTCTTATCCACCCCAGCAAAAGCCAACTGGAGTATCACCTTCGTGGCAGCCATTTTTTGATTCATTTAATTAAACAGATCTCCCAATACCTAACACCAAACTATTACAGTCTCATAAAGAATTGCAACCAAACCTTAGAAAATGAAAAATCGAAGCAACAAAAGCCTTAAAAAAGATTAATGCCAAAACGCCACTAGAAATGTCCCAAAGCATAGAGAAAAAGGAAACATGACATTTTTATAAGTCAAATGCAACAATAAAATAAAAACCTGACATAGATTACCTCAAAAGAAGAAACTGTTTTCTATCAGTCTTAAGAATAAATATTACCACAAATATCCTAATTAATATACCAGGAGTAGAATCCACAGCCCACAAAAGGGATAGTGCATGATTATGGGGGATTTGTTATAGGACTTCAAGAAAAGTCTAGGGTCAGAAAATCTATTATCTATGATATTTCACTATTATATTTCTGCCCACCCATATAAGCATATTCTTAAACACAGGGGGAGGGGAAGCATTAAAAAATTAAAGCTCTTGATAAAAAAAAAACTCAATAAAATAGGAACAGATAAGTCATTTCAAGACTGGGCCCACCATGCCTGGCTTCATGTAGTTCTGAGGAATTGAACTCACAGCCTTGTCCTTGCAAGGTAAGTGCTTTAAACCATAGTGCCATTCCTCCAGCCCTCCCACCACTATTTTTTTGAGACAGGGTCTCATTCTGCCATCCTGGCTAGTCTGGAACTCACTATGTAGCTCAAGCTGGCCGCAAATTTGTGGCAATCCTCCTTCCTCAGCCTCCCAAGTGCTGGAATTACAGGTGTGCCACCAATATAGAATGGTAAGGTGAGGCAGAAGGACCAAGAACAAACAGCAGCCAGCACAGATGGACACTTCTGAAACTTAAGATGTATTTACCTCAACTCAAAAGCCAGCTTCTATTAAACTGAGAAAACACCAGAGACATTCCTAGTAAAGCCAGGAACAGAAGGATATTCACTCCTGTTGCTGAACATTTTGCTGGATGCACTAGTCAATTTCTCAAGAAAAGTAAGTAACTGCCCATGTTGGAAAAGGGATGAACAACAATTACTACTACAGACTATGTTGGGATTCCTAGAAAACCTAAGAGAGTCCACTACAAAAATACTACAAATGGCAAAATACTACATTGACAGTTTACAAGATTAAGGTAATAAAACTAACTTATTTACGTACTCAAATACAGACAGGAAATATAATTTTTAAAAGTTCATGTTCAAATAAAATCAAAGGTAAAACAGTAGAAATGACTTTTACAAGAAATATGGAGGGGACTGGAAGAATAGCTCAGCAGTTAAAGTGCTTGCCTAGCAAGTGCTATAAATACCCGAGTTCATTTCCCCAGCACCACATAAGCTGGGCGTGGCGGCACATGACTGTGAAAGCAGGAGGCTGAGGCAGGTGGATTGTCCTGAGTCCAAGGCCAGCCTGGGCTACATGGTGAGTTAAGAACGAGCCTGGATTACAAAGTGAGACCCTGTCTCAAAAAGAAAGAAAAAAAGAAAGATGAAGGGACTACATAAAAAAGACCATTCACAACAGATGAGTTGAGGAACCAGAAAACATAATTATAATCAGATAGAAAACCTTAAAATAATAAGTATTCAATCTCCTTTAATAAAATTCACATATCATATTTAATAATAAGAATCTTATTTTCCTTTAGTAACAGATAACCTAATGAAAATATTCATATGGTTAAAAAATTAGTCAGGCCAAATCAAAACTATTCAAGCCTCAATAATTAAAATAGAACATTCTGGAGGGCCATATGATAATATATATTCAACTGAAATACATAAACTTTTGATCTTATGAATCTCCTTCTAGGAGTTCATCCCACACATAACATTCATATTCATGTAAAACGACTACATTTTTACATTTCAGCATTGTTTGTAGAAAAAACTGGAAGAATCTCCAATGCACTGACAAAGAAATGATTAACTAAGTTGTTCATACTCCCAATGAAATGGCTGTGCAGTTGTGAGGAAGCAGCATCCTCTGTACAGAGCTCACCAAATGAATAAAAGATGCAGAAGAATACAGTGTATAAAAAGGTGAACAATAAGGTGCTTTAATTTCCTCACATATTAAAAAACAGACAAGGAGAAGATTCATATGAAGCTAAAGTAGAGGGCTGGAGGAATAGCATAGTGGCTAGAGATCCTACTCCGCAAGTGCAAGATCCTGGGTTCAATTCTCCAGCACCACATAAGCAGGGCTTGGTGTCGCATGCCTATAATCCCAGCACACAGGAAGCTAAGGCAAGAGGACTGCCCTCAGTTCAAGGCCAGCCTGGGCTCATAGTGAGTTCAGGACCTGCCTAGACTAAACAGTGTATGATCCTGACTCAAAGAAAAGAAAGAAAACAAAACTAAGATAGTCGTGACCTAGGAACCCCTTGTATCAAAAGGAACAAATATAGGACACAGAATTTACACTTACATACTTTATGTTCTAATTCTGAATCATGTGGATGCTTTATCTTACAAATAAGAAGCAAAAATAGCAAAGCCTCCAAACTAAATCTTTAATTCACACAGAGAAGATACACCAGCAGACAGAAAGGGTTTTCCCATTTTCGTTCTTTGTTTTTGTTTTTGTTTTGAAACAGGGTTTCACTCTGCAGTCCAGGCTAGTTTTGAACTCATTATGCAGCCCAGGCTGGCCTCGAACTCATGGCAATCCTCCTGCTTCAGCACCCACCCCACTAAGTGCTGGAATTACAGGTATGCACCACCACGCCCGGCTTTTGTGGTGCTGCGGAATCAAACTGTGTGCCTTGGGCTTGTTAGGCAGCTGTTTTAACCCTTATGCTACTCCTTCAGTCCATTCCCATTCTCTTTCATGACTCTCCTGCTTTCTTACTACAAAATCTTCATGTAGAGCTAGGATAAAATGAAACAAAACAGTAACAAACCAAATTTATCCTTAAATTCTGCACAAAACGTATAGAAAATGCATGCCTATCTATAGAAAAAAAAGAAGCAAAATATAACAAACTTCATATCTGACCACACATCCCTATGGGATAAAGGAAATAGGGAGCTACCCAGGAGCTGGGCATCGTAGCTCAGTGGTTAGAGCATTCAGGAGCTGGGGCATTAGAGCACTTGTCTAGCAAGCGCAAGGCACTGAGTTCAATTCACTGCCACCATACAAACTGGGCACGGCAGTGCACACCTGTAATCCCAGCATTCAGGAGGCTGAGACTGGAGGATCACGGTGAGTTCAAGGCCAGCCTAAGCTACACAGTGAGTCTGGGACCCGCCTGGACTGTAGATTAGGACCCTGTGCCCCCCCCCCAAAAAAAAGGAGAGAGAGAGAGAGAGAGAGAGAGAGAGAGAGAGAGAGAGAGAGAGAGAGCACTATTCAAAGGTAAAGCGTAAGTCCTAGTCAACTTTATAGTTTTCTATCTAAGTTTCTGCCAGGCCTCTCTCAGTCAGCCGGAACAATGGACCAGACTGAGCTGCCCTCCTGGTGCTGGTGGCTCTGGGGGGTGTAAGGGAGGTGATGAGAAGCTGCAGAGCCCTTGGTCTCAGTGGCCCACCCAGGGACCTTCGCCACATTCTCCTCACTATGTAGGGTCCTAACCTTGGGATCTCTAGATTCCAGGTGCTGGAAGGATCTAGAGCAAAGGAAACACTGAAGCTGGAAGAAATCTCAAGCACGTGGTTCTCATCTTTCTTTCATACAAAATATTTTCTTGGAAGCACCAAAGACATAAAATAGGCAAAGACGTCCTGGTTGCCGGGCCCAGAAACTAAAATGCAAGGTTAAAATCCTTAATTACATCTTCCCTTTTGCACACAATCTTCAATGATAAGATCCCAGTATGCTTTGTCTTTGGTTCCCATCCAGATGGATTTAAAGTCAGCGAACATCCATTTAAGACTACAAATTTTCCCTTCTGGCCAACCGGATGCTTATTTCTTTGTCTCAAGCAAACAGCCTCATGAGGCCTAATTTCCTCATCACCAACACTTGCAGTCATTCTTCCAATGTTCATTTGTTTATATAAGAAAGACACAAAAACCCAATAAAATATTCAAACAATTGTACAAACGAGGTTGAACAGACAGCAATGTTGCACAAACTGGTTAGTGACAGGCAGCTCAAAATATGTTTGTCATGGTTGAATGGCAGGATCCAAAACCTATACATGAAAAACCATCAGGATGGTATTAACATTCTACATGAAAGGGAAGATTACACAATCACCAAACACCAAAACGACCCTTTTACTGTGGAATTCAAGTTCAAACACTTCCTGCTAACCTCCTCTCATGTTGTGATATATACAGCCTGTCGGGAACTAGGTTGAAGCGATAATCTTCCAATTACAGTCATCCCTTCACATCCCTGAGGGACTGACCCCAGGAACCCACTCTCAACACCCCTGGATACTAACACCCCAGCTGCCTAAGCCCTGTAGAGTAAATGGGGTAGAACCTGTATTAACCTATGCACAACCTCCAGTACACTTGGAATCATCTCTAGATTATTTATAAAATCTAAATGCAGTGTAGATGCTATGTAAATAGTTGTAATGGTAAATTGTTTTTAAAATATAACAAGAAAAAAGTCCATACATGTTCAGCATACACCCAACTTTTTTTCAAATATTTTCATCCATGGTTCATAGAATCCAATTGTGTGTCTAAGTGCAACCAACTGTATATCTAACTCTGCTCTTTAGAATGGAAATAGCACTCTGACTGGAGTTGAGGGTAGAAGTTTGGGGAAGAAGGGTAGAATGTTTTAGGCACTCGAGAGCACTCAGGATGGCACTCCTGGGATGCCCTTGGAGGTGTTCAGGGATGCTAAAGGACAGGCACAAGTGCAACCACACTAGGGCAGGAGAGGTGTAGAGGAGACCAGGAAAGAGCAAGGACAGTATCTTGGTTATTTATTCATTGCTTGGACAAAATACCCAACATTCACAACTTACAGGAGGAAAATTTTTCAGCTCACAGGTTCAGAAGGTTTCGCACAGGCCACCCACAGACCAGCAGCAGTGAAGGCACAGTAGCAGAGGTTGCCATGGCAGACAGAAGCCAAGAGAAGCAGGAGCCAAACAAGGTTAGAGATTTCCAAGAAGCTGTAACAACGTTTCTTCTTCCTTCCTTGACTTAGTTCAAGCTGCCAGTTGGGCAGCCAAGCCCAGGGTAGGTGCCCCTCCCACACTTTCTGGCCCCACAAGTCAACAACACACCTAAAGCTCTACCCTGGGCACCCCCCAATCTTGACAATTTGGCAACAATCTCTCCAGATCAAACCCCAAGCATCCACCCGTTGCAGCCAGGCTCTACCTCCCAACAGCACACAGTGCCAGATACATGAGGCTTTTGGAGGACACTCCAGAGTCAATCCACAGCAGACAAAATAGCAGAACCAAATTTCAACTACTTTGGGGTTTCTTATGCTTGGTAACTCCAATTATTTCACTCACTTGGTTCCATTCATCTATTTATCAAATATTTATCCAACATAAATTATTAACAAATAGTAAGTACCTATTCCAGGCCAGACACCATGCAAGGCTAAGGAAAGAAGACAGAAATTACACAGTACCTGCCTTGGGAAGGCAGATATGGAAATCCCCATGTCTGTTGCTGTCACCTAGTCTTAGAAGGATGTTTGGAAGGAATAAGGGAGGAAGAGATGAAATCCTTATTCTGAAGTACAAGTACAAGTAGGAATTTGTAAGCAAAAAAACAAAGTGCAGTGTAGGAATTCCAACAGCAGCAATGCATAAAAGCAGAAGAGGCTGGGGACACGGAGCCATTAGAAAGTCCTTGAGTTGCATGAGTGTCCTTCAGCATTAGCGGTATGTTGGAACTGAGAAGCAGTGTACTAATCCTATAAGCAACAGAACACCATTACGCAGAGAGGCCATTAAGCACAAGGAATGGAAAACCAAATCTGATCATAGATATCTAACTCTGCCAAAAGCATACTAGAAAGTGCCACAGAAGCCAGGCCAAGGTGACCAGTAAAAATCTACGGTAAAAGCCACTTTCTGTTCTGTCTCTGATTTAGGAAAGATTTTACATTTGTCACTATCACATTTTATTTCATTAGAGGTACTCATCTTTTAGCTGTTGCCTACACCACGTGACTATGCAATTTATCCTCCAAACAAGGGCGTTTTTAAAGATTGAGCAGGGCCACAAATCTGATGGGATTCCAAAACAGCAAGCACAAATTCAAATTCTCCCTGGTAAACAAAAGGAGGGTGGGGGGAGACAAAATTTGTGTGTCACAGGGTAGACGGCACAACACATATTTTGATCCACAAGAAAACGGCAATTCCTGCCTTCCATCTTTTTAAATTTGGAAAGCTAAAAATACTGCATTAAATTACTTTTTCAAATACCTTGAGTTTATGAATTCTAACATGCTAGCTATAAATATTTCAGAAGGAAATAGTTTACTGATTTGTTGACCATATATATACATATGAGCAATGCAGATCGAGAGAGAGACAGACAGATTCACATGTACAAATGGGTCCCCTGTCAGAACATAAATATTACTCATTTTGTGGAATACCCCACAGAGATTGCCTTCTGTGATGAAGGATGTCTTTACAGTGACCCTCCTAATCATCAGTTAACAGGTACCAAGGAAACAAATTAATTTGAATATTAACCTTAAAAACCTTAATTAGAAGTGGTAGCACATGCCTGTAATCCCAGCATTCTTGGGAGGCTGAGGCAAGAGGATCACAAGTTCAACCCCAGCCTGTGCAACTTAGTGACACCGTCTCAAAATTAAAAATAAATAAAGCTGAGGATGTAGCTCAGTGCAAAGACCCCAGTGCTGGACCCCAATTCTGTTAAATAATTAAATAAGCAAGCAATTTATATTTTCTTAAAGAAAATAATAACATATTCCAAAGTTAAATATTGATACCCATTGAAAGATTTTATGATTGTTTCTTTGAACAAGCCAGCTAATGAAGAGTTAACAAGTATATCTAAAAAGAACATTTTCTTTTTAGTTTTCTAGACTATTTCCACATATGCTCCCTATCAACTGGCAGTATTTCTGTTTCCCTAAGCTACACACACTATTTCAGCTTTAATTAAAAGGCCCCTTGCCATAGTTTCTCAGAGAACAGCTCAAGGCATGCCTGAGTCCATTATTTTCTTGGCGTTTCTGGAGGAATCATAACAGCGATAGCTGGCCAACACTATCCTAAGCTATCCCCTGCCTAGTACAAGCAGAGTTTACAGTCTGGACAAACAGCTAGGTATTTTTCAGTATCTCAAGAGTCTAGATAATTAGAAGTGTTACTTAAAATTCAGTCTTCTGTTTCTTCTGTTCTGCCATATCAGTAATGTAACCAACAGACTGGAGCTTTAGTCAAAGACAGCAGACTGAGGGGGAATTCAGCCTCACAAATACACTAAATGCAGCTGTGGGAAAGGCCAGCATGCCCCTCTAAAAACAGTGGATAAAATGCACTGTATTCATATGCTATCCATGACACACGTTATTACATGATTACATGATGTAATAATAATCAAATAACTCATATTTTCCATTTAAAACCTGTGAACTCTAGAATACACTTAAAAAAGAAACTCTCAGAAAAAAGATTTTTAAATGGAAATTACTTCTTTAAAGATTCCAAAAATTAAAAATCAAGACTCAGAGAATCTTATTTCTTAAAGCTAAAATTCGGTTTCATCTGAGTCCTACCTTGCTTTCAAATGGCAACTACCATTATCTCAAAGTCTGAAGAGCTGGCTCAAAGGTTATTCTGAGCTGTCAGTGCTAAAGAATGTGACTAAATACTGATCCCTGTGAACTTTAGAAAAGGCAAATGCCAGTTCAGCTAGCTGTAACCCAGCCCCACTTCTCTGCTTTCAGGTAGCTATGCCACTGGGCTGTACAAACTGGAGGACCAGGCTTTGAATTTCAGCTCTAGGAATCACATGACCTTGGGCAAGTGATGATTAAATGAGATAGGACATAAGGAAAGATGCCTGCTACAAAAGAAAGGCTGTGAAAACAGGAGCTATTATCATTTCTCTGTAACTAGGTCATCTCCAGGACAGGATGTGGGGCAAGATGAGATCTCACTGTTTTCAGAAGAGCCTGAAATCATCCTGTTCCCACTCACTATCACTTTAAGAGCACAAAACATTCACTCACTGGTTTTTCCGATGTAAATATTACACAAATCACTTTACTTCCTTCATTCTGTATCACTCTCGCCTTCCTCTTATGCTCTCTTTCTTATGTAAGAAAAACAGATTCCAAAGTGTGTTTGAGAGACAGATGGGCCATTGTCTCCAACCAGGCATAAAAGGAAGGACAGGAGCACAGCGAAAATGAATGCTCCACACATGTTACAGTCCGGGTATTTATTAACAAATGAATGCAGAGTGAATGGATGGATGGAGATCCTACTGTCATAGCTATTAGGATATAGAGCTCTATATCTTACTTTTGTAGGTATTTACACCAAAAATGAAACAATTATCTCATGATTGTTATGGTTTAGATCTAACTTGTCCCCCATAAGTCTCATGCATTCAAAAGTGGGGCCTTCAGCAGGTGACTGAATCATGAGGGCATTATACTCACCAGCATATTAAGCCACAGAAAATTCATAGCTAACTGTGGTGTTCGAAGGATGGACCTAGCCAGAGAAGGATGTGCCCTAAAAGGGTATGTACTTATCCCAGCAACTCCCTCCTCTCTCTGACTCTTGTCTGCCAAGGTATGAACACCTGCGCTCTGTCATGTCCTTCCGCCATGGTATTTCTGACATGAATCAGAGTACTGAACCCACTAAAACCATGAGCCAAAATCAACCTCTCTTCCTTTCAGCTGCATTTCCCACTAATGGGAAAGTGACTAGTAAAAAATATATAATAAAAAAAGAGAAATGGTTACTGTTACTTCTGGCTTAAAAAAAGGGAAACAGCATCTGCAATATTAAGTAACTCACCCACAGTAAAGCTAAGAACTTTACCTCAAGTCCTTTAAAATCTAAGTCCATTTCTCATGTGGTCCAATCACTGGACATGCAGAAGGGAGGCTGAGAATCAACTCCTAAGGGAGTTTCCATAATGCATATAATACCTAAATATGTACCTCTTCACTATTAAAAGAAACCAAAAACCTGCAGCCCACGCGCCTCAAGAGGACATTCTCCTCCTAGGCTATAGGGATAACATCTAAGCAGAAATTTTAGGTTGTAGACTATGGACAAGGAGTGACTTCTTGAATTGTTTCTCCAAATACCACAGGTGATTAACAGTTATGTACACCACAGCAGAAACTAAAGCTCAACCTTCCCTACAAAAGGTATTTCTTAGGATGAATTCTTATCTAGTAACAATTTTTTAAAATAATCCAAATCCTAGCTGGTAAAGGACAGCTCTTCATCTCGCTATCAGAATTCCTGTTGCTGCTGCTGCTACTACTACTGTACCAGAGACAGAGCCCAGGGCCTTCACACTAAGCTAATGTCACACTAATTTACCATTGCTAGGAATGAATACCCAACATCCACAATTTAAAGGAGGAACGATTTATTGTAGGTCACAGTTTCAGAAGGTCTCAGTCTACTTACAGACAGCTAGAAATGGCAGAAGCACATGGTAGAGTCCTAGCTGGAAGGAAGCTATTCACAGCATGACAGACAGGATGCCAGAAGGCAGAAGTAATATATGTCCTTCCATGTCGTTTGCCAGTGATCTGACCCTTCTGGGTCAAGCCTCAGTGTTCCACCCCTTCCAACCATGCCCCAGCTCTTAAGAGCACATGGTTCCATAATTACTCTACAACATCCAAACGCACGAGGCTTTTTGGGGATATTCCACATCCAAACTATAACAGTCATCTCCTGGCCCCCAAAAGATTTGTGTTCATCTCCTTAAGCAAAATGCAGCCAGTTATTCTCCATGAGTTCTCAAAGTCTTAACAGTTCCAGCACTGCTAAAAAGTCTAGGTCCAAAGTCCCCTCTGAAACACAAGGCAATTTCTTACTTGTGAGCGCCTGTAAAAATCAAAGAAAAGTTAAACACTCTCAACGTACAATGGTACAGGATACACATTCCCATTCCGAAAGTGAAGAATAGGAGGATAGAAAGCAACCAAACCAAAACAAACTCTAAGCCTAAAAGAGTAAGTGTTAAATCCTGTAGCTCTGTTAAATCCTATAGTCCCGTGTTCAGCACTTGGGATAAGCTGTGGCAAGATGTAAGCTTAGGTGGCCTCCTCCCTATAGTGTTGCCTCCAGCTACAACCTCCATAGATTCTCTTTGGGCTGAGTCTGCTCACAGCCTGTGGCCTTCCTCAGCAAATGATTCAGGTGTCTGGCATCTCCAAATTTCTAGAGTCCCCACTGTACCTGAGGGCACTCATTCACAATGCTCAGGGGCACAATGCCTGGCCTCCAACGCCTTCTTCTGAAATCTGGGAGGAGGCCTCCATGACCCCACAACTCTGCATTCTGAGTGCCTGTGAAGAGAACACCCTGTGGATAATGCCAAGGCTTGCCACCAGACTCAGCAGAAGTCTGGATCCCTACGACCATGGTGGACACAGTGGTCTCCGAGTTCTCAGACGACTGAAAAACTTGGGGATTCCTCTTCCTAGGTTGCCCTGAAGGATGCCCTGGGGGGCTCTTTTCACAGCAAAGTCTTGCCTTTCCATCCTTTCATTGGTAAAGAGTTGAATCTGGCTGATTCCAGAGACACACTCAAGGCATTTTTTTTACAGTCCTGATTCCAGGTACTTGGCTTCTTTTTAATGCTAATATCTTTAACAACCATGATTTCTGTTGCTCCAAACTGCAAACTTTTTACATCTTTTTTTCTCTGCCATCTTCTACTTCTCCATGAAAGCTGGCTAAAAGCCACAAATAGTACAACCTGAGAGCCTCAACTCTGGGCTGCCTTGAAATTTCCTCCACCAACAGATTATTAGTCCACCTCTCTTAATCCCAGTTTCACTCAAAGTCTCTGCATGAGGGAAAAATACTAACATATTTTTTGGCAGGGCACAGCATACATAGTTTTTATACCAAGTACCAATAAAATCCTCCTTTCCATCTTAAACTTCTTGAGCCCACCTTTTCCAATCCACACTCCTATCAGCATTCTGGTCTTCTGAGCTCTGACCAGAATCTCCCATCAAACTCACCTCACTGCATTCTAAGGCTTCTGTACCCAGCATTTTAAAACTTTTCTAAACTCCTCCCGCAAACCAGATCAAAGGCTTCTAAACCACAGGTTCAGGTAAAGTCACAGCAAGAACTCCACTTCTCTGGTACCCATTTCTGTCTTAGTTACTTATTCATTGCTGGGACAAGATGCCCAAAATCCACAATTTAAGGGAGGAAAGATTTATTTTAGCTCACAGTTTCAGAAAGGCTAAGACCACTTATGGGTGGTTAGTATTGGCAAAAGGGCATGGCAGAGTCCTGGCTGGAGGAAAGCTGTCCACAGCAGGGCAGACAGGAAGTCCAGTGGACAAGGAAGGCAGAAATAATGCATAACTTTCCAGGTCATGTTCCAGTGATCTGCACCTTCTGGGTCAAGCCCCAGTGTTTTGACCCTTCCAACCAGGCCCCACCTCTTAACATAACATGGTTCCATGGCTATTTCACAGGCTTTTGGGGGACATTCCAGATCCAAATCATAACAATTACTTCCTCTGTTCATTTTTGAGACACGATCTTACTTAGTTGCCCAGGCTGGACGCAAACTTGCAATCTTCCGGCCTCTGTTTCAGGGTTCTGGGATGACAGGCTTGCACCACCAGGCCTGGCTGTGAGAATTCTTAACCATAGCCTATCAGCACTACACAAGTCCACTGGTGAGTATTAACAGGGTTCCTGCAGGTACCTGAAAGTATACACAAAAGCATGTGTCTAGGTTTTTCTCTGTATTCTTTCAGAGATGTGAACCACAGCTTTTTTCAGGATACCAGGATGACTCCTAAAATTAAGATCCTACAGACAACTTCAGAATCATAGAAATTAGACCTCATTCTTATGAAAAAGTTTTAAAGTTTCTAATTATGACTACATATATTTTCTTAAAAGCTGAACAGCTTTACCAAATTTGGAGAATACATTTGGGATTCATTTTGGGATACTTTACAACAGCTTTCACACAAAAGGCAGTTAACATTCTCAAGCAGTCTGCAATGCTTACAAATGCTTGCTGCCTCCTTCATGCAGCTTTCAATAGAATGGGCACTAGAAGAAATTCACTAATTTTTTTAAAAATTAGTCTCTGGAGCTGGTCAGTCAGCTATTCTAATCTTGTTAATGGCCTGTGCTTTAGGTGAGCATTCTGCTTTCTTTGTAAACTCATCGATAACCACGATGACATGTACTACAGTGCTTTCTCTAAAATAGATAGGTAGCTCTTTAATCTCCATCTGTTTGGTTTTTAGAACAGAAATCTAGAATAATACTGGACCAAAAAAACCTTTTCAAATAAAAACTGCACTGAGGGGCTGGAGGAATGTCTCAGCAGTTTAGGAGCTTGCTTAGCAAGCACTAAGGCAAGTGCTAAGTACCCTAGTTCAATTCCCCAGCACCACTTAAGCTGGGCGTGGTGGTGCATGCCTGTAATCCCAACATTCAGGAGGTTGAGTCAGGAGTATTGCCTGAGTCCAAGGCCAGCCCGGGCTTGAGAGTGAGCTCAGGACCAGCCTAGGCTGCAGAGTGAGATCCTGTCTCAAAAAATGAAAATAAAAAAACACACTGAGGCTACATTAAAACTTCTGTAAAATGATAAAACAAATGGAGGCTTCAGTATTACCTGTTATGTGTAGCAACACATATCTCTCCAAGCATTTTATATGATACCAACATGCTAAGTGATTTTTCGAAAGTAAGACAAGAAAAGCAATGTGATTAGGTAGTAGGGAAGAGAGACTAAACAAAGAGAAGTTATGGTTATTATTCCACAATAAAGCAGAATGAATGTGTCTCACTGAACAAAGTCGTAAAACTAGACAGAATGCATTAGCTGTATGAGGACTCTTCAAAAAAAAAAAAAAAGTAGACAGTAACAGGTGGATTGGGGCAAAATTCCAAAATTCAAAGGACGCCAAAACTTACAAATGAGTTCGGTTATTTGTGACCTTGAGCGCTCCAAGTCTGAAGGCACTGCCTGCAAGCTGGAGGTGCGTACTAAGACTCAGAGCCAGAAAGACTCAGGAGAAGCTCCCTGGTTTGGATTTGAGGAAGGAGAAAAGCAATCCTTAAGATTCAAAGAAAGTACAGAGATCCCTCATTGTTTTTTCTTTTCTGAATTCTTTAAGCCCTCAGCCTAAGCTATCCTATAGTAGATCTCAAAAGAAACCCACAGAAACCAAACCTTTTCCTCTCATGCCAGAGGAGTAGGGCAAATTCCCACTGCTTTATTTTCTGTCCTTATCTTTCTGCCACTTAGCCCTGAATGGGAATGCAAGCACAGTTACAAAAACAGGTAACCAAACAAAAAAGTTAAAGCCCTAACTTCTCCCTAGACAAACCAAAAGGGCATCTGAAAGTACTATCAACCCTACAGAAATTTTAAAAAGTAAAGGAAATGCCAACTTTAGATTAATGAATTAAAACAGAGGTCCCCAACCTTTTCACACCAAGGACCAGTTTAGTTGAATACCATTCTCCCAAGGACAGGGGTGGGGATGGGGTACCTGTCCTGCAGTGGGTTGTTAGACAGCAGCAGGGGAGGGTGGATGAAGCTCCACCTCCTGCCAATCAGCAGCGGCATTAGAACCCAGTAGGAGCACGCTGACAACAGGCAGAGCTTCACTCCCAGCTCATCCCTTGCTCACTGCTGCCAGGTCTGTCCCAAGCCAGGGACAGGCACAAGCCCACAGCCTGGAGGTTGAAGACCCCTGAATTAAATAACTTGGATGAAATGAACAAATTCCTATAAAGACACAAATTACCCAAGTCACTCCAAAAGAAAAAGAACATCTATACAGGTATATAATAAGAAATACTGTGAAAATACTGCATATTGCCATATATTTACTACATCTTCCATAATAAATTGAATAAATAAAAAAGAAACACCAGCTCCACGTTCTACTAAATATTTCATAAGAATTAATTTCAGTGATTCACAGTCTCAGAATATAAAACTCAAAATGGATCACTGACTAAATGTAAACCTCAGAACTGAAATTCTAGAAAAAAAATACAGCAGAAAAATGTCACAACCTCGGCTGAGCAGAGTTCTCAGATGTAACACCAAAAGCACAAAACATACAGGAAAATAAGTGACTAAATGGACCTAGAAAAGTTTTAAACTGCCAGCTGGGTGTGGTAGGTGACACTGTGACCCCAGACTTCAGAAGGCCAACACATCAGAATCACAAACTTAAGCTCACCCTGGGCTACTTAGCAATTTAGTGAGATCCTTATTCAAAATAAAAAATAAAAAGAGCTGGGAGGTAGGGGCTGGAGAAATGGCACAGCAGTTAAAGAGCTTGCCATACAAGCGCAAGGCCCTGAGTTTGATTTGCCAGCATCACAAAAAGCTGGGCATGATGGTGAATGCCTGTAATCCCAGCACTCAGGAGGCTGAGGGAGGCAGACTGTCCTGAGTCCAAGGCCAGCCTATGCTACACCAGTGAGTTCAGGACCAGCGTGGGCTACAGAAAGAGACCTGTCACAGAAAAAGAGCTGGGATGTAGCTCTCTGTGAAGGCCCTGGGTTCAATGTACTGAGGGTGAAAAATGTTTTAAACTGTTGCGTTAAAAAAGACACTACTAAGTAGAAAGACAAATCATAGATCATAAGAAAATGTTCATAAATCATGTACCTACCAAAGGACTCACATTCAGCATGTATTAAGAACTCTCTCACAAGCCAATAAGGAAACAAAAAATCCAATTTAAAAATGGAAAGTGTTTGACCATCTCACCAAGGGGACACATGAACAGCCAACAAGCAATGAAAAGACGGTCGGCACCACTAGGCATCACAGGAACCGCAGGGTTGCCACAGAAACCCACTAGAATGGGTAGAAAGAAAAGACCACCAGAAACACTTCCAAGGATGTGGAGAAACTGAAACCCTCACACAGTGCTGGTGAGAAGAGTGTTATATTTTACAACAACTTTGGAAAACAAGTTTGACAATTTCTTAAAAAGTTAAATTGAACAATTCTACTCCTAGGTATCTGTTCAGGATAAATAAAAATATAAGCTCACATGAAGATTTTAAGCCAATATTCTTGGCAGCAGACTATGGACATAGCTCAAAGGTTAGAGTGCCTGCCTCACATGTGCAAGGCCCTGGGCTCAATTCCCCAGCACCACATGTGGTTCAGGATCAACCTAGACTACAGAGAGAGATCCTGTCTCAAAAAAAACAACAACAAACTATGTACACACACACACACACACACACACACACACACACATAGATGTATTTATAATTGTATAACTATATGTACTTATATATGTATACATATTCATAACAGCATTATTTATAACAGATAAACTTTGGGGAAAAAAGTTCTGAAGAAGAAATAAAGTGTGTATATTCATAAGGTGCACTACTATTCAATAATAAAAATGAACACCTACTGATACATGCTATACCATGAACAAATATCAGAAATATTAAGTTATATAAATGTAAGGTCCAGAAATGACAAATCTATAAAAACTGTGAGTTTATAGAAAATATCCTTAAGCTGAAAAGTGTAGGTTTTTAAAAAGTAAATTGGGCCTAGAATTTTTTGATAGAAATAATTTCCATACATATGAAAACCACTCAATTAAAAAGGGCTGGCTAGGGAAAACAGCAGGAAAATGTTTACAAACCCAAACCAGACCTCAAGCGGCCTCACACACCTACACACACTGCTTTTAGAACTCAAACCAACCCACATATGAACCGACCTGGCTGGATTACTAAAGGATGGGCGAACATGCGGAGGAAAAACCCAGCCGGCCGGAAGCTGAGCAAAGACCTGCCTGAGCCCCAGCTGGGTGAGCCAAGCATGACCCACATACAACTGCCCAGTTGGACGAGGTACAGACGTGGCAGCTACAGGCAGGCGCAATGTCTGAGGCCACTCAATTTTAAGTGGTTTGTTAAAAAAAAAAGTAGCAAATCGATATACTATAAAAGGTCAGTGATAACTAGGCACAGCAGTGAGTGCCCACAGTCACTCTTAGTGCCCTGGAAGGCTGAGGCAGGAGGATTGTAAATTTGAGTCCTGCCTCACCCTTGCCTCAAAATAAAATACAGAGCTGGATTCAATGCCACAAAGGAAAGCAGTGATGACTGCTGGATCATACAATGAATCAAACCGATGAGTTTGGTGCAGTTACACAATCAAGACAAGTCTTTGAGGGACAGGCACAAAAAAGTGAGCACAGAGAGATTGAACCAACCCTAGCAAAGTCACAGTGGCAGGACTCAGTGCGCAAGGATCATTGCGGAAGTTTCTCTGTGCAGGTGACAGGAGGATCTCCGCTGAGCAGCAGAAGGCGCTGCCAGCCTGAAGCCCAGGACAGACTCAGCCTGGCCCTGAGAAAGGTCGACAGGGAACTCACTGCTGTGTTCAGATGCTAAGTGTTCTCCCAAAGGTCTATAAGGTGCCACTGGGAGTGAAGCTTTAAGGGGTGGGGCCACTGGGACATCTGTGAGTCACCAAGGGAATCCCACTGTCAGCTGTCAGGTGTGTGGTACGTGTCCCTTCCTACCCCCAGGAGCAACGGAGTCAACTCATCACAAACTGAAACCTCTAACACTGTGAAGCAAATAAAACCGTATGTTCTTACATGCTTGTTATCTCAGAAACCCAAAATATAAACAAAGGGCTAGAGGAATGGCTCAATGCTTAAAGTGCTTGCCTTGCTAGCACAAGTCCCTGAGTTCAATTCCCCAGCACCACATAAGGCTAGGCATGGTAGCACACACCTGCAATCCCAGTACTCAGGAGACTGAGGCAGGTGGATTATTCTGAGCCCAAGGCCAGCATGGGCTACCGAGGAAGTCCCTGGCTCAAAAAAAAAAGCAAACAAACAAACAAATAAATGAATGGCAAAATAAGAGAGGACAAGAAACCAGGAGTAGACTGTGTGGAGATGGGACGGAGTGCTGAGGATGAGGTGAGGCCGGAGGGTGGGGAGAGGAAGCAAATGCCATTAAGACGCAATATACACACGCACCTACTGCCCAGGCTGAGTGGGATTATGATCACGGGGGAGAAGCTGGCTACTGCAGGTATTTGTTCTAGTGATAGGAATCTGGGTAACACAAACACTAAAAGCCTGTGATGAGGTAGAGGAATGTGTGGTCAGAGAGGCACAGCTCGAAATTCAAGAGCTTAGGGTAGTTCTGAGGGAGGATGAAATATGCACGTATCGAATGAGAAGAAAGAAAGGAGGAAGGGAGCAGGCAGGACAGACAGGCACACAGCAATACACAGATTTACAGGTAAGAAAAGGATGGGAAGTTCTACATCTAGGCTGTCTCTGTCCACTGCGCTTCCATAATAACCAAAGCATTTTCTTTTTTTTTTTTTTTGCATTTTGTTTACAATGAATCAAACAGACAAGTTCTGTACAGTTCTGTGCAGTTATACAAGCAATTCATTTCGTAAATTTTATTTTTGCAAATGTACACATATTTTTCCATTAAATTTATATAAATAAATCTAATAGAAATGTAATAAAAAGTATTTTCAATCATACTCTCAAGAATATCATAGCCTCCAATAAGCAGGCAGTGTCTGACACAATTAAGAGTGACAAACACATTTTTAAGTGGAAAAAATTCCCATAGACATATATATATATATATATAAACCAATTTTACAGAGATAAAAGGTACATACAATAAACTGTATTGATCCAACACAGCGTTTCACAAACACATGGTTTGCAAACCCACACAGTCTATTAGGGTCTTTCCAGGAGTCCACAAGATAAAGAACTATTCTAATAAAATATGCACAAAGAGCTACAAAGTACATGATAAAGGGTTCAGCAACTTGGCCATGACAGAAATGGAAATGAAGACAATACTGACATTCCATCTTATTCCAGAATGGCTAACATCAAGAACTACAAAAATAGTAATAACAAACGTTGGTGAGGCTGTGGTGGAAAAAAAAAAAAATGAACCCTTCTACACTGCTAGCAGGACTATAAACTAGTACAATCACGAAGGAAATCAGTATGGAGATTCCTCAAAAAACTAAAAATAGAAATTCCACCAGCCGTATTTCTTCTGGGTATGTTTCCAATAGAATTGAGGAGATCACATTACAGTTATGCACACATATACATGCTTACTGAAATGCAACTCAGAGCAGCTAAATCTTGGAAGCAGCCTGTATGGACCGTCAACAAACTAATGGATAAAGAAAATGTGGTATATATACACATGGAGTCCATAAAGGATAAACATAAGGAAAACAGATACACCTTGCGACCACAATGCTCAGCAAAATAAATCACACACAGGTTAAATATCACATTATTTCTTCTAAATGAGGAATCCGAAATATAAATAAAGACCAAAATAAAAGAGATAATAGACATATGCTAATAAAAATTATGGAAAAAATGTTAAGCCATCTTAGTATCAACATCTTGTGTTAATTGCGATAAGCTGTATTTTTTCAAGGAATTTTTATCCATTTCACCTAAGATGCCATGAATCTGTGCAGCATACTCTTTTATCCTCTCCCTGCCTGTGAGCGCTACAGTCTTTAGCATCTCTCTTGCCACATGAGGGTTTTGTTCAGTACAGCTAGGAGCTTCTGCCTTGCTGACTGTTCCAAAGAACCAACTTGGGCTCTGGTTCCTCTACTTGTGCCCCTGTCTGCCTCATCCATGTCCACTTTTAGTTCCTTCTTTCCACAAAGTGTTTACTTTTTTTGCCTTCGGGTCCCTCGTTTCTGAATGCTGTTCCTCTGCTCACCGACTCTGGACTTTTTTTTTCCTAATATGAGCAGTTAAAGCTACATGTCTTCTCCAAAACACTGCTCTGGCTGCATTCCACAGTGTTCAGACACTATGTTTTCATTATCAGTTAATTCAAGACAACTTCTATGGTTTCTATTTTGATACACGAATAATGCTTAAGTATACTACTCAATTTACAAAACTTGAGATTTTGTGGAGATATTACTCTAACTGATTTCTAATGCTGTTATGGTAAGAGGATATAATTATAAGATTTCAAGTCTTTAAACTTACAGTTGCCTGTGTTAAGGCCCGTAAAACAATGTCTTTGTCAATGAGTCATTTCAGAGTGGTGTTAAACAAACAATAACCAGGTTACGAGAGTTGATAGGTTTTTCAGCTCACCCTAGTCCTTTATCTTTTGTGTGAACATCCTGTCAACCGCTGAGAGAAGTATGTGTCGGAACTCTGGTCAGCCATTCTAGGCCATTGTCTATCCCTCCACTTGCTTTTGACAATGTTTACTCTGTGCATTTTGAGGCTATGTACATACACAATTGTGTCTTCCTCAAAATTGTTGCTTTCATTCTTAAGAAATATCCTTATCTCTATTAGTACTGTTTGTCTTGGTATCTATTTAATCTGATAGTAATATACCTATTCTGACCTTCCTGTACTTGCTGTTTGCATCATTTTTTCTGTTTCTTCCCTTTTTTTTTTTTTTTTGTTTGTTTGTTTTGAGATGGAGGTATCACCACGTTGCCCAAACTGCCCTCTAAGTCCTAGGCTCAAATGATTCTCCTGCCTCGGTCTCCCAAGTAGCTAAGACTTCAAGAATACACTACAGTGTACCAAATGTGCTCATTTTCAATGTGTCATTATCCAAACGTATCTCTTGTAACAGGAAGCATGGTGTAGGCCTGTCACAGCACTCTGGGAAGCTGAGGCAGGAGCATCATAAGTTCAAGCCCAGTCTGACCAATTTAGCGTTTTAGTTAGCCCTGGACTTAAAAAATAAAAAGGCTGGCTATGTAGCCCACTGTGAAGGCTATGTACTCAATCCCCAGTGTCACTCTCTCTTTCTGTCACATGCACACGTATACATACACACACATAGACAGACACACACAGAGTGTACCTCTTATAAATATCATATAGTCATACCATGCTAGTTATTTAGTCTTCATCACTTAACTGGATTGTTGCCCATTAATATTTAATGTAGTCACTGATATGGCTGGATTTGGTTCTAAAAAGTTTATCATTTATTTCCAGTCTGTCTCCTCTGGTTTTTTTTTTTTTTAATCCTGTGTTCCCACTTTCCTGCCTTATTAAGAGTATTTGGGTATATTCTGGAGTCCCATTTGGGCTTATTTAATGGCTTTGCGCTGTTTTTCTGCTGGGTGCTCTGGGGATTAAAATGGGCATCTGTAACTTTTCACTGAATTTCAGTTTATATGTCACTGCAGATAAAATGTACACTTACAATCTCACAGGGAGTTCACTTACTTCCCTGTCATTTCCTATACTACAGTTATCAAACATTTATAAACGTTAGGGCTGAGAAAGCAGCTCACTGGTAGAGTGCCTGTCTAGAATGCACCAGACACCGGTTTCAATACTGAGCTCTAGGGACAACACAAAAAAAAAAGCTGTACATCATAACATCACAAGACAATGTTAAAATCTGTGCTTTAAGCCAAGTGGGGCAGTGTACCTCTGTAAATACAGCACCCTAGGAAGGTGATGCAGGATGGTCACAGACTCCAACCTAGCCTGGGCAACCTTAGGGAGGTTTTGCCTCAAACTAAAATATTCGAAAAGGCTGGAATTCAATCTGCAGCACCATAATAATAATAACAACAATAACGTAAGCGTTTATTTTAACAAAATTAAGGAAAAATAAAATGATATATTTACTTCAATATTCGTCATTTCTCATGTTCTTCATTCTAATATAGCACTAAGTTTCCCAAAACCAGTTAAAGTTATTACCAAAGCACTCCATTTGGCTCTAAATTACACGTGAAAATTGCTCTTGGGTTAGAGGAATAGCACAGTGGTTACAGCACTTGCCTAGCAAGCAAAAGGCCCTGGTTCAATTCCCAGTGATTATGATCTGTGCATGCTGTTGCATGCCTGTAATCCTAGCACTTAGGAGGCTGAGCCAGGAGGATTGATGTGAGTTTGAGGCCAGCCTGGTTTACATAGTGAGTTCAGGACCAGCTTGGACTGCTGAGGTGGGTAAAATATAAAGGAAAAATAAAATTATACCTTTTTTTTCTTTTAAGTTTATGGTACAATGCTCATTTGGCTATAATAGTGAATGAAACATAAATGTAGGCATTGCAACTGGATGACAATACTGCTTATAAAGGAAAATGGATACAAAATAAATTAGTAATGATTCAATATATCCATACTGATTTTTAGATTACAAATTGAAATTAAAACATTAAACATTAAATTGTCTATTCAGTGCTCTCAAAGTATGAAAACCCCTTCAGTACCAAAAAAAAAAAAAAAGTCAGGGAATATTTTTTAACTCATTTCAAAAAGTGCCTGAGTCTGTGTATCCTTGAAGTATAAACAGGATGTCAACAAAGGCCTCATTGTGACTATGTCTAAAGTAAAAAATGACAAGAATCTGTTTCTCTCCCCTTAGGGAAGGATACGTGATATTTTCAAAGTTTCAAAATCCAGGGGAACTAAGAATTAAACTGACTTATCGAAAACCTCAACTATTCATTCAGCAAATATCCACTGAGCACCTCGTGCTAGGACTGGGAGTTCAGACTTCCCCCAAGACCCACCATTTTGAGAGACAACAAAAACTTCAACTGTTGTCACGAGAAGAGAGCCAAGTGTCCTCGAGGCCACGACCTCTGCACTGGGTTCTGAAGAAAGAGCAGAGTTATGCCTCTGCCCGAGTGGTTCTGGTTTTGTTAAAAGAGAGGGAGAAAAGAGAGAAAAAAATGAACAAAAGTTTTCTCATCTGGAAATGACACAGAGAATATAATCTTAAAAAGCTGCGATCCATTTGGAGAAAAAAGGAAGTGTGGACAAAGGGTAGATCAATCCTATCGCAGGGTATCGGTGTAGAAATCCCTTTGATGTTACAGTCAAAAGGATGAATCTTTATTAACTTGAAGGAAGTAGGAAGCTACTGATGATTGTACTTAGGGCAGAAAAATGGCATAGCCTCCATTTTCGCCCTTGCCTACCTCTCCACTGCACATGTTGAGAAAGATGAAAGCTCACACCCACAGCACCCTTGTAGTGAGAGGTGGCCTTCAGACAGCCCTGACCGGTGATAGGTAAGCAAAAATCTAACTGGAAAATCTTCTGATTCCCTGATTTATATCCCTGACTGGCTCTGATCCTTCCCCTTACCATCTTTCCTACCACAAATCTGGGTACAATATCTAGAAATGTGCCAGCCATCCTACAGCTTTGAGGGCAAGAGCAAGACTTTTCCAAATGTGCCCAGCAATGACAGAGCAGAGCTCAAGGGAGGCCCGCAGGTAACTCCAGACTTCCAGCTAGGAAAGAACCCAAATTCCTGTTTATTACTAACCCAAGTTAAGCTGGGTTTCCTAAGACTTGACTGTGAACATCTCTGGACTGTGAACAATTTTAAGAATTTGTACTTTGCCATGATCCTTACTAAACTACTGTGGATAGATTGTAGCAGGGGATGCACAGTCTCTCAGACTCAGGGACTTTCACAGCTTGACCAGAAGAAAAGGCAAAGGGGTTAGCAGGAAGGAGGAGCTACAGAGACGTAAAAGAAGACTGGGCAGGGTGGATGGGAGAGCAGCTACACATTTAAGGACAGTATCAGTCTCAAAACGGGGGCAGGCAGGGTAATGTATGATGAATTCAGCACTGAACATAGGCAGTGTGAGACGTCTAAGGGACATCCATGTGAAAAATGGCTGACTCAGTAGATCTGGAGGCCAGAGTGAGACTCCACTTGAGATACTAACTTTAAAGCAACCATAATATGGGGACATGGTGAAACAGTTAATATGGCCAAGATCTCACAAGTAACATCCGAATCGACAAAACTGAAGTCCAGAAAATCTAAGGAACAAAAAAGATCAGTGATTGCCAAGGGCTAGTGAGTAGAGGAGGGAAGAGAACCGGGGGGTGGGGGTAGGGGAGGGTAGCTACCAGCAGGTTTGATGTCTACAGTCAAAATATAACCTCCTTGGGAGGTAATAAATAAAAATTAAATTGTGGTGATGACCACACAGTCTTGTGAAAATACTAAAACCACTTAACTATATGCTTTAAATAGATAAACTGGATTGTATGTAAATTATCTGAATACAGCTGCTTTTAAAAAAGAAAAGTACTCCAAGGCAGAGAACATCAACATGTAAATAGTGAGAAGGTCCAGGGCAGAGTCAGAGAGCCAGGGCCAAGAAAAGAGGGCGGGGGAGTGGCTGGAGGCGGTACCCAAAACTCAAGGAGGAAGTTTCTGGAGGGAATAAATGACAACCTGCGTCAAATACTAAACAAATCAATTAAGCTAAAGTCTGAAATATCTGAATTAACAATTCGAAATTATTCATGAGCTCAGGGTGAATGATTTTTGGGAGTAGCAGCAGAAGCCCAATCATATTAACCTGGGAAGTAAATCAGAGGTGAGAATGGGGCATAACAAATGAAGGGCCTTTTGCAAAAAAAAAAATAATAATAATAATAAGTTTTCTTGCCAAGAGAAGAGCTGATGGTGTGGGGAAAGCTTCATAATGAGTCTTTTGGTGGTACTATTTTTTACAGGAAGCATATATGATGTTTATATGTAAGGAGAAGGAGCCAACAGTGCAAAGCAATTTGTGATAAAAGACAAGAAGATGATTAATGAGCCATCCTCCAAAAAACAGAGAGAAAGCAGTTCACAACGTAAGCATAAAAGGAAAGTATGGAGAATAAAAGAATTTTCCATTGTACCGGGAAGGCTAGGACATCAGTCATTTGGGAGTGGTGGGGCAGGGGGATAAGGAGCTTAGAAGGCAATTATTTGATGCACTCATGTTTTCTGTGAGGGGTCCTCAACCTTTTTTGCCACCAAGAACCAGTTTAGTTGAAGACCATTCTGCTGCCTGTTAGATCAGCAGTCATTAGAACCGATCAGGAGGATGCCAACAGGAGGAAAAGCTTCAATCATCTGATCTGCTTGGGTGGCCTGGTCCTTGTTCACAACCCGAGGGTTGGAGACCCCTGAGTCTGTAGATAAAGGCCACTGGCTGAGATTGAAGCAGTAGGCTTGAGGAATTGAGGGAGTAAACATTTAAAACAATTACTGCAGGAAAGGAATTTTCAAGGAAGCTGAAAGGCCAATCACACATTTCTAAAACCTTTTTTAAAGTAATGTATTTCATAGCCACTAAAAATGGTCATATCCACAATAATTTCCCTACTGATATATTATACTCTGCACTAGGTATGCATTAGTGAAACAGCTACACGAACAAACAAGGAAGTGCCATAGTCCTTGAACAAATGATATCTGCAGTCAAAATATAACCAAATGATGCCAGGCCGCGGGCCACAGAAACCTGGTACCCTTCAAAACCTCAGCTTCAGAGCAACCAGAAAGCTGAAACTTCACAATTGCAGGTCCTTCACAGCATGGGCCACACCCTTTAATTCTCCATAACAGAGAAAGAAGAGAGCCTGGGCTTTTTATCATGGCTGCTACAAAAGAAATCAAAAAGTGACTTTTGCTTCTCTTATGATGGCTCATGGCGGGTACTTTCCAAAAGTGTTCAAATAAAATAATGCTGTACCAAAGCCCTCATCAACTAGAAAGCAGCACACAAAAAATACTTGGTTGTCACTGGCACCTACTTACATATCCAGCTCTATTCCTTCATGAAATTTTAGAACTAACTCCTCTCTCCAAGTCATACGAGTGTGCACTGAGCTCTGAAGACGGGGACCTGTCACCCTCAGCCTCGGTCCTCATGCCATTCTGGCGCCTCAGCCCTGCCCGCGTCCTGCCCACCGCACCTGCACGCATCAGCACACGCCTCAGCAAGTCTTCAAGCCTCATCTCAGTGAGAGGAAGTTGGCCCATCAGGCCTTCCCAGCCATCTTTCCTACGCAAAATTTGTTAGAATCTATGTCAATTACATAGCTTTTCTACTAAGAGCCTTAGCTTCCTAGAAGACAGAAACCAAGTCTTGTGAGATGCCTTTTAAGTGTGATGCTTTGTACACAGGAGAAACACGACCTGTTGCTTCTGGAAGGGGTTTTAGAGATCAACCAGCGTCATCAGGGAGAACACAAAGCCCAAGTCTCAAAGACATGCAGAGATGTAACCAAGGTGACACAGTCAGCTGGTGGCAGAGCTGGAACACAGAACTGGAAAGGCGTGCTCCTATTCCCACACTCCTTTCATTATGCCAGGACGCCTCATTGAGTCTGGTTTTATTTTGCAATCCACGCGCTAAAAAATGTGATTATTGAGCCTTAGGGTTAGACATCTTCGAACTTCTCCAAAGCAAACCTTTCCTCAAACTTTAATCTAGATGGCAAGTAAATGGCTTGGATACACAAAAAAAATAAAGATTATTTTTCCACTTTTTTTCCTCCCTTGCTTTCAGCAGTTGTTTTGTCACCTTGTAAAAGTAAGGGTTAATTACACGAGATTAGCTCCGTGGACAGGGCGAATCTGTGTTTTTGCATGGACTGGCCACACATGCTTGCAGACCACTGCCTCTGATGCGCTCATCACGTCTGTGACTCACACTTGGCAACAGCACAGCAGTTCGGTTACTGTAACAGAACAATAAAACTTTAGTGCTGATATTTGGAGTGACCTGGAAGTAATCAGCCAAGGTAGGGTTGTACCTCCAGCTCTTTGTCAGCCTCACGGTCAAGCTGTTAACAAGGTACCACAGAAAGAAAACATTAATGTGCTTATTGTGAAGATAGTTGAAGAACACTAAAAGAACATCAGGTCATATGCAGTTATTATTTCAGACTGACTGAATTAGTATAATTTAGATCTAGAATTTGACTCTAGACAAAAAAAAAAAATGTATTTGTAAAGACAACCTAACCACAAAGGATAGCTCAATAATAAAACATTACTTTCCCACAACATTTACCCTAAAATTAGGCATTTTTTTCAGTTTCTAAAAGTTTAAATTTTTGTAGCAGTATACAAAATGATGAAAAATGTATATATTTTGGGGTACATGATATTTTAAACCATACACATTTTTAAAAATTTTTTTCAGATACGGTCTTGCCCTATAGTCTAAGTTGGTCCTGAACTCACTACTATGTAGTCCAGACTGGCCTCAAACTCATAACAATCCTCCTGCCTCAGCCTCCCAAATGCTGAGATTATAGGCATGCAACACCACACCTACTTTTTGTGGTGCTGGGGAATCGAACATGGGGCCCTGGACTTGCTAGGCAAGTGCTTTAACCACTGAGCTAAGCTCCTAGCCCTAAATTAGGTAATTCTTCAGGAAAGATGCACATTTAAAGAGAATCTAGCTGTGAAATGTGGTTATTTTGCTGACGATGGCTTGGAACAAGGACACCCTGAGGATGTCATGAGGTCAGGAGAGCTTGGACAGGCTACCCCTTTCACCTAGGATACTATCGATAATCACTAGGGAAGACTATCAAACTTAACTATTTAGTTTTATAAGAAAGGTCCACTAAAACTAACTCAACCTAAGTTTTTGTTTCATTGATAATTTTGTGTATTTTTCTCTATGAGTGGTGAGTAATAGAACAGGACAAACAAAATGTCACCCCCGACTCTTGTCTTAGGCCTCATCTTGCCATGTGACTCTTCAGGAACCACTTGAGTTAACTCTCTTGGCTCCTTTGCCTAAAATGGGAAGTAAAGACATTTACTCCAATTCTGACAGGGAGAGCATACTTTCCCCCTTTTTATATCCAACAAGGCCTCTCTTATTCTACTGTGCCAATGAATAGGGATCATTTACCATTGCTCACTGTGGATATTCTCCAAGGACATTATAATTGTCTTCATTCTAGGAAGTACTGCTAAAACTCTTTATTATAGTCTAATGGTGCCTCAAGGGCCCATATCACTTTCTTCAATGTCCTTACAACCAAGACTGGTGGCATCTGACTTTCACCACAGGAATCTAGCATCATGGTCTTCCACTATTTCAGGCCGTGTCATCATAAGCCCTCAAAGAGAGTACACTTTTTAAATTCCAGAATTCTAGAAACCTAAATGAACATTGGGTGTGTAGACCGTGCCCATGTGAAATCACTTCCCACCACTAGCTGTTTAGAACAAGACAAACAAACAAACAAAAAAACACTGTGTACTTTTATAAGACATACACTTCTGTCTAACTGGCCTTTTTATCTGTTATTAATAGTCTCTGAAATGGGTTTACACTGTTCTGGTCTTTCTAAATGAACCAACAATTTCACATTCTCACAGGACATAAAAGATTTCTAAAAAGTTGGTAAATGAAAGTTTTCAAGTATGCAAAAATGAAGAGTTGGTGGAGGGATACAGATCCAAAACATCCTATAAATGTCCGTATTATTTACTGATATAGAGCTTCATGAGGGAGAAAATGAATTAAGAATCAAATAAATGTATTTATTATACTTAGAATGTAAAAAGCTGGAGCTCCTCACAAGAGAAAAAGATGGGCTTTCCTAGTGGCAGACCTTCCCAAGCACAGAGTCCTGACGCCATGGCTTTCCCCCTTGGAGAAGAACTCCTCTGTCCACTGGAATTTCCTGTCCATTTGCACTGTTTCCCAGGCACACGGGAGCAGAGCATTATCTTCTGGCAAGTGAAGCAGCAAAGTGCTCCTCAAACTTCAACTGCTTGAGGAATTTCTCAAAACTCTTGCAGTTTCTAAGTGAGTCAGCAGTTCCTGAACTCATTTTCCTCATTCTACCATGACAGAAATGCTCAGAGTGAATTATGTACCTCCTGGGATGAGACTGAGTAACAGAAAGCACTAGTATGATTGTTAGAAAATCTAAATATTTTCTTTCATAATTAACATTTTTGCAGCTGCTGCTTCTTTAAAAAAAAAAAGCAATAAGAAGATTCATTGTACACTTCAAATTCTAGCTTTGTAATATGCTCAAGTTCAAATGAATGCAGAGATATTATTGAGGAGAGTATCTTACAGGAAATGGCTTTACTGAAAGAAAATGAGAAGAGGGGAAAAAAAAAACCTATGTTTTCCTTAAGGGAAAATGCTCCATTTGCAAAAAAAAAAAAAAAAGCAGTAATGAAATATGATATTCTTATGCAACATGGTCTCAAATTTTCACTTATAAAATAACAATCTTTGAGTTTATCAAAGGACCTTGTTGATGGACAGATCATAACAAATAAAGCTAATATTGCACTTAAAATTTCTTGAAAAAGAATACTTAAACAGGGTTTATTTTGTTACTGTAATGACATATTTTAGTATAAGCTTCAGGGCAAGTCTTAGAGAGCCTGGAAAAATCAATTAGGCATTCAATTCTGAACAAGGTACTGAGAAAGTGTGTTTTTTTTCTGTCCAACTCTACATTCTGCTGGTCCAGGAATGGGAACTACTACCCACCCAGAGACTGTTTTCATCCATTTGATAAGTGTTTATAAAGATTCTACTACATACAAGGCATTGAGTCAGTGGGGACATTCTTACCTGAACCACAGAGTCCCTACCCTCAAGCGGCTTACAGGCTAATAGATGGGACAAAGATCAAACACACAAGAGGATATCAAATTACACCAGCAGCAAGGGTGCTGAAGAGTGAGTTAAGTATTAAATAATTGACCTCACCCTTCCTTGCCTTATACAAACTCAAGACAATTTTTTAACTGAGAAGTACCTAAAGAAGACATAGTACTACTATGTCCGGCTTTCTGAAATGTCTGAGGCTAGTAAATCATCCATAACAGGACTATTACTCTCTCGTTTACTTTTCAAAACCTTGAATTTTGATGTTTGCACCCTGCCCGCTACTCACTTTATGTGACATCCGGATGTTCTACTGAATCAAGCAGATACCTGAGAATAGCTGCTTCCCACCAAACATGCGTTCTATTGTCTTCCAAAAGTCTGAACTAATTTTCCAAACACTTGAAAACTTACAAATAGATCTTAATTTTTACATAGTTCTATATTTAATAAATAAAATATAATGCCCCCCCTAACTTCTGGCATCTCCGCTGCACAACTGCACAAGGAGTTCCAAGACCAATTTTACAGATGGGAACACTGAGAGCCAACAAGCTCCCCAGCACCACACAGTGGGCCAGAGTGAAGGCAGCACAGTGTCCCTGATGATCTGACAAGTTAACTGACTCTCTCAAGGACCCTACATGGGGCACCAAGGTCTCCTCTCCAGGGTAAAATGCAGTAGAATTGCTCACTATGCAATATTTTAATAACATTATAATAACGCAGTTCAAGTTTTTAAGCAATCAGAACGCTGAGTACAATAAAATGTCCAACTAGCAAAATAAACTGTGAAATAACTTCAGGTAAAGGACAAGTAACCAGAGGGTGTGTAGCCATGCAGCCTGCTTCAATAAGTAGCTGCACGACACAGCAGCAACTCCAAGCCTAGCCACGGGAACTTCCTCCCAAAGACGGAAAAATATCCTATCCTAGGGCAGAGTTGGTCTGGAAACACCCAAAGAAATGACAGGTCAGCCAGGGCTTGTGGGGTTGGTTTTGTTCTGTCTTCACTGGAGCTACTCCTACTCAAGTCTCCCCAAGCACAGTGCCCAGGTCCCCTGCTCGGGAGCCATGGCTCCAGTTTTGAGGGTGGAGCCTGGTACACCCCAGCAGGTAAAATCTGCATCACCGACACCATCCTTGGGCAAAATCACCACGGAGAACTGTATGAGGAAGTGAGATGGTAACTCTGATAATGTAAGATGAAACGCTATGGATCAGACTCCCGCGCTAACTTCCTAAAAGCTTTTCTCTTGCTCATCCAAGGACAACTACAGGCGTCCGACGAAACCGAGAAAACGCTTCCTGGGCAAATTAGACTGTCAGCTAGGCTGACATCCACCGTGGTTCAGGACCCCCCCCCTCCCCCCGCATACACACACAGCGACTCCACTACATTTTTTAAAACATCTGCTGGGTACTAATGTGCAACGGCTTAAAATCAAACATGTCACTTTCGGCTTGGGGACAGCATGTTCATTCAGTGTCCTACTGGTTTCTTAACACGCCTATGATTAACAAAATCGTGCTCAGGAAAGGGAACTTCTTCTGACCTTGAGGGTGTGCGCTAAATAAATTACCTCAGAACGAAAGTGGTGAGATCTCAGGACAGCATCTGAGGAGAGAACACAACAAGGAGACTCGCTTAACTCTTTGTCCTTCACCTGGCCCGTCACTACCGATCTAGCCGGGAGACCAGGCTGGAGGAGGCACATCCCAGACGTCCCGAATCTGGCGGGCGCCGGGGCTGGGGACGGTGCGGGGCCAACGGTGCCCTACGGTGATTTCTCTGCAAGAAGTTTCCTGCAAACTTCTGGGGGGAGTGGAGGAGCCCGAAATCTCCGCGCCTTCTCACCCCCAAACACCAGCTGCGGGTGAGCAGCGGCCAGCTGCCACAGCCCCGGACCCCGCTCGAATTCCCCCCGGGGCTTCAGCCAAGTGACACTAACAACCGAAGTCGCTTGCTCCCCTCCCGGGCCCTCTCTGCCTCGGGGTGGTTCTCCAGGCGTGGGAGTCTGGGGCGAGGGCAAAGGGGCGCCCTCCGCCCGGAGAGGGGGCGAAGACGCGGCACGGGGCGCACGGCGGCAGGGCGCGCGCAGGGCCGCCGTCCCCGGCTGGGTCCCGACCGTCTCACCTCGGCTTCGGGAGCGACCCGAGAAGACCGATCGCATCGGATGCCTTCCCTTCTGGAGCTTGCGGTGCCAGCAGCAGAAGAACACGATGGTGGCGATGGTGCCCAGCAGAAGCAGCAGGAGGAAGAGGGCGCACTGGATGCTGTAGGGTCTGAGCAGGACGAGGAAAGCCGCGGCGATCATGGTGCGGGCGAAGCGGGGCGACCGCGCGGCGGGGCTGCAGGGCGGCGGCGGCGGCACGGGCACGGGCGAGCGCGGCTCAGCGCGTCATGCCCGGCGCTCGCGGCTCCGGCCCGGCCCAATGGCTGCGCAGCCCGCGCCGACCGCGCTACGCCAGCGAGCCCGAGCCGCGGGAAGCGCCTGCCATGACTCAGCAGCCGGCGACGAGGCGGCGACCAGGCGGCCGGGAGCCGCTCCCCGCCCTCCCGCTCCGCGGCGCCCCCGCCCCCGGCCGTGCGCAGCCCCCGGGCGCAGCCCCGCCGGGCGCGCGGCGAGCGGGGAGGAGCAGCGCCGCCGCGGACGCCGGGCCCCGCGCATCGTGCGGCCCGCCAGGGCGTCCCCGGAGCCGGGCGCACGCGGGCGGGGCGGGGACGGGCGCCGGCGGAGGCGGCGGCGGGAATGGGGCGCCGCGGCGGGGGCTCGCCTGGTGACATCACGGCCGGGCTGCGGCACGCGGGCGCGCGGACATGGCTGCGGCGGCGGCGGCGGCGGCGGGCTGCGCCCGGGCCTGAGCGCCCAGCGCCCTCCCGCCCGCCGGACCCTGGGCCGCCCCGGCCGCGCTGCCGGGGAGCGGGCGTCAGGGGGCGCCACGGAGCCGGGGCACGCCGCGGGCGCTGGCGGAGCCTCCGAGCGGCGCCGCCGCCCCCCACCCCCGCCCCGCCCGAGCTCGGGCTTTGGAGGATGCAGCCGGGTGAGCTATTGCCTGCGGGGTTCCCGGCGCCGGGAAGGGCCTTCGCGGGGCGTGGGGACCCCCGGCCGCGCGAGGCCCACTGCTCCTGGCGCTCTGTTCTGGGGGCGCTCGGGAGGAAAGAGGCTCGCTTAGCAGATCGGAGCTGTGCCACCCCGCGTCGGCGCCCTATGGCACCTGAGAAATGGGCACGTGCACCCGCTGGTGTCCTCGCGTTTACCCCAGCGCCGGGCTCGTCCGTGCACGGAGGGGAGAGGCGGCCGGAGAGTCGGGGCCTCGCAGCTGCAGGAAGTTCAGGATCGGCTCACAAATAGTTCCATCAATTTTTTAGGCAGCGTGAGGCCATAGCGACCTGTCACCTTCATGCACAGTTCCCGCTCTTCTTTTGTCGCACCCCCCAAACAAACACACCCACCCCCCCACCCCCACCCCCCCACCACCGAGCAAGAAGTATGTTGTAGTTAGCGGCCCGGCCCTGTGAGCGCTGTGCTAACGCAGAAGGCAGGGCAGGACGGCCTGGGCCGCCGGCGAGGAAGCCGCTACTGCGGCAGTCTGTCTGCGGCACGCTGCGGCCCAGGCCCGGCTGCCTTTCCCGGTGTGGGGTTGGGCTGGTTTGTTTCGTTGACTCGGTTGAGCAAACTGCAAGTTATGGTAACCGTGGTAACACACACTGCATTTGGGAACTTTCTCATAAGTAGGCTGGACCCATTTTTAAATGAGAGACTACGGAAATTGTGTCACAAAAAATTTGTAGAATTCTGAAAAGCAGTGAAAGAATTAGTAAGAATACTTGTCTGGCATGCTTACAGCAATCTCGAAATAAGTGTTGTTTTCTAACTGCGCAAACCCAGCCCTATAGCTCTGCCTGGACAGCTTAGGGATTCGTGGCGTGGTACCCTAGCCGGGCTCTGACAGTTGTAACGTGTTCCTGGGTGGGAGAAATGGGAGAGGTGTATTTCCTAAAGCAGTCTCCTCAATGCGAGAGTCAAAAACAAGGACAACGACCGGTATGTCTTCCTGTCTCCAGCCAGTGTTCTTAAACAGAAATGGTTGGTATATGGCATCTCACCCATTCAGCACTGTGGGGTTGGATCCTCGCAGATGGTGTTCAGGGTAGGAGTTTTGAATGTCATTGTAGACTGCGCTGCGTGCTAGGGTAGGCTTCTGGGTCCCCAACCCTTGGAGGGCTGGCAGGAAGCACTGCATCCTGTGCACATCGCGGAAGGTTTTCAAATACCGCAGCCCACTGCAGAGAGGAACTGTATCCCTGCCCATCATGCAGGGGTTATTGAGAACCCTGAGTCTGCAGTGTGTGTTGTCCAAGCAAGAGAAGGATTCTCCACCGCTTCACTTAACATGCGCGTGGTAGAGTCCTCTAAAAGAAAGCCAAATTAACCTCTTGAAAACATTGGGTGGAATTAACTAATGGAATTCAGGAAGGTCATCTTTATGGTTCTCATTGACTAAAATGTGTAAGCGAGCTGCGGTGGCTTAAATATCCTTGAACAGAAGCAGATCTAAGACCATAGGCAGAGGAGAGGAACCAGTTTGCCCCAAACTGTGCATTTCTCACAATAAAAAGCAACTAAGTAGCAGTCATGATTCCCTGAGCCATGCAACACAGGGGTTGTTATTCTGCATCTCAGTGCAGCCATTTGTAAGTTTCAAGTGCACAGGAGATGGTCATTTATTTCTCTTGGTAGGCAAAGGCTTTACTACCTTGCTAGGATTATAGATACTGCTTCTAAATGAGTTTGCTTCTGGTTTTTTGCCTCAGTTATCTTAAGGATGCTCATAACTAACAAATCAAACTCTTGAAAGAATTAAATATTTGGGGTTTTTTATTTCTTGCTAATTTATCATTTCCTTTTCCAAACAATGGTGTGTTATTAATTGATCCTTTGTGTTTATGGAGGTGCCGTACATGCTGTGGAGTTCAGTATGTATTAAATCAGTCAGTTGGTCCTAATTTGGTAAAATTTGTACCTTTTCTTTCTACTAGGTTTTTGTTTTAAAAAAAGAACAAGAGTTGGTAATGTACAAGAGCTATAAAAAATTTAAAGTTTAGAGATAGGAATCAAAAAAGAACATCTATGGCCATAATTTCTCATACCCAGAAAAAAAATTACTATTGCAATGGAAAATTGTGTATAATTGTTGACTTCCATGACAATAATTTAGTGTTGTCACCCGAAAAGGTAATGGGGAAATAGTGGGGAGGGTTTGATGTCACACATGTAGAAAGTAACCCACCCTCTAGACAGCTCTTCTTCCCTTTAGACTCTCCACCATATTGGGAATAAGCACAAGGACCAAAAAAGAAATTAAAATATTAACTTTGTGTGAGATAATGTCAGATGAAAGAATATGGCCTGGACAAAAGGCCTACAAGGAGGCTCATCTCTCTTTCCCTCACTCAGCATGCCCAGCCTTTAGGAAGAACAACCTACCCGGCACCAGGCCAGGAAGGAACTGACCTGTACAAATTCTTGCATAGAAATCAGAGGCTGACAGCCTGAAATGTCCCAATCCGCCATGACCAAATCTTTCTACCGCCCAGGTAAAGAGTGAGTAATGGACTTTAATTCAACGACACAAACATCATCCACAGTACTGCCCTACAGGTAGAAAGTAGTGGCACAACTTTCTAATTTAAAGGTCAGACATTCTGAAGCGTCAGAAGCAAGAAAACTTTCTACCCTCTTCTGGGCAGCAACCAATGAAGAGAAAGGGAGGAACTGAAGATAAGTCAAATTTGAGCTGTGCTGGAAGAGTAACTTTGAAAGGGAAATGAGTGACTGTTTTAGACCCACTGAGCCGCAAGCATCCGGAAGATAGGGTGAAGACACTTAGCAAACCCATGGAGAGGGTTAGGAGGGGTCACAGAAATAAATGTGGGAATCATGAGCACAGATTTCAAATTGAAGTCCCAGAGATGAAGGAAATGACAGAGAGAAACTACAGAAAGAACTGGAATCAGAAGTTTGGAGGTGGCTGCCTTTTGGACCTGGAAAAAAGCAAGGGCAGGACGGTCAGAGCCACGTGGCAAGTGCCCCAAGCTAAGAGGTTTGCTAGAGCAGATGCCCAAGTGGAGGAGTCAGGAGGGTGAAGGCTGAGCATTGGTGACTCGGAGGCCTCTGGAAATCTTCCAGAGAACTGATTCATTGTGCAGGAGAGGTTGGAAACAGACATTAGGGGGTTGCAGAGAGAATCAGAAAAGTGAGAAAGGGGAGGATCATAGTCCACAGTCTTCAGAGAAATTTAACTCAGAAGTGGTTGAGTAGAAAAGCAATTAGAGCTGGAGCAAAGCCAATAACGATTCTTTAATTTGAACATGTTTCTGAGGAACTTGGGAGATGGACCAGGGTGGAAGAGGAGGAATTGAGGAGAGGGGCAGAAAACGCGCCGTCCTGGGGATTTGTGATGTAGCAGTATATGTCAACATACTCGGTTGGAGTACTCCTCCCCAGAATACTTCTGCAGTCAGCTGCTTTTGAACTCGGCAGAGTTGAAGTCGAGCCTGACTAGTTATGATGGCTCTCTGCCTGTCGTCTCTTCCCACCACCCCAGTCTACTGATAGCTCAAAGAATGAATTTTTGTAAAACATAAGGATACCTTTAAATGCAGTCCAGGCTGTATTTGTCACAAAATTGTATGGAAGTGAGTTAATGTCCCAGTTGGTAATCACACACATTGAAATACTGCCTCCTTGAAAACAAGCCAAGAAATGAAGTAGGAATGTCTCTAGGAATAAGTTATTAAAAATAAGTCCTACTGATTTGGGACTGGTTGCCTACTTCTTCCAAGGTGAGTTGTTTTACCTGTGCTGGTGTTAAAAGGGAAAGGAGGTGTTCCGATGGTGCAACCAGTTAGGGAAAGGAGCTATAGCATCTGGAAGAACCTAACAGACCTAATGGAGTTTTAGAAATCTGATTATTTCCAGCCACTAGAATCAGAAAAACCATCATCCAGATGAATTACTATTGTCTTTTTAAAGTATCTGGGTTGGGGGACACAGTTCAGTGATTAGAGTGCTTACCTAGAGCTTGGATTCCACCGCAAAACTAACCAGATGTGGTGGTGCACGTCTGTGATCCTAGCACTCAGGAGGCTGAAGCAGGAGGATTGTTGTGAATTCTAGGCCAGCATGGGCTACACAGTTAGTTCAGGACCAGCCTGGACTACAGAGTGACAACCTGTCTCAGAAAATAAAAATTAAAAATATGCCCCAGAAAGGACTTCATATTCATTTTACTATAATAAAATATTTAAAATAATTTAAAGGGACCCTCATATGAAAAAAGATTTCCATTGGAATCATTTCAGCTTGTTCTTAGGACATTTTAGAAATTTTAAAGCTTAATATGTGTTGTCCTGTGGATTGCCAGGCTGCAGACTCCATGATAATTCTTGGGGAAAAAATTTTGTGGGTGAGTATTATAGAGTTTTCAAAAACTCTGCAGAATTTCAGGGCATCCAACATCAATATAGTTGAATTTATCTATTCTATAATGCTTTGCAGAAAGTTTGGGGGAGGTAATTATTTAGTATCCACCAGCAAATAGAATTCATTTATATAGTTTCCACATTAATTGTGGATTTAGTCATGCAGCAAAATACTGAGTCACTGGGCCAGAAAATTTACTCATACTTGTATGAACTGCCAGTGGAAAATTTGAGAGCTGTTCATAAATCAAATTATAAAGCTCTTAAGAATTATAAATCACTGAGAAGTATTGTTCATTATTATTCAGATAGTGTAAAATGCTTCCACCACGTCTAAGAATGTGCAATTTATAAAGCAAGTTTGCAAGCCGAAAGTATTGGCTTTTACATCCAAGATGAGAGTCCCCATGTGTCACAGTGTTCCTCTAGTCTTCAATTTTAAAAGGTTAGAAGGTTTATAGTTGTGAAATAAGTATGTTATGAGATGAATAAATTTTGGGTTAATATTTATGAGTTATATTTCAGATTATCTTGATAAAACCAGAGCAACATTGAATAGCTAGGTTTCTCTTAATTTCTTACAGTAATTCTTTGTCTTCTAGAACTTTTGCATTAAGTACTTTATTCTAACAGATTTTGAATGCATTGATGTGTTCACAGTCTAATAGCATAATGTCAGTAAGGAAACAGGTGTACCAAGGAGAACACGAAATTGAGATAAGTAACTGATGATTAGTAAAAAATGTTTCAGTAACATGTTATTCTAAAAGTTGTAGAATTATCCCTGTGTAATGATATCCCACAAGTCTAGAACAAGAAGGGAGTGTGTCTTATATGCCTCTATAGCTCTTAATGTTTTGTGGAGTAGAACAGGAAGAGACAGAAAACATACTGAACTAGAATACACTGAGGCTGATATTTCAAAAAAGAAAATCCAAAACCTAAATCCTGTGTTTGGTAGTTCTGGCTCTACTGTAGAAGTTCTCAACCTGAGATTCATAGGTGAGTTTCTGGGGACCTGAAATTACATGTACAATTCTTTATTTATTTTAAGTGACAGAATCAATAACTTATTACATTCTAAATGAATTGCCCTCTATCCCCAAAATGAGAATCAGGTGAACCATACAAATCTGCACAATACTGAGAATGTAGTGTCATTCAATCCATCACTATCGCCACCACCTAGGTACCATCAACATCACCATCACCCAAGTGCCATCAGCATCATCATCACCATCACCTAGGTATGAAGTCTGGGAGAGGCAACTCAGGTACTATCAGGATAGCAAAAGCAAAGGGAACTTCCTACTCTAACCTATAAGTTTAGAAAAGTCTCCCAAATGCAGGTGAATGCTACCTACCCCGAGACTGAATAGAGATGTGTACTGTGAGTTTCCTTTTCTTCCTATTGGGAGGGAATCAAGTTGTCCCAAGGTAACTCTCACTGTCAGCTCTAGTGCCAAGAGAAGAGACTGGCTTAACTATCTCAGACCACTTCCTCAGACTTTGGTCAACGGAAGGGGGGCTAACCTGATTCCCAAGTTGCCTTCAAATCAATTTATCTAGATGTTTGAATAAATAAGCCCTTTTAGAGCCAAGAACACTGGCTCTAAAATCTAATCTTGGTTCAGAGTGCAAAAATTACTATAGTCTTAAAGCCTGAAAGAGGAACAGAGGATTTAATTTTGGGCACATAGAAAACTACTCCTAGGTATGTTGGTGAATGTATCTATAATTCCTCTTAAATCCTTCCCAATCCATAGCTCATGAGGGTTCCTGACACTCACTAACCTGCTGTGGAGTCTTCAGACCTCATACCTGGGGACCTCAGTCCCAAAAGGGTAATTTTGCACTCCATGATGGCCATCCATCTGTACCCCATGCTCAGTCATTTCTACCAAAATACTATAGTCTCACCGTTCATCCGTTCCAAAGCTGTTAAAGTTGATTGCCATATCAACAATATTAGCAGATGAGACCTTTGACTTTATTAATGCCCCTATCTTTGGAGTAAATTGTTACTTTTTTAAAAAGTGAGTTCAGCCACTCTCCTCTTTTTCTCCTTTTTTCCTTTCATCTCTTCCTCCTCCCCTTCCATCTTTCTTCTTCTGCTGCTTCTCCATGGGTTGACACAGAAAAATGACCATCAGATGCTGACATTTTGATATTGAACTGCTAGCCTCCAGAACTGTAAGCCAATAACTTCTGTTCACTAAAAATTACTCATTCTGTAGTATCTGTTATAGCCACACAAAATGGACTAAGACACTGCCCTTGGCATCCTTGTGGGCCTCAGCTCCTCCTGACCATCGTAATTCAAGGACACTAGGTCTCAATGTCTTATCAACATAGCTGCAGTTTGTCAGAGCATGAGGTTGATTATTCCATTGTATGACTGTCTTGGCCTCCCTGTCGTAGTCACTTTGTCACTGCTAGAACACAATAACCAAAAGCCACAACTGAAGGGAGGGAAGGTTTATTTTAGCTTCCAGATTCATAAGGTCTCGGTCCCTCCATGGGCAGCTGGCAGCAGCATGAGGGCCTGGCAGAGGCCTGGCCAGAGGAAGCGTTTGATCTGATCGCAACAAGAAGCAAAGTGAGCATGTCCCTCCAGGCCACTCTCCGTGGTCCACCCCTCCCAACAGGCCCCGCCCCTTAACAGCACTACAGTCCTCAGATTAATCTTCATGATCTGGTTAGCTTCCACAAGCCATTCACCTTCCAAATACAGGAAGCTTTTAGGGGACATCCCAGATCCAAATCATAACACTCCTCCAGTGAAGCAGGTATGGTTTCCTGAGGAATCTAGATCTCCCTGTCGGGCTAGTTCTGTTTCCTCCAAGTCCCCTTCCGAACCTCCAGGCTGTGAAGTGTTGAGGCAGCATTCGTCCAGTCCACAAGGAAAAAGACTGAATCATTGTCATTCCCTGAGTGCTTTGCGCCCCCAGGCCTGGTAGATGCTATTCTTTGTGTGATTTAATTCCAGGACCACTTGTAATGGGGCAGGACATTGCAGGACAGTGGTTAATGTGTCTGACTTCCTGATAGACTAACACCCAGTGAGCTGTTAAAAATCTAGATCTTAGTGCTTGGATTAAAAGGGTACCAGCATCTGGGTGCCGTGGCTGATCCCTGAAATCCCAGCACTGTGGAAGGCTCGGGCTGGAGGATCACAGATTTGAGCCCAACTTGGGCAACATAGTGAGACCCTATTTCAAAACAGAACACAAAAAGGGCTGGGAATGTAGTTCAGTGTGAGGCCTTTGGGTTCAGTCCCCAGTACCACACACACAGATGCACACACATGCACGGGTATCAGTAGCACCCTGGGAATTTGTTCAAACAGTCCTTTTTCCCCTGTCTTCACCCAAACGACATGGAAAGCCATACACTGCTCTCCCTCATTACTGAATGGCCACGTTGGTGTGGACAACCTAGTTATTAGTGGTCATAAGTAACACTTATAGAGTATCTGATGTCTGTTGGGTCTCCACTAAATCTTTCATATGTGTATACACATTCAGTCATCACAGCAACCACAAGTAGGGCTACACTTCTCTTTATTTAATAGATGAAGATCCCAAGGCTTGACGATATAAAAATTCCTCCCTGATCACACAGCTACTAAGTGTGACACAGGGTTTCTCTAGCACATCAGACACCATCCTGTCTGTGCTTGGTGGTGCAGACCTGTAATCCCAGCACTCTGGTAGGCTGAGGCAGGAGGATAACAAGTTAGAGCCCAGCCTGGGGAACTTGGCCACTTAGCAAGACCCTGTCTCAAATCGAAAATAAAAAATGAGCTGGGGGTATTGCTTAATGTGAAGACCCTGGGCTCAATACCCAGCACCAAAATAGGTAGGTAGGTAGACAGATAGAGTTTAAAAATCTTCCTTTTGCAAGCTTTCCATTTACACCGCCTCCCTGCCACTATAGATCCTCTTCTAAAAGAATTTCTCTTAGCTGGGATTACTTCTGGGCAGCCATAGTCTCTTTTGACTATCCTTAGGCTAACATATACCCAGATTAATGTGGGTCAGCCTCACCTAGCCTCCTTTCCTGCTTTCCTGTAGCTTCCCGGGCCTCTGACAGCTTAAACACACATGTCTCGTACCCTCGGGCTCCTTTACTTAATCAGTAGTCAGACTTTGGTATGTCAGAGGGTTCCAGGAGCCCTTGAGACACGAACATCCATGCATGCTCAAGTCCCAGGTACACTGTGGCATGGGATTTGCATATAACCTACACACATCATCCCATATTTGTTGTCCTTTCTGGATTACATATCATACCAACTACCATGTGAATGCTGTGGGAAGAGCTGTCATACTGTACTGTTGAGGGAATAAACACAAGGGAAAATATCTGTACATGTTCAGATGCAATTTTTCCAGACATTTCCAAGTGGAATCATTTGAGTCCCAGACATGGAATCCATGGATATGAAGGGCATTCAGGACTTGGGTCCTTCACATTTTAATACTCTCCTGGTTCTGCCTTTGGCCTATGGCTATGCAAACCTCGGCTTGCTAATACCTGTGACAAAGAGAAACAGCCTCGGATGTTTCCTTCCATTTTTATTATTCTATTAACTTAATGATAACAATTAATATAGACATACATAAACATAATTGTCTAAAAGGCATGTGTATATATGAGAAGTAGAAAAATAGCTTGGTAAAAAATGTGTAGTGAAGCTGATTGTGTTTTTACATTTTTAGTGTTGCTTAAAGATGCTATAAAAGAATATTTAAGAAGAGAAACAATTGGTAATAGGTGGGAGGGGAAACCACTTAAGATGATTTATTAAGTAAATTATCTGAAATATGTGACTCAGAATACTAATTTTTATGTGTAGACATGAACTTGAGAGTAATAACAAAATTAATGAACACCTTGGTAAATGGTAACCAGTTATTTCATTAATGTATGATATTAATACAGGTGAAATGGGATAGATATTTCAAAGAAAAATTAGCTTGGCCTTTCATATTATAATTGATTAGATAAATTAATACTTCAAAGTAGAATCACTCTTGATTTTTATGCATAAGCATTGATTCTGGGATCAGAGTTATTACATTTAGTGAATTTAAAAATTGGTCCAAAAGTTATTAAAGCAGCAGAATGCCCTTAAAGCGAAAAGCAGAATGATCTCATCTAGCTTTCAAAATGAATAGCATTCTCCACATTAATCAAAAAAATTAGCAGGATATTTTACATGACTTATGGCTATCTTTAAATAGAACTTTTAATTGATTTTCCTCTTCTTTAAGCTTAACTCTGCATCTGTGTTTTTAATAAAGAAAAAAGGCAGGTAGATATTTGGGGAAGAGGAAGTAATAGAAGAATAGTGAGGGGTAAAATGCTCATTAAAACTGCTACTTGTCATGATTTTAGCAGTTCTGGAACCATGAGAAAACTTTCTCAATATACTTCTGAGTTTCCCATGTAAACTTTCAGATGGTTTGACCCATGATGGTTAGTGGAGAGCGGGCTCATTGCGGAGCAGTTAAGACTGTCTTTCTCTCTTCCCAGCCTCACATGCCTGTGCTATTGCTACCTCTGTGCTATCGAAGTCATTTTTTTTAAACACATCTAGGTAAAAGTAATCCAGTTACATTGTCTAATAAGATAACCAAAGATGGGCTACTCAGCTCTTGGTTGTCTTGCCAGGTTGGAAGCAGCCGAGCTCGTGCTCAGATGAGAAAGCCAGTGTGGTGTGGGGCTGTTGGCACTGGCCATGCCAGGGCTGTTTACTAATCCCATGATCTGAGTGCTTATGCATGAAGCAAATAGCACAGAATAGTTGTCTCTAGTCCAGTCTTCACCATTGGAAATAGAGCCTGACACATGGGAGAGTGGACCATGCCAGAGAACCAAAATCACACACGCCAGCGTTGGCCAGTGCTGCAGAGCGCCTCGGTGAACGAAGGGTCTATGCCAAAGCAGGTAATGAGGATCTTGTATCCTAGGGAGATGGCAGGTGAGAGCTGTGGCAGCAGAAGGCATCCACAGATTGGCAAAAAGCACACACCCAGGCAGTGGGGAGGTAGGAAGGACCCTGCCATGGGGTATCAGTCCAAGGCCTGGCACAAAGCAGAGGTCCACTAAAGGTAGGATGACCTCAGGAAGTTTTAACAAAAGTATATTTAAGAAGATGGAGGCTGTTCCAGAGAAACCTTCAGGAATACAGCATACTACAGGACCCTAGAGCCCTAGAACACATGCGCCAGTTCCGAACGAAAGGAGGAAGGAAGGCCGTGGGTTTTGCTGAACAGAGTGAGTCGTGCATGCGGGGCTGTGGGAAATCGAAGCCACCCGGGAGGAAGGGAGCCAGGGTAAGTTCCCCGTGCCTTCAGTGTCATGTCAAAAGAATGATTGCCAAATCCAACAATGTGAAACTTGCCTTGTTTTCTCTGAAGAGCTTTGTTAACTAATTTGTTTAATGATTTACATGAAAAGTCCATAAGGAATTTTTCAGGCCAGATACAAAAGTTAATGTAACAAATGATAACTGTTGAAAACGTAACTGTATGTGTTTAAAAGATTGTCCGGAAGACTTCCCAGCTTTTATTTCATGTTGTATGTGTGACTTTCAATTTTTTGATTAACATTGTCATTTGCTAAATAAAAAGAAAACCTAGACTTCTCAGCCATTCATTTTCTCCAAGACTGTGTTAGTCACTTCTGCGTTGCAGAGCACAATTCCTGACAGCTTCAGGGAGGAAAGGCTTATGGCAGCTCACATGCCAGAGGTCTCAGCCCGATGCCAGTCAGCTGGCAGTGGCAGCATGGCAAAGAGCAACTATCACGGCATCACAAGAGGAAGCAGAGGGTGACTAGAGAAGGCGGGTGAGAACACATCCTTCCATGCAGTGTCCTCCGTGACCATTGCACTCCCCCCACCCAGGAGCCCCACTCCTACCAGCGCATGAGATCCATAGATTGATCCACAATATGCATTACTTCCCACAGTCCAGTCACCTTCCAAATGCATGAGGCTTTGGGGTGACATTCCAAATCCAAACCATAGAAAGGACTATAAGCATTTAAATAGTAGAAAACGGCTGTTCCATTTCACAATTTTAAAAAACGTATTAGTAAGTTTAGGTTGTCATAACAAATACCATAGACTGCATAGCTTAAACAACAGAAATAACTTCTCACAGTTCTGTAGGCCAGGAAGTCCAAAATCAGGCTTGGTAGAGTTCAGTTTCTGGTGAGGGCTCTCTTCTGGCTGAGTGACAGCCGCTGCCTCACTGTGCCCTTCCTGGCAAAGAGAGAAAACGCTGTCTCTGACTCTCCTCCTATTGTAAGACCACTAGTGCTGCCCCTTAGGGCCCCACTCAGATCATTTACCCTTGATACTTTCCTAAAGAACTCATCTCCAAGTGCAATGACATTGAAGGGTAAGTCTTCAACATATACATGGGTGGGATAACACTGAGTGCATGGCAAGACTTTATTTCTTCCAAACAGGGAAAGTTGTTATGGTTTGGATCTGGAATATCCCCCAAAGCCTCATGTGTTTGAATGCAGTGGGATTCCTGTGGATCTTGTGCTGTTGGGAGGTAGGGCCTGGATGCAAGGGGTCGATGGTTGGGACTTGACCTGGAAGAATTGCATTAACTTGTTGACATCAAGAAATGCCCAGGGCAGAGCTTTCAGGTGTGTTTGATTGACTTGTCAATTAGGAAATAAGAGGAAAAAAAAAAAAACACCCACTCTGTGTGGGGCCCAAATAGAGGAAGGAAGAAGAGAGATTGTTACAGCTTCTTCCTGGGAAAGTTCTGGCCTTGTCTTAGTCCCGAGATTTGAACTTGATCCTCCTTCACTTGGCTTTCTGTCCGCAATGCCCCATGATATACTTTACTCTGACTAGACCTCTGCCATGTGCATCCACGTTGCTGGCTGCCCCTGAATGAACTGTGAGACCTTCTGAAACTGTGAGCTAAAATAAATCTTTCCTCCCTTAAACTGAGGATATCAGGTGTTCTGTTCCAGCAACAAATAAGTACCTAAGTCAGTTGTATAATTTAGAAAAGAAGAAATTGCATAATGATGGGGGGTTCTTGCATAGTTTCACTGTGTTAATGAATTTTCCAGTGGAGTATTGATTTACTTTATAAGCAAAAGAAAAATACAAAGCAATCAGAAGGAATCCATTTTCCTGCCCTGGATTTACTAAAAGCTGCTGTTTAATTAGGAAAAAATAAAAAGGGAAGAATGGGATATGTGTTAGAGAAATACCTCTGGAAGCAATCTTATCTTTCGATTGTGGAGAAAATGCATGGTTCTCTGGTTTATGAGCCACTTTAGTGACCCATTTAGTGATGGTGGCATCACTAGATAGTATTCAACAGTATCAGTTAAACTACATTTTATCAAATAATTTTGCTTTAAGAACTTGCTATATGTTGTATCTCTAGGGTACCGTTATTAATTTATTAATGTCCAGTGAAATAAAGGATTGAGAGGAAGGAGTTAAAACAACAAAAAAGAAAGATAGAAAAATAGAAAAAAAGTGAAAGAGCATAGGTAATAACATTTTGAACTCTTTTTTTTTTTACACTAATAACTAGATCTTTCAGCCAGAGTTTGGCAAATTATGGCACATCTGGTAGGCATCTGTTTTTGTACAGACCGTAAGGTAAGGGTTTTTTGGGGTTTTTTGTTTTGTTTTGTTTTGTTTTTTACAGTTTTAAATAGATTTTTTTTCTTTTGGAGTTGGGTTGAAGCAAGGGCCTTCATACTGAGCTACAGCCGCAGTGCTAGTTTGTTTTATTCTGAGATAATCTCTCACTAAGTTGCCCAGGCTGGACTCCTGACTCAGCCTCTTAGAGTGCTAGAATTACAGACAGGCACATCATAGCCTATTCTAAATAGGTTTTTTTTAAGTATAAAGAAATAAATATGAAAATTATGTGGAACTACATAGAATTGAAGTTTTGGTGTCCATAGACAAGGCATGAGTACCTAGTCTCACTCCGTGCTTACATGTTATTACATTTTTAGTTATGAGGGAAGAGTTAGGTAATCGTGACAGACCACGGGGGCTGCCTCACTGCTTCCCAGGACTTCTCAGGGCACCACCGATGGAAAGTGTGCACTTAGAAGAACCTAACGACATTTGAGTGGCATGGTTATTGTCACACCAAGTCATGTCTCATTCTTTGATTTCCAGTGCATACTAATCAGAGCATGAATTATTTTATTATTGAATTAGGTGGTAAAGCATTGGTATTATGATACCATAAAACGCTAGCCGTGCTAAAAGAACATGTTACTATTACCAGACACTCATCTCAGTAACATCCAACAGGAGATCCCCAATCAGAAAAAAATCAGAAAATGTAAAAGGAAAAATTCAATATTTTATTATGATAAGAATAATTTCTTCATGAAAGTAAGAAATGAAAGCCTGCAACCAAAATGAGTTTCTTCTAGCTCATTTATTAGTCAAGCAAGGCAAACAATTTACTGCTAGTGTGTTAAATTAACTGGTTTAATACTATTAATCTTTCAGCAAAGGTAGTCACTCAAAGAGTTAAAGACACTGTGGCAATGTAGTTAATTAATTATAAAACAGGGCAGGTGACTGTGTGCTTTGTTTTCAATTGTTGTTGTTTTTCCTCTAAAACTTTGTTTTTCTAAATTTACGTATCACATCCCTTTCCTTTCTGCACTATCTCACCCTCCCTCCCCACTTTCCCTTTCCCTCTCCACAAAATCCATCTCCTTAATTTCTTCCATATCTCTTATTACATTTTTATGGTGTGGTTTTCTCATATTAGAGAAACCATATAATATTTAACTTTCATTTCACTCAGGATAAAGGCCTCAATGTGCATCCATTTACCTACAAAATTAATCAAATTTGTGATTCTGTACGGCAGAGTAATACTCCATTGTGTATATATACAACATCTTACTGAGTCAGCTGTAGTTGGGCATATTGGCTTCTTTCAAGATTTGGCTATTAGGAATTTTTTGTATCTCACTGTATCTTTACTCAGATTCTTTAATGTGGCCCCAACCACCAGTCCACATAGGAAAGAACTATAACAGTGGAATTCATAAGGCTTGAAAATGCAAGAAAGAAAGTTGAATTTTAAATTCCTTAGCTGAACACTGAAAAGTAAATTGTGTACATTCAGGTTATTATTACATCTATCAGTTCTCTTAGGCTAAACTTGTACCAAAGACTGCATAAAGGAATCACTTTATTAAAAGAGCTTAAGTCACGGAAGTGTATCACAATAGATAATATGGCCTATTTAAATGTTTCAGAATTTTTTAAGAGTTCTTTCCCAAAGAGGAGCAGGAAGATATGAGTAAGATCATCATTAGAAGTTAATTACAGAGCATGAAACTGAAATGTAAAATTCAAGAGTCACAGGTTGAACTGATAGGCGACTGAGTTCTTAGCCAATGGACTAAAGCTATGTGATCTTTTATCTTTACCACTCCATGACAGCTTCAGGGGAAAGACCCCAAGAACCACTTATTTACCAACTCTTACTGTTTTAAAAAAAAAAAACTAAAAATATCCCAAATCAAAACCATTGTCTTCTACAATTCCACCCTCATCTAAATTTCTATATATACCATACACATCAAAAAAGTTTCACAGATGAAGATTTCATACCAATTCTCTGTGTTGAATATAGTGATGATGTTTTGCTGACTAATATTCTAATAAAAGTAATAATCATGGGGGAAGATTCACAAATTTTATGAGAAAGCTGTTGCCATTTTAGTAGGACACCAATCAAATGATTCAGGTCAAATTTTTTGTTACACATTTTCTTTAGATGTTTCCGTTTTTCTATGTTCTTTGGTGCTGCTGGTCTCTCTGCCTCTCTCTAAGATTCCTTTAAATATCTCATGCAGTACTGGGCTAGTGGTTTCACATTTCTTTAGGGATTCTTGGTCATGAAAAATTTTTACTTCTCCTTCAATTTTCAGGGACACTTTTGCTGGATACAACAACCTTGGGCCATCTTTTAAAGTTTGAAAGATTTTGCTCCGGGCTCTCCTGGCCTTTAATGTTGGCATTGAGGTCAGGAGGAATGGCACAGCGGTTAAAGTGCTTACCTGGCAAGTGCTAGGTCCTGACGTTGATTCCTCAATACCACATTTAGTTGGGTGTGGTGGTGCATGCCTGTAATCCAGCACTCTGGAACCTGAGGTAGGAGGACTGCTGTGAGTTCAAGGCCAGCCTGGGCTACAAAGTGAGTTCAGGACCAGCTTGGACTACAGAGCAAGACCTTGCATCAGGAAAAAAAAAAAAAAAGATAAAGTTGGTATTGAAAAATCTGCAGTAATTTGAATGGGTTTGCCTTGATAGAATAGTGTCTGGTTTTTTCTTGCTGATTTCAGTGTTCTTTATATTGTATTTCTGAGGTTTTTGACTGTGATGTATTGTGGCAAGTTTCTTTGCTGGTTGAGGTTATTTGGTGTTTTGTTAGCTTCTCGTACCTGAATTTTTTTTCTATATTTTGGAAATTTTCTTGCATTCTTTCAGTGAATAAATTCTTTATACCCTCAGTGCTATCTTCTGTTCTTTCTCCCACACCCATAATTCTGATATTGATTCCCTTTGAATCATCCATCAGCTGTTATATCCAGGTACTTTGCTCATTTCTGATTTTGGAGTCATGCCTAATTACATCATTTGTTTCCTCAGCCTTGTCTGCAGGATCTGAAATTCTGTCCTCACAATGTTTGAGTTGACTTCCCTCGCTTTCAAATGTATTTTTCATATCCTGAATTTCAGCTAGACTCATTTTTAAGATGTCTACTTCTCTACCAAAATGTTCCTTCATACCTTTCATTTCCTTATTTACCTCAGCCAAGTTTTTATTCATGGCTTCTATATGCTCAGTAAGCTTTGTATCCATTAGGACCAGTTAGTCTTTAAGCCTGCTGATCAATGCTTGCATTTCTTTAAGAATATCTTCTTTGAACTGATTGTTCAACTCATTTATTTGTTTTTTGACTTCCTTGCATTTGAATTCCACTATTTCAGGGCCCATGACATTAGTTCCTGGGGTCTCAGGTATCTTTGTGTGTGTCCTATTCCTTTGTCTTCTTCCCACATTTCTGTTGTTGAGAAACTTTACTTTAAAGACCTAGCTAAGAGCCTGTTGTGGCTGCCAAGTACTGCTTCTTGTCTAGGCTCTGGGAGGTCTTTTCTAGGGGAAGTTCACAGTGCATTTGCAGTTTTTACTCCCCACAGACTCATTTTTGGAGGCTGGGCTACCAGCTGCTATCATTCCCATTTCTTCCAGATCCTCACTTAACCTTGGTCAGAGGTTGCAGGCTCCAGGATTTCCTCCATTTGTGGATGCTGGCAGCTCAGTCAGCCTGGAGCTGCTTTCTGGGCTGCTGTTTTCCTCCACTTCCCATGTGTCTTTGGGAATTCTGTGGCCTTTTAATTATTGGGGTGCTCCTTCCTCTCCTAGCTAAGTTGAACAGGTAGATTTTTAATTATAATAAAGTATGGCTCAGCAGTTAAAGCACTTGACTACAATCTCAACTTTTTAAGTGAATCCACGAGGAGACATTACATAGCTCTGCTATTTGACCGCCATCTTGCTCGAAAGCCTCTCTTGTTGTTTTGAGACAGAGTCTCACTTTGTAGACAAGACTGGTCCTGAACTCACTATGTAGCCAGGCTGGCGTTCAGCTCATATCAATCATGCAGCCTCACCTCCTGAATGCTGGAATTACAGAAGTGTGGTACCACCCTGGGCTGTTTTTCAATGTAGTTCTGGGGAATCGAACCCCGGGCCCTTGCTCATGCTAAGCAAATGTTCTAACCAGGGAGCTAAACCCCCAACCCAAGTTTTTATTGTTACAAATAAGTCAACAGATATTACTGCTCAGTTGTCTTTCTGTTTGAGGAACAAATGCTAAGTTTACAATGATGGAAAAAAGTAGCTTCGGTAAAGAATCTTTCTGAAACAACTATGGGCAAGAATAGTTTTAAACAAATTTTTAAAATACTAATTTAATGCAACCTAAAGAAGAATCTACAGCTAGATGAATGGCTCAGTGGTTAAAGTGCTTGCCTAGCAAATGCTGTGTTAAGCACTAAGTACCCTAATTCAGTTCCTCAGCACCACTTAAGCTGGGCATGGTGGCGCACCCCTGTGACCCCAGCACTCGGGAGGCTGAGGCACGAGAATTGCCATGAGTTCAAGGCCCGACTGGACTCCAAAGTGAGTTCAGGACCAGCCTAAACTACAGAGCGAGACCCTGTCTCAAAAAAAAAAAAATCTACTAATATATGTTATAACTAATGATTGTAAAAATAGGTGTGAAGCAGAAAAAGCCTAATAACACAAATTTACAGAACTTATGAAATCATATGATATTTAAAACCTATGCTTATTCATTTTATTCATTAGCAAGTACACTGAAGAAAATATTGAATCTATGTATATGTGTTCTTTTAAATGAAAAATATATTGAAATGTGATTTATAAACCATGCAGTTCACTCATTTAAAGGATACAGTTCAGTGTGGGCTTGTTTGTTAGGGTGTTTGGGGGGAGGATTTTGCAATTATCATCACAATCCAAGTATTTAAACATTTTCTTCTCTACAAGAAACTTCTTCCTCATCCCAACTTTACCTCATCTCTGAGAAATCACTAATTTGCTGTCAGTCTCTATAAATTTAACTACTCGTTTTCAGTATCATTTTGACCATTCTCAGTCTCCACCTTTTCATATAAATCTTAAGGGCCAGAAGTAGAGTGCTTATGCAGTGTGTGTGAGGCCCCAAGTTCAGTCTCTTAATACACTCACACACAAAGTTTAATAGAAATAAAAGAATATTAAAATTTTCCATATTGCACAGCACCATGATAAAGTTGTGCTGCAGATTTGGAGCTCAAGGCCAAGACTGAAATTTTGCGATTGAGAACTGCCCTCCTTAGCTCCTGGAACGCTGAGTGGCTTTGGAAATAAGCTTTTGCTGCAGATACGATACAGTTTCTTAGGTGAATGAAGAAACTATGAAACAAAATTACATGACAAAACAAGTATGTATATACAAAACTTATACTGATGTAAAATCATTTTAATAATATCTGTGACTTATAAGCAATGTCAAATTCCTTTATACACCGATTAGTGAAAGTCAAAACAAAAAATAAAAAGTTCACCACCAATCAGATTTGCATTGGATACATTTTTTAAGTTCAAATTATAGGTTCAGATCTCAAAGGAAATGCCAAGAAAATGTCCACATTTCTATTTTACTGAGCAGTTGAGGATCTTCCATTAATCCAAAGTAATTGATCTGCAAGGTAATGACCCACTGAAAGGTAAATGTCAAGAGAAGAATTTAGAGGCTGGAGGAATGCCTCAGTGGTTAAAGCACTTGCCTTGCAAGAGCAGTGCCCTGAGTTCGATACCCAGCACCACATAAAGCTGAGCACGATGGCACATGTTTGTAATCCCAGCACTTGGGGAGGCTGAGGCAGGAGGATTGCGGTTGAGTCCCAGGCCAGCCTGGGTTACATAGTGAGTTCAGGACCAACCTGGGCTACAGAGCGGGGACCCTGTCTCAAAAGAAAAAAAAATTTTAAATTCATACTAGTTTCTAAGAGGTGAATCTGATCATTTAAATTTTTTCTTTTTCTTTTTTTTTTTCTTCTTTTTGAGACAGGGTCTTGCTCTGTAGCCCAGGCTGGTCCTGAACTCACTGGTGTAGCCCAGGCTGGCCTGGGACTCAGGACAATCTGCCTGGCTCAGCCTCCTGAGTGCTGAGATTACAGGCATGTGCGACCATGCCCAGCTTTATGTGGTACTGGGGAATTGAACTCACGGCTTTGCACTTAAGGCAAGCGCTTTTAACCACTATGCCATTCCTCCAGCCTCAATTAAATTTTTAACCTCATATTGGGAGGTAAAAGCTTCTTGTAATATTTACACAACATTGCAAATATACTAGTAAGTGTGAAATATGGTTGAAATGGTGGATTTTACATTGAATGAGTTTTATCCTAAGAGAACTAGAAGCTCATGGGTGTATATGCCAGTGCCTGTTAGTGTGAAGAACATCCTCCAAAAGGAAATTTATAAAATCTCCTCACAGATCAGTATTTAAAAACAAGCACTTGCAATAGACTTTGATGACAGCAAACACTAACTTTGATCTCTAGTAGGCAAAATGTGATTTTTTTATGTTCTTTCCATTAGTAAATCTGTTTTACAAATAGTTACATTTTGAATTTTATAAATTTGTTACTGTATAAATATCTACGTGATAACTTATATTTGTCTCTTGTCTTTGCTTTATCTGAAATAACTACCATCTAAGCACTTTACAGAGAAAATTTGTCAACATTTGATGACATTTATTAGGATATTTACTAATGATATCTACCAGTTTGTATCTATTGACTGATTTTAGCAGTATGTTCTCAGTTTAGGATTATTGGTGGTAAACATACCTAGGATTTATGGACATGAATAACTGTTAAGAATATCATGTAAGCTATACAATTCCGAAATACGAATGGAGATATGTCATAACTTAAACACTTCTACTGTGTGAGGTGACCTGCAAACCTAGTATTCTGAACCACAGAGTAAATGTATGAGGCAAGATGCCCGCAGGATGCCCTAGACCTCTCTTTCCTCTTCTGGTGTCTCTTGATTGCTTCTATCTTTGCAATAATTAGTAAAGCTTGGTACTGGGTAAGAGCTCTGATATTTGTGCGTCAGGTTCTGCAATGAAGTCCTATCTGTAAGCTAAAGCTCTCTTAATGTACTTGAAAGCATAAAGTTTTCAAAAAACAAACACAACAAGCAATTTTAGCAAGACCATCCAAATGTTTTAATGCTTGGAATTGAGTCTGATGACTTTAAATTGAAATAAGCAAAAGGATCATATTTTTAATATAATTACTTAGTGTAATTAGATTTTTTTAAAAATAATGTTAGTAGGGCCTGGTGGTGCAGGCCTGTAATCCCAGCATTCTGGGAAGCTGATGTAGGAAGATTGCAAGTTTGAGTCCAGGCTGGAGAAATTAGTGACTTGGGAAGACTCTGTCTCAGAGTCAAAAAGAAAAAAAAAATACTACCCCACCTGTGCATAACAAAAGTTAAATTTAATCTTTGCAACGCTTTACAGTTTTTAGTTTTAGTTTGCATCAAGGCAAATCTTTCATCTCAAGATTTCAGAATTTTCTGGAAAAAAACTAAGCAATTCTTGTTGGTCTGCTTGAAGGCTCCTTGGTTCTGGTGAGGTCTGCCATTAACCTCCTCTCTTTTCCTAAAATAATTTATCAATTCAACTCTCTGTGGTGCTGCTGTTTATATAAATATATAATGTTTCTATTTTATTTTTTAGACTCCTCATAACTGTTTGACAAGATAAAGCTTACAGAGATGGGGAAAGTTTTACACTGTGATTTTGAAAGTGGCAGCTAGCCATCTCTTACAAAATGAGAATTCATGTGATGACAGTGGAATTGACAGGCTTTTGAATCAAATGAAAATGTGTACTAAGTCTGTCGGTAGAAGGAAGATGTACAGAAAGCACTGGGTCACAGGAGTTTCCCTGAGTGGGGAGGAGTAACGTTACAAAATCAAGAGTTTTAAGTATATTATGAATCCTTTTGTTTTGTTTTTAAGGAAAGGTGTTGACTTTTGGACCATTTCCGGAGTAGCATCAGCTACAGGGGCTTCCCTTCTCCTACGATTTCAGGAAACTTTTGAAAAATAACTGAGAAAATGCAGAAGATCTTCCAGACAGATGATATCATTAATACTGAAGCTCTTAGAAAAGGAAAGAGGAAAAGGACAGAGACAGTGGGCTCAGAGAACGCGAACAGTGACACGGATAAAGGACAGGTTGGTTGTTGGTTTCCGGTTGCCTTGGTTCAATCCCATCATCTAGTTCAGCTGTAATTCTGTAGTGCCTCTCATCACAGTTTCGGAGGGCTTCTTCCTCTTCTGTTGCTGTATTGTTTCTTTGAATTTATTTTATAAAAAGGAATATGGTTTCATGCTCTTCTTTTAATGTGGAACAGGTTGAATTAGAAAATACTCAACAACATGCCTGCTTTTCTTTAATTATGGATAAATATGGCCTTGTTCAAGCATTGCTTGATATTATAGGGAAATTAAAATTCAAGGTTGGTATTCACTGTCAGAAAATATATTTCCTGGGGCTAGAGGAATGGCACAGCGGTTAAAGTGTTTGCCTAGCAAGCACAAGGCCCTTAGGTCAATTCCCCAGCACCACATAAAGCTGGGAGTGGTAGTGCATGCCTGTAACCCAGCACTCGGGGCCTGAGACAGGAGGATTGCTGTGAGCCTAAGGCCAGCCTGGGCTACAGCAGTGAGTCTTATATGTATTTATATACATATAAAATAATTACATATATGTATATATTTCCTTCCAAGGCTTATTAGAGACTTTGGAGTACCTCTTCCTTAAGACTTATGGTTTGCATTTTTTAATCACTTTCATTTTTGACTTTCTGAATTCACAGCACATCCTCAGCATCCCATTGCTATTCTATACTTTGGAAAGCCAGTGTGCTTCTTCCATGTTTTTACTTGTGTGTCTTTCTAGCATATGTATTTTTATGTGTCTTTGTAATATGTATATTCTTATTTAATTATTTAAACAAATGCTGCCTTCTTATTGTTTAAAACATTTTAAAAAGCTGATGGATGAGGGCCCCCCCACATTCCCCCACGTTCTTGTCTCCCAAGTGCCATGTTCACACCATCCCACACACACCCGCAACTGCAGGCAGCCATATTTACTGCTCTCCTGTTCGTCCCTCCTGTGTGTCTGTACCCAAATAAAGGGAACATAAATATACATTCTTACTCCCTTCAGGAAACAAAAAGTAATTTTTCATATATACTGCTTTGTACTTTGATTTTTTCACTTACTATGTTTTCCCCTCCCCCTTTTTAAGATGCTTTGAGACAGGGTCTCACCAAGTTGCCAGCTTGCCCAGGCTGGGCTCAAGCTTGGAATCCTCTTGCCTCAGCCTCTCAGTGCGCTGGGGTTCCAGGTGTACAGCTCCCTGCCCTGTTTGCTTATATTTAATTGACCAGATATTGTAAGATTGCTTTTCAGAGCATCTTTTTTGGCCTGCCTGCCCAGCAGCAATTCATAAGGACTTCCTATATTTATACTCCCTTATTAACACTGAGCATTAATATCTCTAGTTCTAATTTTTGTCAGTTAATGAATGAAAATGTCTCACTGTTAGTAACCAACTCATTTGGGGAGGGCACCCAGAGTTACTATTTATTGTCTGGTGCATTCTTACTAATCTTAAGTTTCTTATACATTTAAATGTGGAGTCAGTTGCGAGATCAGAGAGTAGGTGAGTGATGAACTTCCCAAAATATTGGCAACATGTTTTCTGAATTAGTACATCAATTTTCATTTCCTCCAGCAATGTACAGGAAATCCCAGTGAGTTGTGTCTACTCCGCACTTGGTCTTGTGAAACTCCATAAATTTTTGCCCAAAATGATACTTGATTTCCTTTTTTTTCTGGTAGCACTGTGGATTGAGCCCCCGAGTCCCAGAGCCTTCATTCTAAGCTCATGCAGCCCAGTTCTTATTTTTTACTTTGAGATGGGATCTCACTAAGCCGCTCCTTGGCACAGGCTGGGCTCCGACTTGTGGGCTCCAACTCGCGATCCTCCTGCCTTTGTTCAGCAGAGTGCTAGGCTTCCGGACCAGCACCGCGGAGCCCAGCTTCACTGCGGGCCTCATCCTCCTTCCCAGATCGCAGATGAGGCTGAACACTGGGTCTACACCTACTAGCCTCCCTGTTTCCTATCCTGTAACATACTTGTTTGTGTTATTTGCTTATTTTTCTATTCAGATACTGGATTACTTCTCTTTAGTTGATTTGAACACACACCATTGCAGCCTCTTCCTTGGCTGTCATGTGTCTTTTCTCTTTCCTTAAATGTTTATTAATAAATAAATGTTTGTTTTGTTTGAGACAAGGTCTTGCTGTGTAGTCCAGGATAGTCCTGAACTATGTAGCCCAGGCTGGCCTAGAATTCATGGCAATCCTCCTGCCTCAGCCTCCCGAGTGCAGGGATTACAGGCGTGCACTGCCACACCCGGTATATGTGGCGCCGGGGAATTGGTCCCTGGGCCTTGAGCTTGCTAAGCAAGTGTTCTAACTGCGGAGCTGCATCCCTAGTCCGGTGTTGTTTTGATTAAGGCCAGTGATTTTTTTTTTTGCCTTTTTAATATGTGTTCTACAACTTGATTTACATGTTAATTACATACAACTTAGGTAATTTGAGCTCATGCATATCACTTTTTCACCGCTTTTCCCTCGCCATCCCTCTTCCTTCCCCTCCCACCTCCCACTCTCAGTTTCTTCCCTTCCCCGAGCAGTCCATCTCCCCACCTCCTATCCTCTTTCTTTGTACATGTGTTTATGGCAAACTCATATGAGAGACATCATTTGGCACTTAGTTGTTTGTGTCTGCTCCATTTCACTGAACAGTATTTACTCAAGGTGCCCCGTTTTCTTGCTAATGCTTCTTACCTGTCTTCATGGCCACATAGTATTCCATTGTATACATATACCACATTTTCTTTATCTTTTGGTGGGCATGTCGGCTGTTTGCAGGAGTTAGCTATTATGAGTCTGTTGCTCTAAACGTGAGTGTGCGTGTGTCTCTATGACATGATGATGTTAGCTCTTTCAGGAAGGTGCCCAGGAGGACTGTGGCTGAGTGGACTGGGATTTCTGTATTCGGCTTCCTAAGGAACCTCCACACCACTTTCCATAGTGATTGTACCACTTTACAACCCCACAAAAGTATGAAAGTGTTCCTTTGCCACAAACCTGCCGATGTGTTGTTTTTATGAGTTCCTTACGTAAGCCATCCTTACTGGATCAAGATTAGATCTCAGCATTGTTTTGATTTGCGTCTCGCTGTGGTCAACAATGCTGCACACTTTTTCATGGGCAGTTGGCCTTTTGTACTTCTTCTCTTGAGAAGTACCTTTTCATTTCAGTTGCCCATTTTTTAAAGGGTTTATTACTTCAGGAGATTTTTTTGAGTGCTGTGTATATCCTTTGTCTGAGGAGTAGCTGGCAAAAATTTCCTCCTGTTCCGTCGGCTGTCCAGGATAGTCCCGACACTATTGACTATCTCCTCTGCTGTGCAAAGCTTTGTGGTTTGATGTCGCACCGTTTGTTGATTCTTGCTGCTATTTCTCATGCTGTTAGCATTCTGTTCACGAAATTCTCTCCCATTCCTCTGTCTTTTAGTGTTTTACCTTTCTTTGTCTTTCTAGCAGGTTCAGTATTTCTGTTTTGATATCTAGCTTTTTGATTCATTTTGATTTGATATTAGTGTGGAGTGAAAGTTAGGGGTCATTCTTATGCACGTGGATAGCCAGTTTGCCCAGTATCTTTATTGAAGATACTGTCTTTTCTCTCATGAGTGATTTTGGCCTAGTTGCTCAGAGTGCTGGAGTGTCTCTGTGTCCTCAGTTCTGTTCCATTGATCTTCCTGTCTGTTTTTGTGCCAGCAACATGTAGATTTAATCACTGTTGGTTTGTAGTATAATTTGAAGTCTGGATTGTGATTCCTCTGGCTTTTACCTTGTTACTTAGGATCGCTTTAGAAATTCCAGGTCTTTTTAGATTCCATATAAATTTTAGAGTTGTTTTTTCTAGTTCTGTGAAGAATGCTGTTAGTATTTTGATTGGTACTATGTTGGATCTGTATAACAATTTTGGAAGTACTGCGATTTTTACAATATTAGTTCTTCCTATATCCAGGAACATGGGATATCTTTCCATTTTCTAAATTCTCCTTCAATCTTTTTCTTCAGGGTTGTGTAGTCTTCTCTGTAGAGATCCTTCACTTCTTTGGTAAGGTTTATTCCTAAGTATTTAAATTTTCTGTAGCTATGTGAATGGAGTTAATTTCTTGATTTCTTCCTCATTGTGTTCATTGTTGTTGGTAGGAGTGCTATTCATTTTTGAGTGTTGACTTTATAACCTGCTACTTTGCTGAATTTATATATTAGATCTAGAAGAGTTCTGGTGGGGTTTTTTTGATCTTTGTGGTAGAGCCTCACATCATCTGCAATTCAGTTTGTTTTATTTCTTTGTTTATTCCCCTCCAATTCAATTTGTTTTATTTCTTTCTCTTGCCTGAGCACTCTGTTCAAAGTTCTGAGTACTCTATTGAACAGGACGGGTGACAGTACACATCCTTGTCTGGCTCCAGATTTTGGGGTGAATGGTTCAGGTTTCTCCCACTTAGGATGATACTGGCAGAAGGATTCCCACAGACAGCCTGAATCAGTTTGAGGTAAAGTCCCTTTTTTCTTCCAGAGTTTTTTTAAATTATGAATGAACGCTGAATTTTGTCAAAGGCCTTTTCTCAATCAATTGAAATGATAGACTGTTCGCAACATCTAGTTGATTATTTCCATGTCTGTTTTCATTATGGAAATTGACCTGTAGTTTTCTTTTTTTCTTGGTTCTTCATCTAGTTTTGGTATCAGAGTGATCTTGACTTTAAGGTATGAATTTGGCAACTTTCTTTCCTTGAAAGAGTTTGATCAGTATTGACATTAAATTTTCCATGAGTTTCTAGTAGAATTCTGCCACGAATCCATTGGGTCCTAGGCTTTTTTTAGTTGGAAGCATTTTTATTACTTCCTCAATTTTATACTTGGTTATTGGTTTATTCAGATATTTTGTTTCTTTGTGCTTAACTTCTGGAGGTTAATATGAGTTTAGAAAATTGTCCCATTTCTTCTAGGTTATTAAATTTACCAGAGTATACATTTTCAAAGTAGCTTCTTATAATCTTTTCAATTTCAGTGCTGTCTGTTGGAACTTAACTTTTTTCACTTCTAATTGTTTTTACTTTCTTTCTTTTTGAGTTTAGGTAGAGGTTTATACATCTTGTTTATCCTTTCAAAGAATCAGCTTTTGGTTTCATTGACTTTTTTTGCTTCAGTTTTGTTCATTTCTGCTTTGATCTTTGTAATTTCTTCCCCTGTGTTCATTTTGGGGTTGGGCTTTTCTAGTATTTTGAGCTGAATAATTAGGCTGTTTATTTCAGATTGCTTGGTTCTATTTACATTTGCGTTTATAGCAATGCATTTGCCTCTTAACACTGCCTTCGTAGGGGCACAGTAGCTGCAGTTTGATGTGTTTCCATTGTCCTTTGTCTCTAGATATTATTCAATCTCCACATGTTTGTGTAGTATCTGTTGTTTCTATTATTGTTGATTTCTAGTGTCATTCTGCTATAACCTGATAGTATACATGGGATTACTTCTATTTTTTTCTGTTAGTTTAAATATGTTTTGTGGCCTATAACATGGTCTATTTTGGAGAATGTTTGGTGAGCTGCCAAAAAGAATGTACATTTTGTTGTTGTTGGGTAAAACACTCTGTAGATATCTATAGATATCGGTTAAGCCTGTTTTTTTCATGATGTGATTCAGATATGCTATGTCTTCGCTGGTTTCTTTATCTAGTTGACCTATCTTCCTGAGAAAGTGGAGTGTTAAAATCCTTAACTGTAGTTGTGTTGGTGTCGATATGTTCTTCCCCTCCCCCCCATTTTATTGATATGTACAAGTGCAGAATTTAAGGTTTACAATGGAGCTGAGCATTTTGTGCACATACTTTCCCTGTCAAAGTGACAAGGGCTTCCCCGCTCTCCTTTTGTCCCTCCCCCTACCCTTCCTTCCCTCCCTTCACCCCCACTCCCCCACTTTCCCTTTGTCTTTCGTTTAGAGTTCCATGTTGTGGTCTGGGTCTCTCATATCAGAGAGACCATCCGATGTTTCACCTTCTGCTTCTGACTCACTTCACTAAGCATGATGTTCTCAAGTTTCTTCCATTTGCCTGTGAAAACCTCCATGCTGTTGGACCTTACAGATGCGTAGTATTCCATTGTGTATAAGTACCACAGTTTGTGTATCCACTGGTCTATTGATGGGTATCTTGGTGACTTCCATGTTCTAGCTATTGTTAGTTGTGCTGCTATGAACATGGGTATGCATATATCTCTATATGTTCTTTTATGTTCAGTAGCTTTTGTTTTATAAAGTGGGGCATGCTGTTGTGTGGTGCATAAATATTTACTATTGTTAACTGTTTCTGTTGAGTTGTTTCTCTTAACCAGTTTTGGCTCAGTGTCCACTTTGTCAGCAAAGATTGTAGCTACACCTGCTTGCTTCCATGCTTCTGCTGGATGGAATATGATATTCCATTCTTTCACATTCGGTGTATGTTTTTTATTTATGGGTAAGGTGGCACTCTTGTAAGCAAAATATGGTTGAATTATATTCTTTTAATCCAATCTCTGAATCTGTGTCTTTTGACTGGAGAGTTCAGATCATTGAAATTGAGGGTTACAATTGTCCTGGAAATGTTGAATCCTGACTTTGTGTAAAAATTAGTTGTTGATTTTTTTCTGATTTCCTGTTTGTTTAGCTGTTGTCTCTGCTGTATGTACACCTGTCTCTGGTTTCTTTGCTGTGTTTATTTTCCCTATCGCTGCTCACCAGACTCTAAATTTTTTTCTCTAGGGCTGGTTTAATTCTCATAAGTTTTTTCAAGTTTTCTTTGTCATGGAAGGTCTTTATTTCATTGTCAATTTTGAAGGATAAATTTTCAGGATATAGGAGTCTCAGTTGGCAGCTGTTTTCTTTTAGAGCTTTGAAGACCTCCATCTAAGCACTTTGGCTTTTAGAATTTGTGTTGAGAAATCTGCTGTTATTCTGATTGTTTTGCTTTGGTAAATTATTTGCTGTTTTTTTCTCTGAAGCTTTCAGGATTTTCTCTTTGTACTGGATGTCTGCAACTTTTATTATGGTGTGTCTTCTGTTTTGATCATATCTGGTTAGTGTTTAATAAGCTTCAGTCACCTAACCATCCATTTCTTTTCCCATATATGGAGAGTTTTCTGTTCTGATTTCAGCAAATAGATTTTTTTTTGTTCCTTTATCTTGGATTTATATTTTTTCCTGTAATCCTGTAATTCTGAGGCTAAGCATCAGTGAGTCATCCAAGGTCTGCTTGTAAACATTTCCTTGTTGATGTAGAGCTACTGGAACATCCTTGAGAGTTAGGTCTGAGACTCCAGCTGTCTTCTAGTTCCAAAGTTCTGTCCTCATTTTGGGCCACTTGATTTACCATACTTTCCAATGAAGTTTTCATGTCTGATGGTCTGCCAAGATCTTTTCATATTTTTGAACTTTTTAGTGAGTTTGCCATTCATTTTTTAAATTGATTCTTGTAGCTCAGCTATCCTTGAATCCGTTTCCTCATCACTGGACTGGGTGTTCTGTTATTTCTGTCTTTGAACTCCTTCCTTAGTTATATCTTTTTAAGACTCACTAAAAATTCTGGGAAGATTATGGTTTGACTGTCCTGTGCTCCACCAATCAGTTCTTGAGCAGGTTATTGTCTGACTTTGTTCTTTGTTCCTCTAGTAGCTTGAGGAGATTATAGTTTGATTCTGATCTGTAGCCCTCCAGTACATTGATACTCTGCCTTTGAAGTTTTGGAGGTTTGAATACCCTTCTGTTCCCACTTGACCTCTTTTGGTGAACTAGGCACTTGGTGGGTCATCTTGGTACCTTGCTTTTTCATGTCACTGTTCCTTTTATTGTGAGACTCAAGAGTTAGCCGGGGTGGAACTCTTCATTTGCTCATTCAGGAGAGCCGGCTCCTGCTGTTTATTGTAGCAGAAACTCTGAGTCCTGCGTGGTTATGTTTAAACCCATCTCTGTCCCCTGCTGGGGACACTGTTTGTGTTAGCTGATGCTGGGCTTTGGTCTTTTAGCTATGCACAGGAGCTGTGTGGACACCAGGTCCCTGTGTTCAGCTGATTGTGTTATGTATTTTCTAGGGACTTCAGCTGAGCTTGTCCCACCTAAATCACAATGTGTAATCCCTTTGTGGCCTGAGAATCCCTACATGCAGATTCCCATTAGCTTCCTTTCAGTTGAATGGGTCCTCCTGGGTGGGGCTGCAGAGCCGGGATGTTTCCAAGTACTAACTGCTCACTTCCCAGCTTTTGTCACTAGGGAAAGGAGCCGGCAGGCCCAGGTCGGGGGAGCTAAGGAGAGGAGCTTAGACAGAACTGCCTGTGCCACCCATGCTATGCCATGGGTACAAAATCTACATAGTTTAGTCTTACTATAGTCCTATTTGTACATATGATTCCCTGCCAGGTTCTTCCCCTCCCTTATTCGGTGGCCACCACCCTTCGGTTCTCTCCATGGGCTCCTGTAGGTTCCCTACAGTGGTCCACAGGTTTGTGCACTAGGAGGAATTCAGATGACCAGGAACAGATTGGGTCTGCTCTTTACCAACTCTGTCTCTATGTCTTCTGCCAACAGAGACTCTACTCTTTTTTTTTTTTCAATCTGTCACTGATGTTTACTGTCCTTCCTGGGCAGCAGACATGGTAAAGGGATGGTTCCTAGCCACACCTGTGGCAACCCTCAGCAGTTCCCTGCCACAGTCTGCCAGTTTTCATGCTAAGAAGAATTCTGAAGACTAGGAATGAGTTGGGTCTACCCGTTGCCAACTCTGCCTCGGTCTCTTTCTTATCTGTTATTAGTGTTTGCTGTTCTTCCTGGGCAGCGAACAATATGACAGTGATTATATATGTAAAATATTTTTTCCAGACCCAAGTTCAAAATTACCCACTTATATATTTTGCTTTTGCTGTTGAAAACCTAAATCCCTCTGAAGGAGGGGAGGTTTGTGTGTTTGTGCTGTGTGGGAGTGCGTGTATTTGTGTGTGCGCATGTGTGTGTGTGTAATGAGATCGGGAATCATTTTCTTTATCATTTCCCAAATGCTTAACAAGTGTTTCTAGCTTTGTTTCTTGAGCAGGTCCTCCCTCCCTGGTGGGCTGCGTGCTCCTCTATCCTGTATCAATTCCTCACATGCGTGTGTCTATTTTTGGCCTTTCTACTCTATTTCTTGACTGTGTTGTCTGTACCTTGTCCTGAATCACACTTCCTTAATTTCTCCAGATTTTTCACAAGCCTTTGTATTTGCGAAGAAAAACCCTACTTCTTATTCTTCCTCAGGCTTTCTTTGAATACCCTTTACCTTTGGTTCTTTCACCTAATTTTTAGAATCAACTTAAATTCCAGTTTTGCGGAAGACTTTTATTGGAATTATATTAATGCTTTAGCTCAACTTGAGAATAATTTTTTTATATTACCACTTTTTATTTTCAGTCATGATGTATTTCTACATCACAGTGCTGGGAACTTAACCTAGGGGTCACACGTGCTAGGTGAATGTGCCACCATTGAGCTACAGCTCAGCCTGAAATCATCTCTTAGTAAAGCTTTTTTTTTTTAACTCTCTTTGTAAAAATCTTGCACATCTTTTGTCATGCGTTAGTGACATCTATTCTTGAAACAGGATTTAAACATAAATGCACAATACTTAGGCTCCAGGATCTGGTAACTACGAAGAAGCACTGTAAAAATTCATTTCCTAGAGACTTTTTGAAAACATTTTATGGAAGTATACATACAGAAAAGTTGACATATCGAAAATGAACAGTTTGATGAATTACTACGAACAGAGCCCACCCACATCAAAAGTTAATCCACTAGCACCCCTGAAGACCTCCCTCATGTATCCTGTCTGCCACTTCTCCACATTCATATGTCCTTTTGGACCATAATACTGTGCTACTCATAATAGTTGGCATATAAAAGTGAAAACTTCTGTGTATTCTGCTATCATATTAAGTTTTCCTATTTTATTAATTTTCTGTATGTATTCACAGATGAAGGAAGTAAGATTCAGATAATGTATACTTTTTGCTGAAGTTTGCAGAAAGTCAGAATCCTGATTTCTACTTTGAAAGAGGGATGCATGCAAGAAACTTCATTCTTTCTTTATCCTGAGTTCCCCTGGGTGGTTGAGGACACATTTGGGACTACATGTGTAGCCGGAAATGCTTGTAAGAGCAGAAATCTGTGGGACTGGTTAAGACCCTCTAACACGCAGAGCATTGGATAAACCACTCCAGGTGCCTGAAGCTTCTTTTGTTGTGCTTGCCCTGTGTTTTAGAGAGACCCCTATTCAGGAAATGCCTTTCTGCCTGGTGAGAGCTCCAGTGAGGATGAAGGGCCTTTGACGGAATTGTCAAAGGAGGAATTGTGTGCCAAGATAAAAAGCCTGAAGGAAAAGCTAACAAACACCCGGAAAGAAAATAGCCGGCTTCGACAGTCGTTGGTCATGTTACAAGGTAAACTCTGTGGAAATTGAAATTTTAGATTAAAGGGAAAATATGTGACTGGTGAAAAATATTGCAAATTAGCTACGAAGAATTAAAAAATAGCAATACTTAAGTCATTTTTAAAACCATAATTATAAATGTTAAATATGGAAGCACTACTGAAGCATCTAGCTTATTGCTCAAACATTTTTAGAATTTCCTACAAAATACCAAGTACTGTGTTCACCTGGTAATATTGAGTATCTCATCATATAGGTTGTGCCACGTAGGCCCTGGAGAGAAGAGAGAGTAAGACAGAGCAGATATACCAAAGTGCCTGGGATGTGCTTGTTTCACTTCTCTCTTCTAGGAAAAGCTCTAGAAAACGAGGCTTTTTCAGAACCACTGAAACTTACAATTCCACAGATGACATTTTAGTTTTGGTGTTGGTAATAGTGATTTAGGAAAATAAGTGTGTTCCATTGGTGATGAAGAAAGGAGAAAAGTCAACTTAGGCAAGTTGAAAACACTTTGTCTTAATGCTTTTTTGTGGGATTCTAGGTTGTATTTGCGTATTTTTCAAAATTTTTCTCTTTGTGGTTGAGTTTTACCCACTACTTCATATAGCATCACACTGGGGAACAGTGAATACCCAGAACATATGAGAGGAGATACCTCTGGTGGCTGTGTACAGAACTGGTACACGGGCATAAAAAGAAAGTGAAACACTAGAGATGTGTTTACAGTCATCCAGACTAACCTTGTAGCAGCTTACCCTAAGCAGAGGTTCCCATCTCCAGCAACTGACCTATACCCATCCACCATGAGTCCAGGGCCACCATGGCAGATGAGCACCAGTAGAAAGTGAGCTATGTGAAGCTCCGCCTCCGAGCAGGCACCCCATTAGGTTCTAATGCCACTGCTGGTTGACAGGAGGTGGAGCTTAGCGTTCCACCCTCTTGCTGCTACTGCCAGTCCAAACCTGTCCTCCTATGACCTGCTGCAGAACAAGTCCCCCTCCTGTCCTCTCCACAGGATAATGGTCTTCACTTTTGTCCCTGGTGGCAGAAAGGTTGGGAACTGCTACCCTAAAGCAACAGCTGTGGAAATGAAGAAGTCAGTATCATGAAATATTTTAAGGCAGAAATGATACAAGACAGGTGGAATATGTTGATGAATAAGGTTGGAGGTTGACAGCACAACACGTTAGATGTTTTCCTAAGAATATTTATAAAGTTTAAAACTACATAGTTTTAAGTACAAGTAGCCAGTGATTGGAATGATACTTACTCCACTCATGAGCCATTACCTCATTATTTCTTCACTTGAAATATTGCATTTTTATAACGGATGTATCCTCCTGGGCAGGCTTTTGTGCTTTTCAAAGAACAGATAATTCTGACACAGAATAAGATGAAAAACTGGTTTATAAAGTTAGAAGGAGCTGCTGGTTTAAAGCCTTGATTTTCAAGTTACACACCTTGGTTTGAATCCCGACTCTGCTTAGTTGTTTTGGGGACAGCGTGTCACTCTGTAGCCCAACCTGGTCCCGAACTCATTTTGGCACCCAGGCTGACCCTGGCCTCAGGCAATCCTCCTGCCTCAGCCTCCCAGGTGGATGTGCCTAGCTTATGTGGTGCTGGGGAATCGAACCCAGGGTGTTTATGCATTTTGCTTGCTAGGCAAGTGCTTTAACCGCTGTGGCATTCCTCCAGCCCCTCTGCTTACTTGCTTTACAACTTTGGCCAATTCCTCATCTGTAAAGTAGAAACAGTTTATCATTTTCTTGTTACTATGAGTATTATATATGATAGACAAAATGCTTTCCTCGGTGCCTAGTGAAACAGGAGAACTCAGTCACAATAGTTATTACTATTATTATTATCTCCATTTTGATTGACAACTGAACCCAAAAAGAAAATTATAGAGCAATTCTTACTATAAATATAGATGAGAAAGTTGTAAATAACGAGTACAGAAAGAGGCACAGGAACATGTGACCATGTCACCAGTTGCCTGTCTCTCCACACTCTCTGATCCCATGCCTTTTCCTCCTCCCTGGCAACTCCCAACCCCTCCTCCCTCCTCATTGCTCTCAGTTGATGACTGTGCTTCCTACTTCCTTGAGAATTGGAGGACATGAAGAGCTGGCTCTTGCCTGTTTTGATGTTCTTCGCGGTATTCATGAACGACCCATCCTGCGGTAGCCAAATGCCACTTGTCTCTCCACAAAGGCCCAGATCCCACAGCCCTGTCTCCTTAAGGACAGGGAGGGGCTGCTGCCTCTGCTGCTCACAAGATCAGGGCTTCCTTGTCTAATGACTCATTCCCTTCAGGGCCTCAAGCCATTTGCTTCTGTCCTATCTCTCTCTCTCTCTCTCTCTATCTCTCTCTCTCTCTCTCTCTAATAGAAAAATTCCTTAGAAAGTGTGACTATCCACCCTTCAGTTTCTCGTCCATTATTCTTTCTGGATCCTGTGTGACTAGTGCGTCGAATTCCACTGGATTTGCTCTTCTTGGATCATCATGTATTAGTGTATTAATGCTGTGGTGACAGGATACTGCAGACTGGATGACTAAGGAAGCAGAAGTTCTTTGTCTTGCTGTTGCAGCAGCTAGAATTCCAAAACTGACAGTCACGCTCCCCTGAAGGTACAAGGGAAGGATCGGCTCAGATCTCTCTTCTACCTTCCACCTATTCCTGGGCTTAAGGCAGCAATCTTTTCAGGGGAAGGGGCAAGGGAAAGACTGGAAATTTCCTTAATAACTTTATTCTTTATCATGTATATAAATAAATAAAACAGCTCTACTTTTAGAAGCATTACTACATGGAAGGAGGTGTTTCTGTCACCATTCAAAATTACTGGAATAAATTCACTCCTATTCCTTCATCTTTTAATGACAATGGCAAAGTGAAAGCTAAATTTAAACTAAGGTGGAGTCTGACATCATCACCAGGGTCTACACGAAAAGAAAGTCATTACCAAACAAGGAACATTGGGCCTCCAGAAAAGTGACAGGGGGAAGTCTACTGAGCTTTGCACTTCCGATGGCTTTTCCTGAGAGGCGAGGGCAGTGCTATTAGCACCAGACTTCCCATGGAGTTCTGCCTGCATGTTTGCTGCCCTCTACCCAGATGTTCCTCTCTTTATAAGAATGTCACTCAGATTGGATTGGGCCCCACCCTAATGACCTCATGTCAACTTGATTATATTTATAAAAATTCTCTCTCCAAGTAAGGTCCCATTCTGGGATTAGAACTCCAACCTGTCTTTACCGGAGACACGGTTCCATCCCTGGCACTCCATCTTGCTAAGCCCAGTGGCCATTTCTCAATTGTTATCTTAAGCCTTCTGTTACCAGCATTTGGCACATGTGGACAACACTCCTTCCTTGGAAAGTTTTCTTCATCTGGCTTCCAAGACTTTGCCATCACCAGTTTTCCTCGTGTGCTAGTCTTTCCCTTTCAGACTATTTGACTCATCATCCCACTTTCTAGCTATTTGATGACAGTGTCTTTTGGACCTCTTTCCTACACTTTGCCTTCACTCACTAGATGATCCTGTTCTATCATATGTGAGTTGGGATTCTTAGATTTCTAGCTCCAGGACATTGCCCAACAGCATACTTGACATGACTCATAGCCATCTCAGCCTAACACATGTCAAACCACACTCTTGACTCCTGTCCCATTTATCTCTTTCTTCCTCATCTCAGTTAAAGCAAACTTCACGGCTTCGGTTCCTCAAAGTAAAAACTATGATGTTATCTTCTATGTTTTTTATATCCAACATTGAGGGATATGGAGATCCTGAAATGGTTACTATGGTCAAGCAAACTAACATAACTGTTGTCTCACAGACACCCTCATTTTGTGGCAAGAGCTCAGAATGAAAGCAATAATTTAAGACCGGAAAACAATATAATTACCTTACTTTCAAACAAATATTCCCTTGCTACCCCATAGTAAAGTATACTTTTGTTTATTGTGATTCTAAGTTATGAATATTAGTGTTTTTAACTATAATGAATTGACCTTTACATCTAAATTTAAGTATACTGTCAATGAAAGTTTCATAAAATTAAAAAGAAGGAAAGAAGAAAGGAAGGAAGGAAGAAATGAAAGAAAGAAAGAGGCCTACTGGGCATGCTAGTGCACACCAGTAATTCCAGCACTCTGGGATGCTGAGACAGGAGGATCACAAGATTCATCCTAGCCTGGGTAACTTAGCAACTGAAAATGCAGCGTAACTGTCTCAAAATAAAAAAAAGTCTGGCGATATAGCTTAGTACAAAGCTCCTGAGTTCAATTCTCACTATAGACAAAAAAAAAAAAAAAAACCTCCCTCCAAACTCCTAGTGTAATGTGTGAAAGAATAAGACTTGCCTAAAGCATCACACTGTGAAACTTCAAGATACCAGAGACAAAGGGAAGATCGTAAAGCTGGCTCTCAGACAGGACAAGCATGTAACAGCCTGAGAACTGGGCTGGAAATGACATAGGACTTTTCCCCAGAGATACTGGGAAACTCCAAAATAATTAGGGAATGCCTTCAAAATTCTGAAGGGAGAGGATTTAAACCTAGAATTCTATATCCAGTGAAATTATCAACCAAGTGTGAAGATAGGATAATATTTTTACACTTATAAAACCTCCAAAATGTACTTCCTGTGCTTTTCTTTTTAAGATGTGTAACTGGGAGTACACCTGTATATGCAGAGAGAGCATCCAAACAACAGGTGGCCCATTCCAAGAGAGACGCAGGGACACAAGCCACAGGGAGACAAGCATGTGGTGGTTGAGCAGCCAGTCAAGGTAGGGAGGATTCCTGGAGAGAGATCTCCAGGAAATATGAAACTGGTAGGTGACAGGATGTCCCCAAACCTCCTGAAAGGAGACTTTACACCCCGAGTGGAGACTTCAGAGATGGGTTAGCAAAAGAAATATTTTTTACAGAGCAAACTAAAAAAATGAGATGACTAACTGCAGGAAAAAAATCATAAAAAGGAATTTTAAATAATATTTACATCACTATGCTTTGTAAGCAAACCTGTTAGAATACACAAGGATGAGGAAAAAAGGAGAAATAAGGATGTGGTGTGGGTGGGGGAGGAAATGAAAGCACTGTGTTAGATAGTTAAAAGTCAGTAAAGGATTCTCTGAGTCTGGAAAAAGAGCAAGACTAGTGTATGGATGCATTGTTATTTAGGAGTAGGAAGGGCAATACGAAACAGATAAATGAATCGGAGGTCTTTAGGTGCATTAATCAGAGATGCTGGGAGACAGGGGAGAGGGCTAAGGTTTTCGTAGCCTTATTCCAAAAACAAAAAACAAAAACAAAAACAAAACAAAAAAACCCCTGGTATGTAATAGATGCCCCGTATCTTGTAGTGACCATCTTTTAAACTCGATAATCTCTTTAAAGATCAGAAATTGCCACTTACTAAACTAAAATCAAGAAAAGTGGCCAGACACAATGGTGCATGCCTGTTATCACAGGTACTTTGGAGGCTGAGGCAGGAAGATTGCAAGTTTGAAGCCAAGCTGGGCAACTTGATAAAACTCTGTCTCAAAATAAAAAATAAAAGCTGGGGATGGGGGGGATGTGGATATAGCTCAGTGGTAGAGTTCTCCTAGGTTCATCCCAAGAAAGGAAGGAAGGAAGGATTCATATTAATTATACACAACTATAAAATATTAACTACCATAGAAGGAAAATATGTGGGATTTGTGAAGAAAAATATAAAACCAAGAAATATACAAGCCCAAATAAGTGGAGAGACATGTTACGTTCAAAATAATAGTTTGAATGAAACGCCATCAAAACACCAATGGTCACTTTGTCTGTTTTTTAGTATCTGACCAAATTTATTCTAAAATTAACCCGAAAGATTAAACAGGCAAGATCAATTGAGAACAATCTGAAAAAGAAGAATGCCAATGCAAAGCCTGTCAACATTAAATTGCATAATAAATAAATCTCACGGGGCTGGGTGTAGCTGGGTAGGAAAGTGCCTGCCTAGAGAATGTGAGGCTCTGGATTCAGTCCCCCGGCACCACAGAATAGCTGAGCATGGTGGTGCAGGACTGCCCAGCTGCTTGGAAGGATGAGAAAGTAGGATCTCAAGTTCAAGGCTTGTTTCAGCAATTGGAGATGCTTATCTCAAAATAAAATAAAAAGATTTGGAGAGGTAGCTCAATGGTTAGGCCCTTGTCTACCATTTTTAAGGTGCTGGGCTCAATCCTCAGTATAAAACAAAACAAAAAAAAATCCTAGTAAAGTACCTTGGCTCAAGCTCTGGCCCTCCCACCCACCTGTCTTCATAAAACTGTACCAGTTGCCAAACTCCATGTATCATTTTAGAGATAAGAGCTTCTTCATCTCTAAAGAACAAGAAAAAATAAAACTACTCACCTGGATGGCAGGGAAAGCTTTCAAAACATAGTGGGCACACAGCAAGTGTTATAGAAGAATTAGCTAGAACAGGGGCTGGAGGAATAGCAACACGGTTGGGTACTTGCCTCGCAAGTGAAAAGCCCTAAGTTTAATTTCTCAGCACCACATAAGCCAGGCACGGTGGTTCATGCCTGTAGTCCCAGGGTTCAGGAGGCTGAGGCAGAAGGGTTGCATTGCTGGGCTACATAATGAGTGCAGGATCAGCCTGGACCACAGAGCTGTCCTTTGCACTGAAGTACATCCCAGGTCTTTTTATTTACTTATTTATTTTTGAAACAGGGACTCACTCAGTCACTGAGTTGCCCGAGGTGGGCTTGCATTTACAATCCTCCTGCCTCAGCCTCCCAGAGTTGTAGTAATGTTCTGTACTCTGATGAGGCATGCATTCACCCAGAACATCCGTGTGTCATGCGCATCCCACTCACATACATTATTTTTGCTCAGATCTTACTTTTGACTTAATTAGATGTTGATTAGACTTGAAAAAAAATTATGTTTTTTGAGACGATTCAGGGAAATATTCATCTCACTCTTAATTGGGAAGGAAAGCCATGTACAATGCTATGGATACATTTTAACTATGTAACATTAGATATATAAATTTCAAATAGGCGTATGTTGGTAAAAATGACAGGAAGGACTGTCAACAGACATAACAAGAAAGAGCGTATGTCATTGAACATGTACAACTTTCATCATTAGGAAGAATAATAAATATTTTTAAATCTTCACTATGCCAATTTTTTTTTTTTTTTACAGTCTAGTTTTGGCCTATTGATTCTTCACACACACAGAACTTGTATTTCCCCTGCGTCCAGTGCCACACTTCATTCTCTTCAGCTACTCAGGTCTTGCTCAGCCATCAGTTCTCAGGTCACTTGTGTGTGTGTGTGTGTGTGTGTGAAGGTGTGGGGGGGTGGAGGTGGTCATAGTGGACTACTGGCCCAGTTCCTTCACACCAAGCTACATCCTCAACACTATAGTCTCACCAAGTCAGAAGTTGCCCAGGCTGGGCTTGAACTTGCGATCCATCTGCCTTTGCCTCCCAGAGTGCGGGGGTTACAGGCCTGATCTTGGTAAATTAAGGGAAGGCTTCTTTGTCCCTCCCTCATCATGCCCAACCTTGTCCTACCTGAGTTGTGTCAAGCTCCTTCTACTCCTACTTTGTTGCGCTCAAGAAATATAAATTTTTAATTTTTTTGCATGTACAGCTTAGTCGAATTTCAAAGGTAAGATCAGCCCAAGACTTTCTGACACCAACTGCAATTTGGGGATTTCCCAAAACTACCATTGTTTCCAATTATTTGCTAGATAACTCTCAGAACTCATTGAAACTGACTGTCATGGTTGTACATATTACACAGTGAGAATTCAAGTCAGAATCTGAGGAGAGCAAGGGCAGTGTGTAGGTTTCAAATATGACGTTTCTGTGGTCCTCAGGATGCCATTCCCGTCTGGCATCTATGGGTGACAAAGTGGTGTGCTGGCTCTTCAGGAAGCTGGTCGGAACTCTGATTCCAGAGTGTCTATTGAGGCTTCACTCTGCAGGCATGAGTGGTTCGTTGCCACATGCCTGAACTTTCTAGGCAGTCATTTGGTACATCTTTATGGATCGCTGGCTGTGGTCACCCTCCACCCTTGAGTTTCTTGGTGTGAAAGGTCCCACTTGGGTTATCTCATTAGCACAAACTATCAGGTGTGGCTCCAGGGACTTGTCAGGATGGACAGAGATCCTCCATCACTTCAGAAAATTCCAAGAGTTTAGACTTAGAGAATTAAGAATTAGGACTTGGTCCTAGGAATTATGACAAGATGCAGACCGTCTCTGAGCAACACAAAATCCTCACTACACAGTATGGTTATGTGAACAATGTCCTTTATCCCTAGACGCTGAGCTGCAAAGGACATGGCTCACAGTTTTGTCCCTTGCACCTAGTGGATGGCTGGCAAATGCTGAGAGTTTGTGTTACATAAATTTGGGTGCCATACAGCTAGACTTTGAGTCTTTGCTTGTTTTTTCAGTCTGGGTGACCATGGATAAGCTGCTTAGCTCTCGGTGTCCAATAACCTCATCTGCAAATTGGGGGTAGTGATAATACCAATCTGCCAATCTCAGGGCTTTGTATCGATTGCATAAACATCAAGAAAGTTCTCAAGACAGTGTGCGACAGTGTGCGGTACATGGTAAAAGCTAGATAAATATTTAATGTTACTAAATGCTCAACCGATAAATGGTGAAATAAGTGTTAGATGAAGGGTACTTAGTAAATTTTTATTGAAAAATAAAAGTGGAAATGAAGTTTTCATCCTCAGTAGGTTTTCCTACCTAATACCAGATACACTGATTTGGATATGCCATCAATTATTCTCAAGGTAATGGCTAGCTTGATAATATGCTTAAGAAAAATACAAAAATTCCAGAGTTTTCTCACCTGTCCGTCCAGGAATGCCTTCAAGGCATTTAGTGAGCAGTTGAATTAGACAGAGGTCAAGGTCATGTCCAACTCCAACATGTTATTTGTTCTTAGGAAACAATCTAGGTATAACCTAGAAGACCATTTAACATGAAGGCATGAAAACTTTGAATGCGTAAGTTCCCAATGACAAAGAATAAAGAGAATATTTAGATGATTAAAAACTTTATCCATAACATGAGCCACCATGAGTTTGAATTGTAGCGGTACATTTTGTTAATCTGATGAAGTTTTGACTCCCTGGTAAACCATACACAAAAGTCATAGGAAATTTATTTTAATCTATAAGGAACTGCTAATTTTATTTTGGTATTTACATAGGCCTAATGTGAAGGTGATTGGTAATAGAATCTGTAGTCTCCAGACAAGAGATTCAACACCTTCTAATAATACTCCTCATAATTAGACTAAAAAAAATCAACTTCTTAAGGCATTCTTGTTTTTTCAAAGTAATTTATATACACTTAAAATTAACAGCCAAAAGTTTTTAACTGATTTATTATTAGGCACATATTAAATTATTTAATAATAAAAATAAATGTGTTCCAAATGCCTTTCCTGCCATGTTTATTTTCCAAAGTTAGCAGATACTGACAGTTGTTCCATGTAGTTCTGTGCACACACACTAATTAAAAATACACAGATCTGCACCTTATTAGTATATTTGTAAACTGCCACTTTATTTTGGCAACTTAGTCCTTCCACAGGCAGTTACCCAGTTCGAAGAGCTGGTTGGGATGGCGGAGACTTTGCTGAAGGGGGGTGGAGCCATGCCCACATCTGCATCCACTCTCTGGAGAGCAACCAACAACTCCTCACCGGACTCGTTGGCCTCCGCCTGCAGTGATTCCAATTCCAATTCCAGCTCGCCTGTGTCCTTGAAGGCTGAGGAAGGGCACCGCACTGACGAGAAGCAGGTTGGTTGGCTTAACTGCCCTCTTGGTCTTGTGAAAAGAGCTAATGGCAAAAACTAAAATAAGGTTTAAAAAATCATTGTGTGATCAGATAACTTTTAGGTACATTTAGGTTGTACCCATAATATTCCTCTAGCATAGGACTTTTTTTTTTTTTTTTTGAGACAAGGTCTTACTCTATAGTCCGCGCCAGTTGTGTTACTTACTTGTTGCTGTAACAAAATACCCAGCATCCACACTCAAGGGGGGAAAGACACAGCCGGTTTGTGGGCAGCCGGGAATGGTGAAAGCACATGGCAGAGGCGAGGGGGCAGCTGACTCCACCGCAGACAGAAGCCAAGTGCAGCAGGAGACTCAGCAAGGCAGAGCTTTCCCAGCAAGAAGCTGTAACAACATCTCTTCATTCCTTCATTTACTTCAAGCTACCTGTTGGCCACCCGCCTGCCCCCCTCCACACCCAGGTGGGTGTCCCTCCCTCATTCCTGGTCCACAAGTGAGTAACATCTAAAAGCTCTGCCCTGAGGCCCCCAACCACAACAAATTGACACAGGCTTTCCAAACCAAACCCTTAACATCAGCACTTCCCAGCCAAGCCCTACTGCCCAATAACATAGCATTTCAGATACATGAGGCTTTGGGGGGACACTCAAGATCCAAACCATAGTGCTAGTCCTGAACTCACTGTGGAGCCCAGGCTGTCCTCAGAATCACAGCAATGCTCCTGCCTCAGCCTCCCAAGTGCTGGGATTTCAGCTGTGCACCAGTATGTCTGGTTTATGTGGTGCCAGGAAATCACACCCATGGCACTTGCACTCATTAGACAAGCACTTTAACGTCTGAGCCACACCCCCAGCCCAGGACTATTTTTTAAAAGAAATATTAATTTCTGTGAAACAAATACTCAGCTTAGAAAACTAAAGGCAAAAGTTGGACAAAGATGATTTTTTTAACTATAGTATTTTAAACAAGTAAAACAAAATCTATGCCTTAAGGATAATAAAATTTTCTACCATTGAGAGAAGATAAATTTCAGCTTCTGCAGGCTGGATGACCACAACTCCTTTTCTAAATTCCCAATCTCGGGGCTGGCGGAATGGTACAGCAGTTAAAGAGCTTGCCTAGGAAGCGCAGTGCCCTAAATTCAATCCCCCAGCACCACATAAACTGGGTGTGGTGGTGTATACCTGTAATCTCAGCACTCAGGAGGCTGAGACAGGAGGATTGCCCTGAGTCCAGGTCTAGCCTGGGCCACACAGTAAGTTCAGGAGTAGCCTGGGCTGCAGAATGAGCACCCTGCCTCAAAAAATAAATAAAAACAATTTAGCGAGACCCTGTTTCAAAATCAAAACTGACTTAATCCCCAAGACCCTCAAACAAAAAGTTCTGTTATCCCAATCTCTCTTCATCAAAAAACAGAAGCCTAAAAGGTAGTTTTGTTAAAATCAGTACCTATGCCTTCAAAAATGATTCTGTGCTAACAATCTAATATTTATGATATTTGAATCTTAGCAGTATACCACTGATTCCTATTGCTGTGTTACAGCTTGCCACACATTTAATGATTTCAGATGACACAAATTTACTATCCCAGAGCTCTGTGGGTCAGAAGTCTAGAGTCTAGTACTAAATTCTCACTGGACTAAAACCAGGCTCTAAGGGTGAATATGCTTCCTGCCCATTCCAGTTGTTGTAACATTCAGATTCTTGTGTGTATAATGGAATTTTCCATTTTATAGCTTGCTGTAATCTTAAAGCCATTCACAGTTCTAGAGAGGATCCCTGGCTCATGGCCCCCTGCTGCTGCTTTTTTAAGGATTCATGTAGATTAGCTTAAACTTTGGGCGCACCTGGGCAATCCAGGATAACGTACCATCTCAAGGTATTTAATTTTACCAACATCTACAAGGCCGTTTTTTGCCTGAGAGGTAGTATAGTCACAGGTTGCAGGAATGAGGTAGACATCTTCACAGGGCTGTTTTTCTGCCCAGCTCCCTTCGTGGGCAGTGTTGAAGGCAGGACTGATCCTCAGAGCACCAAATCAGACTTTATCTCATAAACATTTTGAGAATTCTCTCATGATATCTTGACAGATCATTGTTTAATTCCTGAAATGTAAAATATATCTTAAAAGTCTAATATGTCACCGCAAAGAATGTTGATATTGTTTTCTGGTGTGCTTTAACTCAAATCAGTAGTATATTTCTCTAAATGAACACTTTCTAATTCCAGTGATTTTTTTTTTTTTTTAGTTCAAGATTGAAAACTGGCAGATTGCTCGTTGTAATAAGAACAAACCTCAGAAGTTTATTAATGATTTAATGCAAGTGCTTTACACAAATGAATACATGGCCACACACAGCCTGACAGGGGCAAAATCCTCAACTTCGAGGGACAAAGCTGTAAAACCAGCTATGAATCAACATGAAGTTCAAGAAATCATAGGTGATAATATGATTATATTGTTACATGACTTTGAAAATATGTTACCATGCAAGGTCAAGTTATTCTTTCAGAGGTTTTTTTCAAATTTATTCTATGAAAGAAAGCATTCAGAATAGTCTAATGCTCTCATTAAATTTAGGAAAATTTATAGAAAAAATTTTCATCAAAATTGCTAGTGAAACAACTGAATTTTATTAGGACTGAAATGTTGAGTTGACAAAATGTATAACTTTACGTGGGAACTGAGGCCTAAGGAAGTAACTGCCTGGGCTAAAGCCAACCCATAAAATGTATAACTTTAGAAAACTTCAAAATATTTTACAATAAAATTTCAATAAAACTTTTACCTGTATCTCTCTTCTGTGTCTCTTCTATTCTGGAGAAACAGAGGTTAATTTGACGCTCCTGTTTGTAATCTTTAAATTAACTACCCAAACAATAGTTTGCAAGCATTCAATAAATTTAGAAATTCCCTGAATCTGAGTTCTGTATGTATTGATTCTTGGTTAGAAAAGCATCATTTGAAACGTAGTTGTTTTGATTGCTATTAGGAATAGATAAAACTAAATCCCTAATGTTTTGGAGCAAAGCAACATGGTGTTCAAAGGAAGTAGTAGGGTAAAAGTTGAATGTTATCACAGGAGAATAAACTATGTGTGCTCTCTATTTATGACAGAAATGCTCTGACAATTTTTGCTTTGCTTTAAAAAACAACCTGCCTAAATATTTACCTAGGTAAACATCTCAGGAGAGTTTGGGCTACTTTTGTAAAGGGAAGACAAAGTTACTATGTAAAATGATATTTCACTTCAATTCCTATTTTTAAATGCAAAAGGCTCTATAAAGTTTTTGCATTATTTTTGTCTTTTACAGGAGTAACCAAGCAGTTATTTCCCAATACAGATGATGTTTCAATTAGGAGAATGATAGGACAAAAGCTAAACAACTGTACCAAGAAGCCAAATTTAAGCAAAAATCTTAACTCTCAGGATATTAAATAGAACCTTTTGGTAAGTCTTTGAACTCCTCACAATGCTTTCAATATGGCAAGAAAATGTTATACTACTTTTATCTGTGGAATAGCATATTCCAGATATGCTACTCAAAATTATTGGTGACCTGTGAAATATTAGTGTCACTGGGGATTATGTGAACTGGGAAGGGGATTTAAATTTGTTTAAAGCTGACTTCTATTACAATGGTTTTCTTTTCCCAGGATCTTTCATATATTTTAATACTCTTAATATATTTGTTTTAGTTATTTTCTCATTGTTAAGACAGAATACCTGACATTCCTACCTTGAGATCATTATGCTTAGCAAAATGATTCAGAGACAGAAGGATAAACATCATATGGCTTCTCTAATATGAGAAAACCAAAGCATAAAAAAGTAAGAGAGATGGAAAAAAGCAAAAAGATCGACTTTGTGGAGAGGGAAAAGGGATGATGTGATGGGGAAGTTGAGAGGGTGGGAAGGGGGAAAGGATGTAAATAATCAAAAAAAAAAAAAAAAGAATACCTGACATCCACAACTTAGGGGAGGAAAGATTCATGTAGCTCCTAGTTGCAGGAGGTCTCACCCAGTGGATTCACAGAGCTGGCAACAGCAAAATCACCTTTTCCTAGAGGATGGAGAGCTGCTCACAGCATTGCAGACAGAAAGGCAAATGAGTCAGCCTCAAGTGATCCCTGCAGACTCAGGCATGGGCAGAGCTTTCCCAGAAAGAAGCTGCAACAATGTTTCTTCTTCTTTTCTTTACTCAATTCAAGCTGCCACTTCCTACCTCCACCCAGAATGAGTGCCCCTCCTTACTTCCTGGCCTGTAAATCAATAACACACACCTGAAGGGTCTTCCCTGCGTTCCCCTATTCTCAACAAGTTAACACAATCCTCAAAAATCTTCTGATCAGACCCCAACCATCTGCACCTTCCAGCCAGGCCCCACCTCCCAAAAGCCTATATGGTTCATTCCACAAGTATCCCAGTACATCCAAACACATGGGGCTTTTGGGGGACACTCCAGATTCAAACCATGACAATACTCATGTACACCAGAAATCTCTAAGAAAGTAATATATGTGTAGAATATGTGTAATACTCTCCAAAGGTGTTTTGCTGAACATTCAGTAGGGGGGCGTGGAGGCAGAAAGGAACCAGAGGAGGTATGTGATCCTAGCTAGGAAGTGTTTCTGCAGAGTAGACCCCAGGGCAGTCTCCAAGGTACATCAGTGAGACACTGAAGGGTGGTCTGAAGTGTACAGAGTGCCTGGAACTTTGGAGAGGTTTCCTCCACCATCCTCCATACTGTTTCTCCTTGCCTTTAAAGCCTTAAATCAGTTGGTATCCATAAATCAATAGTTAGACCTTGTCCCGGGCAAATTTGTGAAGTAGAATTTTTTTTTTACTTTAGCTGCCCAAAAGCTTAGCAATAGCAAGTTCCTTGTGTTACTTTCTCTGTACTTCAGTCTGGATCTAAAATGTCCCCCCAGAGCCCATGTGTGAAGGCTTACAGCCCACACCGGTAGAGCTGGTGAGAACTTTAAGAGATGGGGCTTGGCGAGAGATCTTGTGATCATCAGGGATCTGTCCCTCAAGGAGATGGTGGGGCCTCAGTTTCTTTCTCTTTCTCCTTCTTGCTTTTATCCCATGAGGCAAGCAGCTTGCTCCACCATGTGCTCCCCACCATGACTGGCTGCCTCCTCACAGCCTGAAAGCAGCAGGGCCAATTGATCATGGACTGAAACCTCAGAACCATGGACCAAAATAAACCTCTTCTCTTCATAAGTTGATTATCGCAGATATTTGTTACAGTAACGGACAGCTGACTGACACTCCATTATTTTGATGGAAACTATGCCAACCAATGTGTATGCTGGTATTCTTATTTTTTCTTTCATTTACAGAACAAGGTTCACAGGTTAAAAAGATACCAGCTTTTTCTCCTCTCTTCTATTTGCTTTCCTTCTATAATTGACTGCTATTTTGTCTGTTCTCTCCCTCGCTAGCCACCTTTGACAACACTGTACTCGTCTTCACTTCTGACTGTCTTCAATGGGATATGGGACGATATGTAGCGCAGCCACCCTCCACTCGTGGCTAGCACCCATGTGCGCTCGGTGGTTCCTAAAGAGCTAAGGCCAGCTCTGATGACAGTACCAATAGGCACTGTTCCTTAAAAACATACAACTACTTACAACAATTGCAGTGGAGTTCTTTCTTTTGGCTCACACATAATAGTAGGCTGACTTTAGGGGTCTTTGTATCTTTTTCCTCAAGTTATTACACATTTCAGTAGATTGTAAGTCTCATAACTTTCCAGTCATGAGATAATTGCTTAAATGTGCCCTTAGAACTTCTCATTTTGACAAGAGGGTAACCAGTTATCTTGGTATGTAATGATTAAGTTCCCTTCTGATTTTTAACCATACCTCCGAGTATCCGGCTACCTTTTAGAGCACATTATTATTATTATATATTTCAGAACTCCATGAAACATTTTAATATTCTAACCTCTGCCTTCTTAATATTTTATATTGCCAAGGATAGGTAATATAAAATGTAAAACACATCTCTGACTTTATCCGTGAGCAGGATGCTGAAGAAAGGGCATTCGGGATTTTTACATTGGATTTGTTTGCATTCCCCAGTACTAGGATTATTAAGCTACCTGGATATTAATTAAAGTTGAAGTGAAGGACAGCTTTTTGCTTTAAACGCAATATGTTCTTAGGCCCACAGAGCCTGAGCCTTGCTTTGTATTGCCAAGTTACTTAAACTAGAAATGCATATATTTTGAACCAGAAATGGAGATTAACACTGGAACATGTTTAAATTGGTAGATACATCTTATTGGCAATATAACTAAATTCAAATTTTGTCCAGAGCACTGAGGAAGATATCCTGCTGGGAAAAACACAGACGCATGAAACCTTGATTTGGACTTGCTTGATGAATTTGTCTGATACAGCACCATCTACTGGATTGCTGCTGTATTTTTTTCTCTGCTAGGTCATTTAATTCACAGGAGCCTGCAGGCAATCAGATTTATTCAGGCAAACCATACCTGTAGTTTGGGAAAATAAATTTCCTAGCCATTACTATCAGCATGTACTGAAAAATCATGCGTATGTCTGCAAATTCTCCCTGTAACAGACTGTGCCCTCCACCCAGTCCTAAACTCAGACTGCTTTGCTGCTTCGATTAGAACGGACTTACTAGGTACAGGTTGCTTCTGTGAGGATAAAGGTTAAATTCTATTCCTCTTCTTTTTTTTTTCTTCTTTATATCTATGCTCTCTCATTTCTCTGACTACCCTCAAATTTCCTGCCTGCAGCTTTCACTTCTAAGAGCTCAAAATTACCAACCTTCCTGTTGTTATCTTTCTTTGAGGAACTGATGAAAGATTTATTTATAAAAATTACAGAATATGACAAGAGCACCTCGATAGCATCCCACTACGTGATTAAACAGCCTTCTGAAGTTCCCAAGTTGTCTCAGTGTGCACGGTGCCTAATGTAATATTGCATATGAGTGTAACATAAGATGATCTAGCACAGTGGTGCTCAAATAAGGTGTAGGTCGGATTATTTTATTTCCTCCATCCCTATCTGGGGGTATTTGAAGATGTCTGGAGATCATTTTGGTATAACAGTTGGGTGGTACTACTGGCATCTAGTACACAGAGGCCAGGATTGCCACTAAACATCTTGTCATGCGTAGGTAAGCCACCCCACAACAGTTACCCAGCCCACAAAGTTACTAGTGTTGATGTTGAGAAACCGTGGTTCAATATGACTTTCTTACTTTGGAGATACTGAAACTAAAGAATAAGTGAATTGACAAGATCACATGATTAGTAATTAATAGAGATTCAACACTAATGGGTAGCTCTTGGGATTTCTTTTTTTATCAGTCATGGTATATTATTAGTCCATTTGATTTTGCTATAATGAAAAAGGCTGTCTAAAGCATAGTGGACAGAGGGGCTTGGTGGCACAAGCCTGTGACCCCAGTAATCTGGGCCATAGAGGCAGGAGGACTGTAAATTTGAACCCAGCCCTGGCAATTTAACAAGACTCTCTAAAAAATCGAAACCAAATTATGGGAGGCTCCCAGTCACCAGACTGCCTCTCACCAGCCTGTTCGTAAGGGGTCCCCTATCTCCACCCCATCCACGGAAGACACCTCCAGAACAGGAGCCTTTGGAAGACAATCCCATCCAAACTATAAAGCAAAACTAGTAAGGATGGATGGATGGATGGGTGGGTGGATGCATACATACATACATACACACATACGTACATATATAGATTTTTTAAGGAACTGGCTCCTGCACTTGTGAGGGCTGCCAGTTCTAAAAATGCAAATCAGGGTGGAAGCCTGGAGATCCATGAAGAGCTGCTGTAGTCCTAAATCTGAAGGGCATCTGGAGGCAAACAATACCCGATATTCCTCAGAAAGACCTCAGTATTTTCTTTCAAGACTTTCAACTGACTGGAAAAGGCTCCATCCACATTATAGAAGGAAATATCTTTCCTGAAGGTACTGATTTGTATGTTAATCTCATCTAAAAATACCTTTAAATAACCTAAGTTGGTATTTGACCAAATGACTGGGTCCCATGGTTGACATACAAAATTAACCATGACTACCAATGATTTCAGGGCAGAAAGTCTGTTTTTGAAAGCCTACTCTTCTTTTTAATAACTGTGTGAACTTTGAAAAGTCACTTAACTTCTCTAAACTTCCATTTAAACTGAGACAGTAATATTATATATCTCAGGAACTTACTTATCTAGGACTTGTGGGACCTGAAGCTTAATAGAATTTGGAGAACCATCTTTACAGAAAGGAATGCAAAATATAATATTAATAAAGAAAGGAATACAAATAAAATTTAACAGATTTCGTCAAGTTTCACCAATGTAATGTTGAGAAATTACATAATCTTTTATTAATAGCTGTACAATTTTTTATCTTGCTTTTGTGAGTTGTACACTCGTTGATTGCCTGTTAACAGGATAAAAGTTATTTTCACAGCCTTTTCTATAAAAAAAGGAATACACTTCAGATGAAAATACTTTGTTTCCTATGCTAGAATTCCTGTGACTACATCTTAAAATAACTCCTAATGCATCTCACTGGTACCAGTTCTTATCAACAATTTGTATTTTTAAACACGAATTTGTAATAGTCACAAAAATAAACTACTCAGAACTGTTAAACATACTGAAAAGCTTTTAACATAAATTTGCCCTCTTTTTAAAAATTTGCATTTCAATAGGTATCTGAAGCAAAGCACTTTCAGTTTTAAATCTAAAATTGGATTTTACTGGAGCGCCTGCCATTTCCCTGGCAGTGGACACAGAGCCATGCGTGCAACACAGGCTGAGGGACGTCTGACATCCTGGGCTGGCCTGACGGGAGCAGCGAGCTTGCAGAACAAGCTGCATGTGGATTCCATTAAATATCAGTGATTGCATCGAGCCAGAGAATTTCTGCCAGAAAAATAAGCATGCTGTGTGGTTTCTTTGGAAATATGCATTTTCCTGTTCCCTCAAATGTTTCTGTATCGTTCACAGGATACTCACAACACCCCTTGGATCAGTCATTGTCTTACACAAACATTTATGTTTCCAGTGACTCGTCATGATAGCTTTTGGATCTTTAGCCTAAGGATACGATTAGAAAGGTAAAAAGTGAAGCAATCACTGTTCACAAATGTGAGAAAAGCACAGGAAGCCTAAACTCCAATAATCTAAGAAGGTAATGTTTTACCAATCAACTTAAAGGATGTCCCTGATATCTACAAATGTAGAGTATGAAAAAGAGCAGCAAAACCTTTTTATTAATAAACTATCCCACCAAATCCTGAAAAACAAATACTTTCTTTTGTTAAGACACTGTATGAATCTTCAGAATAATGTGTTTGTTTAGCAGACACGCTTGTCATTTATTACCCAACATATTTAAAATATAGGCGTGGAATAAGAAACATCAAGATTATCCAAAACATCTTATTGAATGATGTATGTATTTGGTCGGTTATGTTACTACACTGCTTCATTTTAATTGGTTGGTTTTCATGAAAGCAGAAGAAAAATGAATTTTAAAAATCAACCTGGGTTTGATAATCACACAAAAAGAAAATGGCATTTTGTAAATCAACAAAAGATAAAATGTTACCCAAAGGCTTCTTATGTGGTCAGCCAGCTGCCTTCAATGCTCAAGGTCATAGAGTTGGAAAAGATGTTATAATGGTTACAAAGTTCAGTCATGTCAACCCCAGGAACATTCCATAAATGTTGCTTGGTAACAGTGTGGTTGTACAAAGTAAATGTTCTCAAGGAAACAAATTAGATAATATTTGCTACTTTTAACTAAATATAAATAAATCCCATTGAAAAGAGAAAAAAAATTTTTTCTTCTTTCTTTACAAATGTATAAAAATCAAGGAAAAATCTTTATCTGAGTGGACAGCTTTTCCACCTCCACATTGAGGTATTATGGTTATAATTTGACTCCTTGGCTCTGGTTTGTTTTGAAAGAGCTATAATATACAGGATACAAAATGTCCAGGATTAAATATATTTAATATTTTTATTGGAAAAAAAGGATGGTCTTATTAAGATGAACATTATTTCCTCCAAAAAGAAATCTGACTTGGTAATATAAGTATTGCCTACTAAAAGTAAACAAAATTACAGTTGCAAAATGTAATGGTAGCACTAACTAGAACTTGTATGGTCTTTCCTTACTATATTTTAGAATATGTCGATATCTTTATAGGTAACAGACTATGTATATTTTTGAACCAGCCTTGTATATTGATTTTAAGTGAGTTTCAGAATAAGAAAAATCAATGAACCTAGAGTCCCAGAAAGCCATTGATGTACACACATTTGTATACATATATCAGGTATTCACATATATAGGGATCTCTAGTATGATTATAAGCCAGGCCTGTGGTCACAGGTCTGTAATCCTGGCTGGCTGAGGCAGGAGGACCACAACTTCAAGCCCAGTCTAAGCAGCTTAGCAATTCAGTGAGACTGTCACAAAGTCAAAAGTGAAAAGGGGCTGGGGGTGCGTCTTGGTTACTTTTTTTGTCGCTGTTACTCAATTCCCAACAAGCATAGAATAGGAAAGGAAAAGTTGATTTTATCTCACGGTTTCACAGTCCACTCAGGGCAGCCAGCAACAGTGGAGGCACACTGAAGAGGCAGAGAAGAGGCAGTTCCTCACCGCATGGCCGACAGGAAGCCAAGTCAAGTCTCAAGTCCCTGAAGGACGGCAGGAAGCAGCTTATATCCTTCCAGGTCCCATCCCACTTTTTTGCCCTTTCTGGGTCCAGTCTCAGTGTTCCTCCCTTCCAAGTTTAATCCCCCATCAAACAACTGTAATCCAATCCACATGCCTGCCTTCCACCACACACCTGTAGTCCACTAAATGCCCATAATCCACCCCTCCTGTCCAGGGCCCAATCCGCCAACAGCACAGGATTCCATAGACAATCCATAACATCCAGATACACGAGACTTGAGAGATATTCCAGATCCAAACCACAATGGGATGTATGTAGCTCACTGTGAAGGCACTGGCTTTATTCCCAGTAATATTAAAATATATATATGATTAAAGTAGAACCTCCAATAAGAAAAGAAATGTGTTTATTCAATAAATGACCCTAAGACAGCTGGTAAATAAAATAAAATTATATTCCATTTTATATTTCCATATGCACTCTATTCCACATTCCATAGCTACTCTAGTGTTACTTCATATTCATGTTCTTAGCGGAAAGGACACTTTCAAATCCAAACTAGTGCAGTTATGAGTTTAGATTTTGCTTTTTTTTTTTTTTTTTTTTGAGACAGGGTCTCACTCTGTAGCCCAGGCTGGTCCTGAACTCTCTATGGAACCCAGGCTGGCCTTGGACTTGTGGCAGTCCTCCTGCCTCAGCCTCCTGAGTGCAGGGATTACAGGCCTGCACCACTATACCCAATTTACAGGGTGCTGGGAAATATAACTCAGATACTTAGCACTTGTTTTAGCATTTGCTAGGAAAACACTTTTAACTGCTGAGCCATTCTTCCTGCCCCATATTTTGCATTTTTAAATAAATTCATTAAATTCTTCCTTCTCAGAAATTATACTTTTGCTTATGCTTTCTGAGATAGGCTTTTCAGGAGCCACTCTGATGTTTTCCTTGCATTTTCTGCTCCAATTAACTTCTTTTTAGCCAATTTTAGAAATACTCAAATTCTGTAGATTTTCTGCCACTTATTTTGCTAAAAAAGTATCAGGACTGGATATTTTGTTGCTTTTCTAGTTTCATTCCTCTGTTTCTGTTTCTGATTTCTTAGAGGAAGGAAAAAGTAAGTCTATTTACAGATGAATACTAGCAAGTTCTTTTCATTGTTGTTACAGGATTGATGGATGAACACTCAAATTTGAATCAGATGAGTGAATATTTCTTAGCATAACTATATCGCATGTAATATTTGAGATATATTTGCACTAAACAATTACTCATACCTCTGACATTCAAATTTAATTGAGTGTCCTATATTTGCATTCATGAAATCTGGCTATGATTACATAATCTAATTCCTTTTTAATTCTTACTATTTTAATATGTTTCTCTACATGCCTATATATGTACTGTAGCTATGGTCTGAATATAGTTTTATGGAAAATGAACAATCAGGGAACTAGAAACAACTCAGAAATCAGATTTTGACTGGGACCAGTGACACAGGCCTATAATACCAGCACCCTGGGAGGCTGAGGCAGGAGGATCACAAGTGAGCCCCGCCTGGGCAACTTAGCAATTTGACAAGACCCTGTCTCAAAATCAGAAATAAAAAATGGGACGGGGAAGTATCCCTGGGCTCAATCCCCACTACCACAAACACATACATACCCCACATAAGAAATTAGACTTTTTATGGTTGAAATTTAAAATCTAAAGCTGGGAGTGTAGCTCAGTGGTAGAAGACTTGCCTAATATCGGCAAGCCTTGGTTTTGATCCCCAACATTGGAAAAATAATAATAGGTGCTTTGAAAATATTTAACCAAAAAAGGCTTGAAAGGGTCTATCAAGTATTCAATGAATTATTAAAATATACAATGGTGCATATTTTCACAAAAAAAGCACTTCAGAAAAACAGAGTAAAAGACTTTCAGGGAGGATAGAAGATGCCATTCAGGTGAGCTTGCTTTGGTTTTGAGGAGTCACACCTGCAGATACCCCTGCCTTCTAATGATGATAAGAAATGTAATCAGCTTGTCTAAGTGTTCACTGTCTCTCACTTTTGTACTGTCATGGTTATCATTTTTCTCCTTGTAATTTTTAAGGAATCTTTGGAGCAATACTTTGAAGCCATGTAAATATCCTCTCCTTACAAAACTTGCTGTTTAAGATTTAGTATCTTCTGACAACTCTTCATGAACCAGTCTTTACTATGATAGTTGTAAAGTAGAAGTGTTCTAATGTTCCCTCTCTTTCTAGAGTTGCAGTTGGCACTCTACTATAACAAAAGCCCTTCTTGCTTCTAAGTTAATCTCTGAGTTAACTGTGAGTTAATCTATTTATTATCATTGTGGGTTCCTATTTTATCAATGGCTTATAATATCTTACTATCCTAAGTTATTTTGTACGCTGACTTTGTCCCAGTTCTGGCCAGCTGGAATTATTTAAGCTCTAGTAAATGTTCCAGGGAGATATAAAATAAACATCTGCCTCTGAGTGGAGAAAGAACTTGTTGGACAGAAGAACAACTTAGAGAGGAGTGGCTGGGAGAGTTCATTAGTTATCTGCAGAGCAGTGGAAATCCTGCTGGACCAATCCTTCTCTATGAAACTGCTGGTTGAAAAGGGCTCTAGTGAGAGGAGCAAAAGCTGAGTCCAAAGCAGGAGGGGCCTTTGGGAAAAACTGTTCATACTTCATTCCCATCCTTACTGGAAACATGTCTGGAGTTGGCAAGCACAATGAAAATTATATTATGCTAAAAAAGAAATTGATGAGAACCTGAGAAAATGGAAAGGCATCTTTTGGTTCTTAGGCAGAAATAATATTGTCAAAATGTCCATACTACCGAAACTGACCTACAGATTCAATGCAATTTCTATCAAAACACCATTTTCATTTTTCTCAGAACTAGAAAAAACAATTCTAAGATTCATATGGAATAAGTAGAGACTCAGAATAGCCAAAGCAATCCTGAGTGACAAGACAAAAGCAGGTGATATCACAATTCTGGATATAAAATTATATTACAAAGCAACAGTGTTTAAAAAAAATAGAGTACTGGCAAAAAAAAAAAAAACAGAAGACAAATGGAACAGAATTAAGGATTTAGGGGCCGGAGAAATGAATGGCACAGCGGTTAAAAGACATGCCTTGCAAGTGCAAGGCCTTGAGTTCAATCCCCAACAGCACATGAAGCTGGGTACGGTGGCACATGCCTGTAATTCCAGCACTTGGGAGGTTGAGGCAAGAGGATTGCTGTGAGTTCAAGGCCAGCCTGGGCTACATCAGTGAGTTCAGGACCATCCTGGGCTACAGAGAGACCCTGTCTCATAAAAACCGAAACTAAAACAACAACAAAAAACCAAACAGAATTAAGGATCTACAGACATCGTGAACATCTTCAACCAGCTGATCTTCAACAAAGGAGCCATAAACACACATTGAAAAAGAGATAGCTCTTCAACAAATGGTGCTGGTAAAACTGATTATCCACACGCAGAAGAATGACTCTATACCCATACATTTCACCATGCGCTAAAATAAGAATGGATCAAAGACCTAGATATTAAAGTAGAAATACTAAACCCACTAGAAGACAAATAGGTAAAACCCTTGGAGATGTAGGAATAGGCAAGGATTTTCCCAATAGCACAAGATGTAACACCAGCAATTAACAACTGGAATTATATAAAATTAAAAAGCTTCAGTACAGTAAAGGAAACAACAGAGTGAAGATTGAACCAATGGTAGGGAAGAAAAATTTTGCCACCTACTCCTTGTACAGACATCTAATATCTAGTATATACAAAGAGGTGAAAAAATTAGATTCCCCTAAATAGAAGACCCATTAAAAATGGGTAATTGAAATGAACAGACAGATCTGAGAAGAAGATGCACAAAATGTTTTTAGCCATTAGAGAAATGCAAATCAGAACAACACTGAAGTTCCATCTTAATCCCAGTGAGAATGGTTATTATCAAGAACACACACACACATACACAAACACACACAAAACTAGACACTGGTTAAAGTGTAGGGGAAAAGGAACCCTGCTACATTGCTAGTAGTACTATAAACTGGTACAACCAGTATGGAAATCAGTATGGAGTCCTCAAAAAGTTGAAAACAGGTATTCCATTTGAGCCAGCTATACCTCTTCTGGGTATCTTTCCAAAGGAGTCAAAAGCATCATATAGCAGAGGTACATGCACACCTAGGTTTATAGCAGGACAGCTCATAATAGCTAAATCTTGGAAGCATCTACAGATGAATAGATAAAGAAAATGTGGCAAGAGTGGAATCATATGGCAGAGGCTGGAGAGATGCTCACAGTATGACAGACAGAGCCGAATGGGGTGGGGGGATGGGTTGCAGGGGTTGGAAGGGGGTGGATGGAAAGGAAAGAGGAGAGGTCTTGTTACCTTGACTAGATATATATGTGCACAAAATGCCCAAAATGAATGTAAACCTTAAGTTTTGCACTTATACATATCAATAAAATTGGGGGGGGGGGTAAATGTTCCATGGGCCTCTTACTAACACATTAGAATTTTTTTTTTTTTTGTACTGGGGACTGAACCCAGGGCCTCAATACTGAGCTACATCTCCAGCCTCTTTTTATTTCAGTTTTTTTTTTTTTTTTATTTTGAGACAGGGTGTTGCTAAGTCCTTCAATTTCCCAGGTTGGTTTTAAATTGTGATTCTCCTGATCAGTCTTCCAGAGTGCTAGGATTACAGGGGTATGCCCACAGGCCTCACTAGAAAAAAAAAGTTATTTGTTTATTTATGTATTTATTTTTATTCAATGATACTGGGAATCAAGCCCACAGCCTTTACACTGAGCTATATCCCCAGCCCACTGGGATTACAGGCCTGCATTACTAGACTCAGATTTTTTTACATTTAGAAGATTGAAATGTAAGATTCTCCTTGGCATTTAAGAGATTTATAGATGGTTAAGCATGAAAGGGATTGATGAGTTTATTGTGAAACGTCCCTCTTTTTCCCAGGTTCTACAGAAATGTAGATGGTAGAAAAGCATTTATTGGTTCAGTGAACTTTTTGGAAATTAAAGATATAACAGGTTAAGTGAAGTCTTAGACTGAGAAGATATTCTACTGGGTCATTTATCAGGCAGAAATAATAGATACAGTAAGGCACAAAATTAATAGAAGATTATATTTCTACCAAAGAAATATTATACAGGGTCAAGGTGTCTTTAGATAACTACGTCATTCTTACTGAGTATTGTGGTTTGGATCTGGAACATCCCCCAAAGTCTCATGTATTTGGATGTTATTGATTGTCTATGGAACCATGTGCTGTTGGGAGATTGGGGCCTAGTCTGGAGGGGTGGATCAAAGGCATGTAATTTGGGTTATAAGCATGTAGTGGGGGTTTACCACGCCTTCCACATCTGGATTCAGGAGAGGCTGAGCACTGGGAGGAGACCTGGAAGGATATATAAGTTACTTCCTGCCTTTTTTGGAGGACTAGTCTCAACTTGCCTTCCTGCTTGTGAGGTCTTGGGAAGCTGCCTCCACCTCTGCCTCTGCCATGTACTTCCATGGCTGCTGGCTGCCCCTGAATGGACTGTGACCTTCTAAAACTATGAGCTAAAATAAACCTTTCCACCCCTAAATTTGCAGATGTTGGGTATTGAGTCACAGCAATGAAAAAAATAAAGACACTGAGAATATTTATTCTCTGAAATAACAGACTGTCAGAATGTTTGTTGGAACATTTATCAATAAGAGTGAAATAATATTCTCCTGGCTGCAGAACCTAAATCACTGAGAAATTAAGAATAAGATTTGGGGCTGGATGAATGGCTCCATGGTTAAAAGCACTGGCCTAGCAAATGCTAAGACAAGTGCTCAGTACCCAAGTTTGATTCCCCAGCACCACATAAACCGGACATGATGGTGCATGCCTCCTGTAATCCCAGCACTCTGGTGGTTAAGACAGGAGGATTGCTGTGAATCCAAGGCCAGCCTGGGCTCCATAATGAGTTCAGGACCAGCCTAGGCTACAGAGCAAGAACATGTCTCAAAAGAAAAAAGAAAAAAAAAAGCCTCCTATTCCAAACCTACTGCATAGCTACACTTAGAAGTTTGTGGGCACAACATCCCCTACCTATACTAATTGTTTTGTAATATTCAAGGGAATAAGACCCTAAGCCCACTTTTTAATACAGATATTATATTAAACCCCTAAACGCAGTGCTAATCAACTTTGAACAGACAAAAACGTTGATTTATTTAAATGTCATATTCTTTTTTCAAATCTTATAAAGACTATCTTTTCTTTTGTATGGTGAAATGCCTCATACTTCCTCTATTGTACAATCTCACTCATTGTAGGTCAGGGTCAAATTTCTAAATGTAACATTCTGCACTACAGAGTTGTTAACTACAATACAGTGGTTTTAATTTTGTAAGATTAGAAAAAAGACTCAAGACAATGGTTTCAGTGAATGTTTGTTTTCATAAATTTCATGTGTTATTATATTATCTTGTGAGAATAATAAAAATAGGCCCTAAATTTGATAAGGTGGTATCTGGTAAAACCACAAAAAAAAAGCATTTTAACACCATTGATCTATGATAGATCAATATCTGGCTGCGCGCGCACACACACACACACACACACACACACACACACACACACACACACACACACACACACACACGGGTAGAGAGGAAGAGAAAGGGAAGCGGAGAAGAAAGGCTAGAGCGGTGGGGAGGGGAGTGGGAATGAGGAACCCTAGGAAGAAAGAAGAGGGAAAGAAGGTGAGGAAGACAAGCCGAGGAGGAGAGGGAGAAAAGATAGGGCAAAATGAAGGTGGGGAAGGCAGGGAGAAGCTCTTCTAGCTCAGTGGAGTACGCGTTCGCCGTATCTCAGGTTCGTCTACCACTCTTCACCCCCGACCCCCGTGGGAAAGGCCGGAACCACAGTTCCCAGCATCCTTCGCGCGGCCGCGAAGGAAGCCGGGAGTGTAGGAGGGTGCCTCCAAAGATAGCGGGCGAGGGAGGATGGCGCCTAGGGTTCAAGCGGTTTTGTGTACTGTTTTCGCCTGAGTCGTGGGCGCGACGCAGTGGAGGCCCGTCGCCGCGGTGCAGGGCGGGAAGGGAAATCACGGAGCTGGCCGCGGCGACGGCGACAGCTGCTGGAGCGGTGGCGCTGTCAGGTCGTCGGGAAAATGGGGGAGCCAGGGCCGGGGGTGAGTCGTGGAGCGTCGGCCTGCGTTCTCCGAGCCCGCCCCGGAGCTTGGGGGGTTTCTGCGGCGGCAGCCGGCGCTCGGACGCGGTCGCCGGCCTCGGTCCGGTGCACGTCTGCGTCGGGACGGGCAGCCATGGCCGCCGGGCCTGTGCGGCCCACGGTTCTGATTCCGCCGCCCCGCGCGTGGGAGCGGTGTGGGAGACTTACCACCCTTCGGAGGGGAGCTTGCACCTGCTCCTTGTTCTGGGAAGGGGTTCTTTTTTCCCTTTTCTTTCACGTTGTTCAGACTTCGAACCCAGGACCTTCGCACTGAGGTACCTCCCCCGACCAGTTTTTAGTTTTGATTTTGAGACTGGGTCTAAGGGACCCAGACTGGGCCGGAGCTTCCCGCTCTCCTGCCTCAGCTTCCCGCTCTCCTGCCTCAGCTTCCCGCAGTGCTAGGATGACAGCTTGTGACCCTTTGCGCGCGGGGGAGC
>PVKB01000380.1:708883-793159 GCA_004027205.1 Ctenodactylus gundi
AAAAAAAAAAAAAAAAAAAAAAAAAAAAAAAAAAAAAAAAAAAAAAAAAAAAAAAAAAAAAAAAAAAAAAAAAAAAAAAAAAAAAAAAAAAAAAAAAAAAAAAAAAAAAAAAAAAAAAAAAAAAAAAAAAAAAAAAAAAAAAAAAAAAAAAAAAAAAAAAAAAAAAAAAAGCAATTTAAATGAATAGACAGATAGTTCTCAAAAGAATAAAAAGGGAATACAAATGGTGAATAAATATATGAAAAAATGTTTACCATCTTTAGCCATTACAGAAATACAAATCAAAACAATACTAAGATTCCATCTCACTCCAGCAAGAAGATTGTTAATAGAGCCTCAAAAAATAGCAAATGTCAGTGAGGTTGTGGAACACATCTGTTTTGTTAGTGGGGCTGAAAGCTGGTAACCACAATCCTGGAAACCATTAGAAGCTGAGAGAGGTTCCTCAAAAATTGAAAATAAGTATTCCATTTGACCCAACTATACTTCTCTTTCCAAAAGAGCTAAAGACATCATATAACAGTGGCACATGCATATACACATTTATAGCAACACAAACTCATGACAACCAAATTCTGGAAGCAGCTGATATCCATCAACAGATGAGCAGGCAAAGAAAAAGTAGTATATGCGCACAATGGAGTACTACACTGCCATAAAGAAAGATGATTGAGTCATTTGTAGGGAAATGAAAGTACTTTGAGGTCATTATGCTTAGTGAAATAAATCAAACATGATTACATGATCAATCATGATCAATCACGATCCCATGATTTCTTTAATATGGGAAACCTAATGTACAAATAAGTAAACGAGCCAAGTAAAAGTGATGGTAGGAAACAGAGATAAAGATTTTGTGGAGAGGAAAAGGAGATGTCGGTGGGTGGTGAGAGGGGGGAAGGGATTAGGAAATAAAATAATCAAAATGCAATCAATATGTTTCAATTTCTTGAGTTGAATGTCATTTTTTTTTTTTTTTTTTGAAACAGGGTCTTGCTCTGTGGTCCAGGCTGGTCCTGAATTCACTTCAGAGCCCAGGCTGGCCTTGGACTCACGATAACCCTCCTGTCTCAGCTTCCCGAGTGCTGGAATTACAGATGTGCGGCACCACACCCAGCTTATGTGGTGCTGGGGAATTGAACTCGGGTACTTAGCACTTGGCTTAACGCTTGCTCAAGCGCTTTAACCGCTGAGCCATTCCTCCAGCCTGAATGTCATTTTTATGTATTGCTCAAGCGCTTTAACCACTGAGCCATTCCTCCAGCCTGAATGTCATTTTTATGTATTGCAAATACATACTGATAAAAATAATCTGGGGGAAAAACAAACCAAAATACATGGAGTGGTGGCAACAGCTTCACAACTGTGCCTTGCAAAACTTCCCAGGCTGTTTCCTGGGTGCTATGACTTTTGCTGGAAAACAGAGTCAGGTGTAGAAAAATCAATTCAGAATAAAAGCATTAGTATTATTAATATTAAATGCCTTTTATATTACAGAATTTGGAGAATAAACCAGGCCCTGTGTTGTAAATTCCTTCCCATTCCATTTTCAGCAGCACTAAAGCAGGACTTCAGTTTCTCACTTCAGTATCTGGAATGCTAAAGAGTCTATTTGCTCAGCCTAGGAATTCAAGATCAGAAGACTTTCGAGTGAACCAGCCTTCCGCTCACTTCATGGCTGAAGACTCTAATCATTGAAAGGTACTGTCCTGAAAATAGTGCTCCCTAACTTTTCTGAACCTAAGCTATTGTAAGTGTTCCTAATACTCATACACCCTTAAACAGAGGTTACATACTTCGGTTTATTAAGACAACATGTCTACATAAATCCTTAAGTAGGGGAAGCAGAAATATGAACGAATGACAAAAATTATTAATCTAATTAATGCACTGTGTAAGAGTATGCATTTATACAAATAAAATTTTGTGCTGTGCAGAAAAATGTGGATGTTTTCCCAACTTTTCCTGTAGGAATCAAATATTTTCTCTTTTATAGGTGCTAGAGATACCACATTGGCAAAACAAATAGCCCTAAGGCCGGCATTGTGAAACAAACTTTCATTTGTAGATCCTGAACTTCTGAAATCTGGATGGAACAACGCAAGGTCAGGTGTCTCCATTGATGATAAGGATTTCAGCTGAAACATAAGGGCATGCAGGCCAGCAAACTAAGGCAAGAAGACCCACCCCTGTTACGGTGGCACCAGCTAATAGGTTTGTAGCCCGGATGGGATCAAAAGGAAAAGAGGAAGGAAAAAAAATTTTTTAAGTCTCCAGTTTGTCTGAGTCAACGTGGCCTTTGCTACTTTCAGTGAAAACTTCATCACAGTGCTAAATTATAGTGCTTTGTTAGGCAGATATGGTCTATATAACATCTAGAGAAGAAATTCATTTATCCAAGAGATTTGCTGAAAGACAGCATACAAACTGGGTTCTGTAGAGGCAGAGAATCAGCAGATAATATATGCATAACTGTGCATGGGGATTTATCAGAGAAGCTTACAGAATCAGAGGCCGTAGAGTCCACAATGACTGTGGGCACACTGGAGAGTCAGAGATTCTATTACCCTCTTAGCCCAAGACAACAGGAACCACAGATCAAGAGGAACCGAGGATACAGAACCAGTCCCAGATCGACAGCCTACATGCTCACTGGAGTGTCACTGGAACAAAACTGCGTTAGAAGGCTGAAGAAACTGAGGACCTGAAGAGCAAAGACCAAAAGGTATGGCAGCCAAGACTGGGGTTCTTCAGGATGAAAACACTTCCCTTTTCTTTCCCTCTTTATTCTACATAGATACAAACCTATTCTCTGTTTCTACCTACACAGGAGAGTTTCCCCCCTCAGTTTGCAGGTCTACAAGTCAGTCATTCGCAGACACACCCAGATTTGTGCTTTACTAGTCTACTAGGTGCACCTAGTAGCCCATTCAAGTTGACAAATGGTAAGAGGAGCAAGCTAAGAATACAAGAATTTCAGACACATCGCAGCATCTCTGGCTCCACCTTCACACCATTTGCTTGCAATGTAAATGGATTTCTGTGTAGCAAAACTGTCTGCAACTGTTGTCTTCATTTCATTTCATTTCACAAGGCAAGAAAAACGCCAAGTGTCAGAGCCACATATACATGCATGCAAGCATTCCTTCTAGGTGAAGACTTCAATCTGAACAGTTATTCACCACAGACGTGTCTTCTGTTTGCCAATTTAACACTAAACTTCCCCTTCCGATAATTTTGATCTATGATTTATAAATTTTGATTGGTTACCCATGACAACTCTGATTTTTTCTTTTTTTTGCTTTTGATAGAAATGAAGATATTACCTGATTGTAGCCAATAAAGAGAAGGGCAGGTGAGCCTGTCTGAGGCTCCAGGGAAAATTTTTCCTCCTGTTGAGAGACAGTAAAACACTCATATGCCTTTGCCTCTTTATTACTTTGATGTTACATGTGAGGAAGTGGTGCTTCACGAAGGCTCAAACCTTGCATTGAAAGGCAACACGCAGAGGACAGTAAAAAACAGGGATTAAAGTGAACTTGTCTGAGCCAAATCTGGGTTGGTCTGTATCTAGTCTTTAAGCCACTCCTGGTTATATTTTTACCTATTCATTACCAAAAGTTTTCCTGATAACTCAACTTTCTCTAGGACACTACTAGAACTAACTTTAATATAAAATGTCAGGTTTACTCAAGGTATCTTTTCCAGCCTCATCTGGAAACCTGATCACCCGTTCTGTTCTGATAAATCTCACCCAATCCTCTCCCTTCCCATTCTGTCTTCACCTCTGTATTTACTGAAACCCAACTGCTACGAAGTGTGATCTCCCCGGTACTCCACATCTCTGTATTTCTTTGCCCCGAGTGATATATAGTTATTCCCTAAATCCCTTGGCTTCGGTTCTTGTTGCACATTCAATAAAGGACGGTTATATATTTTTTCCATTTTGGTCCTGCCATTCCCTACTGCCTGCGGGGTGAGTGTCATCGCTGTTCTTCACTGGTTCCTTTGATTTTCTAACAATCACAGCTTTCTGAAGCATAGCACGTGGCCTGAGAATTTTCCAGGCATTTCCACCTCACATCTCCACCTTAGTTCCCATTTTCTAGCAGTTTCAGGACCCTGTATCATATTGTTTGATGAAGTAAGCTCCTGGCTTACTCATGCTTATTTTCCGTATTATTTTTGACATCAATATATTCATTGGCATCCATTCAACACTTGGGTCTGTTATTTCTTGACTCCTCAAGTTTAACAAACTTGTTAAACCCAATCCTATGCACCTATAACTGTGAGGAGGAAAATCACTGGGACTTGGTCAGAAAAATGTTAAGACTCCTAAGGCCAGTCCTCCCTGGTGCCATCACAGTCAGTCGACATTCATAAAGAAATTAATTCTAACATCTTTACATTCAATAATGGCTGGCTCTAGTAAAGATAACTGGGTACAAGTTGCTTTTGAAACCGTCTAAAGGTTGAGATATCCTGGAGAGAAGAATCGCTGGAGAAAAATCAATAGTACCCTTTATAAATGTCAGCACAAAATACCATTCAGAGCAAATATAAAAGGTTAATGTTTTGAGTATTTCAAAACACACTATTAAATAAAAGCTGCATTGACATGTTCCTTATGAAAGGACAAAATAATTACCCAAAGCTATTTCAGCATCTAGTAAATACATGAAAAACTCTATTAGTCAAGCTAGAATTTTATCCAGGTTGTGTACTCAAAACACTCACATTGCCCAGTGTAGTGGGTCCTTTTTATATATGTGATCATTCAGTAAAATGATCAGAATTGTCGTTGAGCACTTGAATCAGTGGAGGTCACGAAGGGGCAGAGAGGCTCTGGTAAGAAATGGTGGCAAAGTGCTTTTTGATGAAGACTGCGAAGGAGTCATCATGTTTTTTAAGGAATTAAGTGAACACCCAGAAGACAAGTTCAGATATGCCAGGGCATCTGAGACAAGGACTTAACTACTGATCTGGGTGGTGGTGTCTCTTTGGTAACCATGGTGAATTTGGATGAGTTTAAACACTACATGCTGGAAATTGCTTAAGAATGAGTCAATAATAAATCTCTTGCCCTTGGTGAAACTGGGTTGAAATGCTTCAAAGTCAGATTTGGAAATCTGTGCTTGTCTTCAGAGTTACAAAGGTTTTACTTAGTGTATTAAGAGTAAAAACCAATCCCCAGTTCCTTAGGGAAGAGGTAAGAAGGAAGGGGAGATAAGAGGGAGGAGAGAGAGAAAGAGAAAAAAACAAGAGAGTGACAGCAAGAGAGACAGCGTGAGTACAAACACAAAGGCCAAAAAGTATCAAGTTGAGATTTCTAAAGAAATTGAGTAACAAGAATTATTGATTTCTCAAAATTGTAACAGTATCCAAGGGTTATGTGCAACATTATTCTGGTTAGAGATGAACAGGATATGGGCAGATTATATGAAGTCCATGAATAATCATTTAAAGTGGTATTGTATTTCCAATGTGAATAATAAATGTACTACAGCAATGGAAGATGTGTCAAAATCTTAAATTTATTGGCTCTCAGGAAACAAGTACCTCACTTTTCTTTCCTTATTCAACCTGTCTGTTCTCAAATTCCCACTCTTGTTCAAAAGATAGAAAAATAAGTCATTGTTATACCTTTTTTGAGATGGTGCCTTCCGCAGAAAGGAGGACACCTCTTATTTTCTCTGTGGGGTATCAGTGTGCTGAGATTTTTCTCCTTCCAGTGGGTGAATTTCTACTGATAACTGCACAGACACTACATTAGACATATAAGGAATAAGGTCTGCCTCTGAAAAAAGCCACACAGGTGGGATTTTGATGAGAAATTTTTAAGAATTCATAGAAATACTTAGAATAGTTATTCTAAATTTATATTTTTTTTAAAAAAAGCACACAAATCCAGATAAAAACTTTTAGTATTTCCCTATTATTTTATCCTTCCAAAGGAAAGATGTAACTTTGACTTCTCAAACAAGTAAGCCATTATTTAGAATTGAGAACAATGAAGAACATAAAATAATGGTGGGGAGGGAGGTATATTCTAACTGCCTGAAGAAAAATAAATCTTACTGAATTTAGTAGCCATCTTATTTTCAAAGGACAAAGTATCTCAAGGTCCATTTGTAAACCTCATTATTAAAATCATGGCTAGGAACCTTAAGACCTCTCAACTAGAGTTTCCGTTCTTAAACTACAGAGCCAAACCAAAACTTTGGGCGGAGCCAAATTGAATAGTTCTATCTCTCTCACATAAGCAGCCTATTTTCCCAGAAAATAGGTTTATATATATGCAGTCATTCTCTCGGGTAGTGAATGATGGATTTGGTAAAATATCCTGGGTTTCCATATGCCCAAACTCGCCTTATTCTGTCTTACCCTGAAGCAAGGGCCGGGCGTCGTGCTCTAGGAGTGGAAGGATTAGCACGAAGGAGCTTCTGCTTCCCTTTACTTCTGCTTAGCCATGTCTTCAAAAGGCGAACTGTTGGAAATCCCGAGCAGAGCACATCCTGTCCCTGGTAAAGATGAAGGCAATGAGGTAAGCAAGCATGAAGTGATACAGACTACTGTATTAAACAACTAGCATTAGATTGCGTGTTTGGATATGGTGACTCAAGCTCCCAGAGGTACCTTTTCACGCTTGGAGAAGGCACAAGGCAGACAGGGTAAATGCACACACGTATAGGACAGCGGCAGTAGAAAAAGAGGCACAGTCTCACAGGCTGGAGTGTTTTAAAGAGCATACAACCCCCCCACCCCCCAAGTTATCCTGGGGTATGTGTCACAGAAAACTACAATTCATTGACAGAAAACAAACAAGCGAACCCAGAAAAATCCTTCAGAATGAAGAAAGCCAACCAACAAAAGACAAACCAGAAGTGTCCTCACAGCCGGTTGATATATGTGAATCTACTGATACTCCGTTTGCTTCCTTTCTTACAGTAGGTTGCCATGAACAAGTTCTTAGAAAACTAACAGAGTTGCAAATCCAATATAAAATAATAGACTCACCTGAAGCAATCTTTCCAACTTCAAATTTTTTTCTAAAATACATTCCCGAATGACCTAAAAATGTCTTGGTTTAAGGTTTCACAAACTAACTCTTCTCTATAATGAAAAGTCTGTGCTGCCCGGTCCAAAGTACCCTTAGTCACTGTTTAAGCACTTTTTGTCCTTGGACACACTGCCCCCTGCTGTAGCAGGCTCCTCACTGCAGAAGGAATTTTCACTCTTGAAAAGGATAGCAGAGGAAATTAGTGAAACAGGCTTTATTTTGAATAATAATATACATAATTCATTTCATTTAATTTTATAGTGCATATATATATAAAGTATACAGGGAAAAATAAACATTAGAAATATCTAAGGATAGAAATAAAATACCTTAGGCAGAAATACCGAAGGATCCATTGCAAGTACATTAGCAGACATTCTACATATATCTATAAACAGGTTTAGAAGTATCACAAGACAGTATCCATTAGAAAAGAATTAAAAATCATGCAAATCTTTCATTCAAACAATGGCAGGAAAGTGCAGTCAGTACAAGTTATAGTTTCCCAGGTATAAAAATTATTTATGTTCTTTGGATTAAAAATAATATGAGTGTCTTAATTTTTTCTAAGAAAAAAATACATAAAAGCAAAAAGTGTGGATACAGTAACGCCCCATGTGAGTATAAAATATTCAAGGCCTCCAGATGGATGCACCAGTCACCAGCTCACAAAGAGACTAATGAGAGGTAGAGCAAATAAAATAGAGAGAAATACAATAAAGAAAATGCCACTTTTGCCTAAATCAGAAAAGAGCAAACACATTCGTATTAGAACAGCTCTAATACTGTGCTGTATTTTCTCTGTCAAAAAGAATTCACAATGTATCATAAAGCTCAGTGAATAATATAGGCAATACATAGACAGCCTGGGCACTAGGGAAAATTTAACTTCCTCTTCATTCTGTACATGAAAGAACACAAAAGAATCTGAATTTAGGAATGCTCATCTTTCCATTCAAGACACTAATTTTATTTTCTATATACTGTGTTGGCAGCAGATGTGTAGGACATAAAGATAAACTAGAGTTGAGCTTCCAATACAAAGATTTCACATGTGGAAAGGTAAGTTTTATCATTTTAAAAATCAAATGTGTAAAGCGTGTTCTTAAGGTAAGACAATATTTGGTAAGGCTAACAAAATCTTCTAGTTGTCTTTACAGTATTCTTTCTTTTTATTTTCTTCACATTGCATTGACAGTAGAAATGTGGACCGCTTTGGACAAGAGGGCTCAGTATTTCTTGGTGCTCTCTGCTTTCCTATGACATCATCTTCTTACACTCCACAGAGCAGAAAACCATCCCTTCTACGGGCATGAACTTCTGTCCAATGAGACACTTGCTGCAGCAGGAGCACAGGAAGCACTCTGTGGATGCATGCCAGCTGAAGTTATTGTAGGTCACCCTCTGCACTTCCGGATCAATGGCATTGTGGCAGCCCTGACATACCTATTCAGAAATGATACAGGTAAGAGGAAAGGGTAAGAAGCAAATTGTGATAGTAACATTTTCACCTTGGGAAAATTTAGCATTTGTCTCTTTAAATGGTAAATTGAAAATGAGCATGACTACCTCAAAAATACGCAGCTGAGAGTGACTTTTAATTTAATCTTTGCAGCCAACAACCATTAATGGGGGTCTATATACCAAGTGCCGTGAGAAACAGCAGGTGAAGAACAAACAGGTGATTTGAGGAGGAGGCAAGTCCTGATAGCAAGTACCAAAGCATTGCATTTGCGTTTAGCATATTCTATTAAATGGCACATTGGTAATTATAAAGAAGTTTTATAAGATAATTTTTCCTCATTAATGTTTTGAAGTAGTAATTTGTCTTACCTATGACACGTGAGATTATTAGCATCACTAATTTCTTGACAGTAGTAAATTAAAATCATGTTCAAAGTAATTAAGGACTCAATTAAAAGTACTGACAGTGTTTGAGAATAATGAGTTTGCACTAAAAATATAACTTGTTAATTGGCTTCTGTTCTGTGATAAGATTAGTCATAATTTATGTATAATCTAGCACTGTACAACATTAATGCATACATCCTCTATACCATTTAGTATTGTATATGGGTTACACTCTAATACACACACAAGCACATATATACACACATAATTTTCTTAACTGAACATACATACAAAGAAAATAAAAGATGTTCTCCTACATTATAGAAGAAAACAAAAATTAGCTCCCCAGAATTCCAAAGAACTGGATAGTCCCATATGCCTTTTGGTTTACATTATGTACTGAATGAATAAGGGAGTCAAAAGTTTATATTGTAACAAGAAGTCAACAAGATTATCCAGAATAAAATGTTGGTAACTAATCTGAAGCAAGCTTTTTTCTCCCTGTCCAGGAATTACTGAGAGATGAGTAAGTGGAAGTGTTGGGCCGAGGCGAATCATTTAGCCTGAACCATGTCAGTTTATATAAACTTTACAAAATTTAGTGGGCAAACTGGTTTAGGCAGAGAAATGAAATTTTGTTACACATATCCACTGCACATCTGCAATACACTTTCCAAACTTTTTGGAGCTATAGTACTTCTAATTATAGAGATCATAGCTTTGTAATTTACAAATTATATGAACCTAGTCTTTGCTCAGAAACATGGGCGATATTTTCTTTGTCTGATCAATACAAAGGATTGGTAATCCTGAATACAACAAAAATCAATATGATACTTACAAGTACATTCCTAATTGATAGATATCTCATGTAAGTATTTTCCCATACATTTTTATTGCTTTATAATACATTTAGAATGTTTTTGTATATTTCATATTAAACTTTTTAAAATTGTTTGAATTAAATAGAAACATTTCATATCTAATGCATTATTCTCCTGCTTTCAGACTAACATCTACCTGCTTTTTTTCTCAGTCCTGTAATACTATTTGTTAACTTTTGTATAATTATTTAAAACATATATTTTTATTTTCAACTTACAGAGGAAAAAAAAGAAATAATGACTATTCCACTACACGTGGAATTAAGGAAATTATTTAACTATATGATAACAAATAAATGAATTATTTGGAAAATTTAGAGCCCATAGCTTAATAAAACTTAGTTTTACTAATAATTTGACTGCATTCATTCCAAAGCTTTACATATAATTACAGGCAAATTCTGCAGATTGCCTACTTCCTCAAAATCTCAAAGCTGCCAGGCTTAAATAAGGGACTGGGTGCTACAGAAGCCTTTGGGATGTACTCCATTTCTTTTTTTTCTGGATTTTTTTTCTGATCATAAATCTTTCACACTTCAGTTGTTTCTTTCAATTCCTCTTACTTCTTTTATTTGAATACAGGATATAAAGTGTTAATGGCTCTTGTAATAAGAGCCTGGAAGAGAGCATGTAATAAGATCCTGGCAGAAAGATACTGTGATTCCTGGAGCAGCATGAATTCCAGTGACTTCATGTATGCAAACTCAATGTATGTTTTGTTTTTCTTCTACCAGATAAGTTTTACCTGAGAAGTGCTTTGACTGGACTTCAGCACTTGTGTGCAGATCCAAAAATAATTTGCATTTTCTCCTTCTTAAGATTAAAGAATCTAAGGAGATCAATGCTCTAAACTAGACAATCTCCAAAATTTTACATCACATATCATGCTGTGGATGTAGAAGTCTCCCCTCAGATCTGTGTGTTCAAGAGAGAAACAGACCTGTTCATTTTAAAATCAGGCAAAGGCCAATGGTCTTATGCTATTAAGAATGCAAACCTTCTCAAGAAAATTCTATAATTTTGAAATCTATTTAAAAAATGTCTGTGACTGTTTCCTTCTGTTGTTTAGACACAGAAAAAAGGAAAAGAACTTCAAAAAGATGATTAAGACAGTTTCTATTCAACCTTTATTCAATAAATGTAAGTATTAATAAGTATTAATCACCTACTATATTGTACTAATGTTGAGAACAGAGCAAAAAGGCTGATTAAAAAAAAAATCCTTGCCTCATAGAGTCTGCAGTCTATTACTCGAGAACAAGGTTGTGGACCAATTATGGTTTGGATCTAAAATGTCCCCTCAAAGCCAGATGATGGCCTCTGGGGAAATGACTGGATCTGGAGGCCCATGATCGCACAAGTTGATTATCCACTCGGAAAATGTGAGGGGAGGTGATGGAAGCAGGCAGTGGGGCCTGGATGAAGGATGTGGATCATGGTGCAGCCTTGGTGTATACCTAGTCTCCAGCCCCTTCCACTCAGGTTTTATTTTTTATTTTCTTTCTTTTTCTCTGCTTCCTGGTAGCCACGAAGTGAGCAGCTTTCCTCTGCAATGTCCATCTGCCACGTTTCTGCTTTGCCAAAAGCCCAAAAGCTATGAAGACAGATGACCAAAGATGGATACTTCTACATACACACTGCACCGGGCCAGAGTAAGTTAACATCTTGCTTGTAGGTAAAAGGAAGATCTGTAGTGACCCAGTAAATGAGAACTACTCAAAAACAAATCAGTTACTCAAATATTTCCCAAGATTGGGCACTGAAGATAGGGAAGTAAAAGATCAAGCCCTACTCTGAAACTGCTCTCAGAGTCTAATGAAGAAGGCAGGTGAGTGATGTCAACAATCTCTTACATGTACCACCCTTCAGGAGAATTGCTTAGTCACAGATGACTGTGGTCTGAAAAAAAGCAAAGTCTAAACCGAGTCTGGATAAAGTGTAGGTATTGTCAGGTAAAACAAATAGGAGGATGTATAAGGCACACTAATACAGGTGAACAGAAGACAAGGTATAAGTTAAAATAAGCAGGTAATATGTAGAAATGTCTAATCTGGCTTTGATATCTGGTGCAAGGGACAGGAAAGCCAAGAAGGGGCCAGATCTATTAAACAAGAGCTTGGTGATCGCATGTGCACTAGGTAATCGTCTCCCAGCATTACAGAGGTGGCCTTTGAGTAAGCTAAATAACAGAAGGGGTGAGGTAGGCAAATCGAGACCAATGCAAGAATCAAACTGACAAAAGACAAAAGCTCTGAAATAGATTCAGCACAACTATGAGGGTGTGAAATACACCAACAAGGTAGAGTTGGGAAAAAGCAAGTCATTGTATTTGGGGCAATGAGGTAAAGCTGAAAATTGGCACTGACATCAAAATTTGTCTATCTTATTCACACACCACACTCGCAGAACTCCATAAATGTGTCATTATTTAGCCAAGGGTCCTGCCTAAGAGCTCAGCAGGACCTGTATGCATTATGTTTTCCTGCATACAAATAAGTAAAAGTCTATCCTGCTACTCCTAGCTTATAAGACCTTCTATATATGGTAAGTTTTTACCCTTTATCTACATTGCCTATCTCTTGTCCAGCATGCAGTAACAACTCTGTGTAAGCAGAGTAAATGTGAGAAAAAATATATTCTCATAGTATGTAACTGAGTGTGGGGCCCACACATTAACCAGAGTATCCAAGTCAAACTCTGTTACATTAATTTGTTCAATGACAGCTTTAAAAACAGGCACTGTACAATCTGCAGTGGGAAAATCAAAGTCCTATTAGGCAGTCCAGTAACACAAAAACCACACATGTTTAAAACAGCTAAAGATAATCACTGTCCCTAGAAACATTTAAGTACCCCCAAGAAAAAGTCAATATTATTTTCCTTAAAGAAGTTTTTTTTTTTTTTTTTTTTTTTTTGAGACAGAGTCTTGCTTTGTAGTCCAGGCTGGTCCTGAACTCACTATGTAGCCCAAGCTGGCCTGGAACACATAGTTATCCTGCCTTAGCCAACCAAGTGCTACGATTACAGACATGCACCACCACATCCAGTTTATGTGGTGTTGGGAAACTGAACTCCAGGCCTTGTGCTATATTCCTCTAGCTACCCACTAAAGATTTTTCTTTTTAATTGATGGCTTTTTTACCAGGCAGCATTTAAAATCTGTACTGTAAATATATAGGCAGAATGAGCCATCTTGAGGTGGCTCACAGTCAGAGTATATATATGTATATTGTATTACCTGTACATTAAAACTCTATGATAGGAACTAAACACATTCTATGCAGGAGGATGGCTATCTACTTCTTGATTTGAAAAGTATTAAAGAAAGGCATGAACTCAAGCAACAAAGCAGGTGGCGGCCACGGTGTATCTAGAGCGCTTCTCACCGCAGCATGATTCTTCACATAGCAGGGTTTACACACGGGCTTGTTATTGACCATCACATATATCTCCCCGGCTAGGATGTTGTCACAGTCGAAACAGCAGAAATGTTTCAGATGCCAACTCTGGTTTTCTGCCTGGGTATATTCATTGCTGAATATCAGCTGGGAAGTGGATAAAAATAAGATGAGTCAAACTAATACTTTCTTGGGCAATAAGGCCTGAGCATTATCAACATTAAGCATGAATTTATATTATCATTTAGTTCCAACAAACTTTACTTTCTTGACAGTCTTTCATTGGTCAACCCAATTAAGACCCAAAATAAATGAAATCGAAAATTTATTTTATTAAACTTTTTTGGATATAAGTAAAACACTTAGTGTCTGGCTAATCCCTAGTACACTATGGATCAAGGGGCTGTTTGGGAGAGTAAGAGACAGATGCACACGACGGCCCCTGAAAACACACCTCATCACAGCCAGCACATCGGGGTTTCTCCCTGTCGCAGTAATGCCTGCCACAGTAGAGCTTCTCATTCTTCCAAAAATAAATCATGTCAACCAGGAGTTCAGTGCAGGAGCTGCACACAAAGCAGGCTGGGTGCCACAGTTTATCGTAGCCAGCCCTTTCAGCATAGACGGCTGGGTCCCCTTCCTTCATAGCCAGCTTACAGTAATAGCAGGACTGAAAGGGAAGCACACAAAATGATCTGGTCACCAGAAGACTAGCATTCTCAGAGTAGCTTGTGTAGCACTTCACAGCAACAACTTCATGAGAAAAGATTTCTGCTGAAAATATGAATTTGCTCATCTAGATAACATGGCATTAATGTTTCTGAGAAATGGAATCTCTTAGCTTTTCCAGACTGTTCAAATCTATTTCTTTCACCATATGTCTAACCACAGCATTGTTTCCGAAATGAAGTTACTGATGGAAAAAAGGCTAATAGTACTTTTTCAGTAAATTTTACATGCATTCTTTCAAAAATGATTACTTTAGAGTGCACTACTAACTTTTCTTCAGTACTAAATCTTAATGGTTGATACGTGAATTGGATCTATGAGAAATGTATTGCAGTAACTTTAGATTCTGGGTTTTGTTCATCTCTATCATAACTGCCTTCTACTTTCAAGCCATTAGAAAAAGGCTCCAATTCCTCTTTCTACAAAAATACTTCTAAAAAATCCTTTGTGAATATAATAACCACATGAACTCAAATCTGGATTTTATGTATAGCCTCATAAGCAAAACAGAATTAACCTAAGCATACATTTTTCTTGTTCGTGGGAAGCGATAAGCAAGTAACACCAAAATTATGGTAGGAAACAAATTCTAGATTAACATGCTGTTTTCAAGCAGGATGATAATGCCAACCACTGTGTACACAGGAAAAGCACAAAAGTCTTTGACAACAGATAATCAGAATATCTGACTTAAACATTAGTGTCAAATAATGACTACAGTAAGTCTAAATTAAATTTTTATTCAAAAAACTTTCTGAGAGATAGACCTATTAAATATACAAGTCAGAGGAATACTATGACCACTTTACTTACATATTGTTTTTTTCCAGCAGATCTGTTCTCCATAGGCCCTGCTGCTGCTGGGGTGCTACTGTCCCCTCCGGGAATGTACTTTTGGTTGGGACTTTGAGCATCCATTTCACAGGGAAGTCTGACCTCCCCAACTCCCAGAGCTTCACTCTTGTACTTCTTCACAAACTGTTCCATCTCCTTCACCTCCTTGGGAGACAACTCATGGCACTTAGACGGGTCCTGGTCATGTGCGGGGAGCTGCTTCGCCAGCTGCTTCTTCCGGTACTGTGCCCCCTCTGACCCTGCCACTGGCTGCTTCTCCTTGGGCAGCATCTGCATATACTGCCTCGCCTGGACCACAAGGAAACCACTGTTACTCACAAAACCTGGCCATCAGGCAATGTAATCTTTTATAACACACATCAGAAGCAAGTTACTTAATCACAAAGGGGTTATTATCTATTCATAGCAATTCATCCTCATGCTATAAATAGATGTTAACACATTAAAAATTGTTGTACTAAATGGTTGGGTAACAAACACATCTTTATGAATTTTTTTTTCCTGTTTGTAAAGAGATATGGATTTACTCTGTTTACCCCTCATAAGCCAACAAATGTACAACTGAAAGAGAACACAAAGTTTTAGGCAGATATGGTTACAGTGATCAAAGGGTCAGAAACACTTTCATCATATGAAAAATGCTATCATTCTATGATGTACTTAAATTACCTAACTAACCTTTCTAAAAGACTTCCAAAATACTGCATCTAGTTGTCACAATAGTGAAATGAGCATGATATAAATTTGTGGGTTTTTCTGCCTTGAGGGAGCGGTAAAAGAATTAAAATGAACATTTTTGTTCAGTAAACAATGACAAATTCTATTTCTTGCATATTCTCCACCATCTTGCGAGATCTCAAGACAAATCTAGGAGGCTTACTAGATATAAAACATGTAATTTCTATTTAATTTTTAGGAATGTTAGACAAGTCCCTAGAAACATCTAGGTGGTCAGAAAAATTCTATTTGGTGTCTAGTCTTTGAAAGGAGTTTACATGAACCAGAGGTCAAAGTAACGGAATAACACAAAAATAACACATGTGAAGCATGTAAGTTGATTATGTCACTAAAAGAATTGTCCTAAACAGTCCAGAAATACAGGGGATTCTTCTTTCCCTGTTATTTACCAATGCCTGGTTCTGGACAGGCGGGGCCCATTCATAGGTCACAGTATTGATGGAGACATTCTTCTTGGCAGCAACGGGATTGGTCAGAATCATAACATTGCGTTTGTACGTGGGGATTCCATCTGTCTTCAGTTTTGCAATCAGAGTGGTGTACTTGGTGTCTTCCAAAAGCTTCCCCACTTTCCGATCCTCTTCGTTACTCAAGAGGACATCGTGTTCTTCTTGGCCACACTTGCAGTTACGACATATCTTTCTATGATTTAGGAGACAAGTGGGTAATGATTATCTACTTCTAATCAATTAGTATATGTACATGTACTTAAGTCATAAAGTAATTTCGAATGTATTCTATATACTGGTATGCAAAGGCAAGTCTTTTTTGGTGGGGAATTCATAAATTTAAGCAAAGAAAGAAAAATGAAAACATATCATTGGTTCATAAGACACTGAAAAGTTAGATTACAATTTAAAAGTACAAGCTCAAAGGAGCACTTCTGCGAGCAATCGCATCTGATAGTCTTGACTCTCACCAAAGTAAATAAATAACACAACTAGAAACAGTACCATAAGCAAGAGGAATTGATATCACAATTTTATTGCATGATAATGACTAATGTTTCATTGTCTTTCTCTAGGTTTTCTTTTTTTTGTTGTTGTTAACAAGGAGACTGATAAAACTTTTCCTATCAAAGACTAAAATCTTAAATTTAGGTTTATAGATTTTTTTCATGTCCATTTCTAATTCCTTTTCCTTCTTATTCTCTTCCCCCTCCTCCTCCTCCTCCTTCTCTCTCTCTCTCTCTCTCTCTCTCTCTCTCTCTCTCTCTCTCTCCCCCCCCCCCCCCCCCCCCCCCCCCCCCCCCCCCCCCTCCAGACAGGATCTCATTCTATAGTCCAGGTACCCAGGCTGGCCTCAAGCTCATGGCAACACTCCTCCTATTTCAGCCTCTCAAGTGCTGGGATTGCAGGCATGCACCACCAAACATGGCTTTTCCTTCTCTCCTTTGCTGTTTTTTTTTCCCATTTTTTTCATACCTACTGGCCACCTACTATATATTCCATTATGTATAAAAAGTTACGAGGAAAACGTCTCTGCTCTCATGGCAATGACCGTGCTCACTTCCCAAGTGTGCTCAGGACCCAACATTAGATAGTTGGACATTAACTCATGCAACCGACACGTGCACCTGTGTGCTGATGGTATTAGAAAGAAAAAAGTAAAAATTACCAAACGAAGTATTCAAGGAAGTTAGAAAAAAGGGCAGAGTAACCCTGAAGAATGAGGAAGAAAATTAAGAGTAATAGCAGAAGCTAATAAAATGAAGGTTTGCTCTTCACTAGATGCAGAAATGGCACTGGAAACATTTCAACATCTGAAGTTAATACGGTTTACTAAGTTTCATAAAAAGAACTAGGAGGATTATAGTAAGAGTTTCTGAAAAACACAAGAACAAAACAGAAACTGGACACTCAGAATACAGTGCACCTCATGCTTTTATTTGAAGATGTGAAACAAAACAGTAACCTTGCAGAAACATTGCTATGTCAGCTGAGCTCTCCCCATATTGTGCTCAAGATGCTAGGCAGAACAGCGAGAAAAAATGAGACAGAGTTACCAGGACTCATCAGAAAGAAACCAAACTGTATTCAGAAATGTTCTAATTAATCACGTAGAAGTGCAAGTGTCTCAGCATTAATAAGACTTTAGACGGGTAGGGCGGCACCATCCTGTTATCCTTGCTACACAAGAGACTGAAGCAGGAGAATGACAACTCTGAGGGCAGCCTGGCAATTACTTAATATATTAAGCAAACTTTGCCAAATTAAAAAAATCATCAAATAATTATGCGTTTTAGTGTCCTGAGTTTTCTTCAACTTCCTTCCACTGTATGAACTGAAATACAGTCAGACAAAGGCAAGAGAGACAGGAAAGAGCATCAGAGGCAAAGAGAGAGGGCATGCAACTGCTTTCTGTGTGCGCACACTGGCCAGAATCTTTATTTGGTAAAAACTGTGGAACACAACATATTTTAATCCAGCTATAAAAGAGTCTCTGACATCTGGTATCTGACTCCCATCTAGTGGAAAGGAGCATATTATCATACCACAGTACGATCTTTATTATGGTCCTTCAGTTATCAAAAACAATGAGAGCATTTATAAAAGTGCCACATAACCTTTGGATCATGTTTAAGATCATACTTAACTGAGGAGAACAGGCGTGGGAGGAACCGTGGCCCCTAACAAGGCAGCTAAACAGGTCCTTAACAGGCTGTGGGCTATGGTACACATCCTAACAGTGACTGCCTAAAGGACTGTCACTGAATACTGGCCTTGTAAATGTTTCTGATCAAGTTCCATACCAGTATAACACCTACACTACAAAAGAAGGATCCAGATTTTAGAATTTGAAAGCAGACCGAAAACAGCAAACAAAGCACAGTCTATTGGTTTCTCAGCACTGAATTATAGCAATCTGTAGCACACTTAAATACAATTTTATTTGCTGTAAAAGTGCTACATATAAAGGTTTATACTAACTGAAGACATCAGATCCATCTCTATATTATTATTTGTCTTGGCCCTTCTTGGAAGAACTCATTTTCTGAGGAAGCTTGTTCTCCTGCTCACCCCTTCATCCACCCAACATACCTTTATGAAGCTAATAAAATCAGGATAAAGCAATACACAAACAACTGCCGTTATGGAGAGAAAAGAAACAGCTATTAAAAAAAAAGTCATACTACACCCATTAAACAATTTTCCAAAAAGGGCCAGCCTGAGAAAACTTTTAAATCCAGATTACAGTGTGATCACGTAGGTGTTGCTGTGGGACTTCCAGTCAAGATGGTGCCCGGGTAACAGAGCTGCACAATATCTCCTAGTGGACCCACTTAAAAAGTTGAGAATTTAGTCAAAAACCACCTGTTCAATGTAGCTAAGGCAGGGAGGAGCAACCCAAGAATTGAAAGGAGGCCAAGAGAAGATCAGAAATCCTGAAGGAACATCGGAAGCAGAGGAAAAAATAAGCCTAAGAAGCCAACCCAGGCCGGTTGCAAATGGCTGGAAGCCACAAGCATCTGCAGAGTAAAGGCTGCATGGAGCCCAGAATATCTGTCGGAACTAGGAAACAAAGGACCACCCCAACAACCGAAAGGAGACCATGGGAAGGTCAAAAATCCTGAAGACATATTGGAAGTGGAGAAAAACAGCAGCAGCTGACTGAGCACGGTCCTAAGCTGCCGGCATCCACAGACCACAAACAAAGGAAAGCTCAGAGGCCAGAACCTCAGATTTAGGGAAGTGCTGATCTGGAAGAAGTGGGAATTATAAGCAGCTGGTAGCCCCAGCCTCTGAAAAACGAACCTGCAGGTATTGCATACTACAAAAGCAATGTGAACTCCACCTAGAAAAGGCCTCCTGGAGCTCAGAGCAGAAGCAGTGCTCAGCAGCCATAACAGGCAATGATGTAAGCAGGAGCTATTAAAAAGAAAGAAAGGGTCCGAGACTGAATTGATTAGAGTAAAAGAAAGCTCAGAAGAGCACATCAGGGCTTTGGGGGTCACTCTTAAGCAATGCCTAGGAAGAAATTGGCAGGAGAGGCAGTTGCAGAGAGATGAAAAAAACTGCAAACCTCCTGAAAGGGTTAGTGTAGTGGGAGCACCTCCGAGGGTGGAGAGTCCTGCCCTTGGGGGAGGGAAGCCAGGACAGGGGGACAGCTTAGCTGAGGGAAAGTACAGGGGATAGAGGGGTGAATAAAACACCTCAGAGGCCATCAGAATGTTAAGTCCACCCTCATTGCCTACACCCAGCACAGAAACTCAGAGGTATTGCAGCTCCCACACGCACCATCGTAGCCATTCAAAGAAACCTTTCAGGTAGGCCTTTAAAGTGAAGTCCCTCAGAAAAAGCTCACTGAATGTACTGAAGCCACAAATAAAAAGTTAGCTGAGGTAAATAAGGAAATGCAAGATATGAAGGAACATTTCGATAGTGAAATGGAAAAATCTAAAAAGAAATCTAGATGTAATTCAAGATACAAAAATGTATGTTAAAGCAGGGGAAGATGACTTGAATATTGTGAGCACAGAATTTCAGACCTTATAGACAAGGTGGAGGAAACAAATGCTATAAGTAAGCACAACTCCAACATTAGAAATGAGCAAAGTAGCTGGATACAACAGGTGCTGCATGATTCAAAGAGAACCAACCTCAGAATTATGGGTGTGAGAAAAAGACCAGAAGACAGCAATGAAGGTGTAAAGGATTTATTCATTGAAACAGTGAAGAAAGTTCCCTAATCTAGAAAAAGAAATTAGTTTTCAAGTACAAGAAGCTTATAGAACACCAAATAACCTCAACCAGCAATGAGACTTGCCACGACACATCATAATCAAAACCTCAGAAACAAAACATAAGGAGAGGATATTAAAAGCAGCAAGAAAAACAGATTATTCTACCAAGGCAAACCCATTTGAATTACTACAGATTTCTCAAGGCAAGCTTTAACGACCCACTGTCCACCAGGATGTTTGTTACAAACCAAACCAAACCAAAACAAAATAAAACAATAACGCACAACAAAAGCAAGATCTTTCAAGCTTTAAAAGATAGCAAGTGTCAACCCAGGTTGTGGTATCCAGCAAAACTGTCTCTAAAAAATTGAAGGACATGTAAAAATTTTTCATGACTGAGAATCCCTAAAGAAATTTGTGACTATTAGCCTGGGACTGCAGAAAACACTTGTAGGAATCTTTGAGAGAGACAGAGAGACAAGCACAACCAAACACATGGTGGAAAGGAAGCATCTAAAGAGAAAGTGTAACAAAAAATGGACTGGTATTTGAATCATCTGATTGGTATCCTTCTAAAAACAGTACCAACTGTCTTATAAAATCTGTGTATCTTCCCCCATAACTACTGTTTTTAATAGTATGTAAGTTTGCAAGACATAACAATTGTATTCAACATAGGGAATTGGTATAAAATCTTTTAAAATATTTATGCATGAAGTTAGGGATGGATAGGTAGGTAAAAGGATAAACCCATCTGGCAAAATGTTACTAATTAGTGAAATGTGAGAAAATACTTTATGAAAGTTTAAAAAATGCTGAAACACATAAGCATGCCACTTTATCTATTGCTTTAAGTGTAGTATACTTATGTGATATAGATTTTAGTTCATTTAATGTACCAATTTGATATAGACTTAAGCTCATTTAATGTAGTGATTCACTCATTTGGTCTTGGATGTAAGTTTATTCTAAAAAAAACTGATTGATGTTATGACAACTCGAATGTCTTCTGAATGTACAAATATTTACCTTTCAGTACTCAGCTAAGGAATTTGAAATTTAACTTCTTTCTCTTTTTTTCTCACATTTTCTAGCCTTATGAATTTCACTGCCATAGTTCTCTTCCTATGTAGACTGGTGGGTGAAGCCACATTAAAGAGTCTCAACAAAGATATGGTAAGATACAAAAAAAAAAAGAACTTTTGGCAAATCACCCCCAAAAAGGGCTCTGCTGGACCCAGAGAAGAGGCACCAGAATATGGCCACTGCAGCCCATTCTAGGGGTGGGAAACTAAGCTAATAAGTAGTGATTTGAGTGATAAAGTGAGTCAGACACTGAAGATTAAATATGTTAAATATCGCATGGTTTCTCTGATTTGGGAAATCCAGAACACAATCATTCTACAGAACCAAATGAGTGTGATAGTGGGAGTTACAGGAAGATGTGGAGGGTACTGGAGGGCCAAAAATGGGAAGGGAAAGGGATCGTAACATGATGTGATATGTATACGCACAAAATACTCAAGTTCACTGTAAACATTATGTAATATATATATACACTTATACTACAGTTCCCTGTCTACCATGAAAAGAGACAGCCACAAACTAGTATGCAAGAGCCACACCCACAAAATCAGGATCAGAAGCCCTGAATTCACTGCAAAAATCTATGCTAATACCACTTATCTAGGGTAAAGTTATTTTAAAACTTTTTTCTTGTGATTTTAGTCTATAGTATTTTACATGATGGGGGAAAAGCAGCAGGGAACTCAGAATTAAGTGAGTTTAAAACACCTGACTTCTTTAAAAGATATAGACAAGATGCAGAGGTAGACCAGGGAGCTCTGAGTTGTGGGAAGGACAGCTATTTGTACTGAAACATTATTTATATAAAATTTAGCACTTAACACATGCAAACATTAATATGCACAAAGAGCCAAGACTGTATGCAATTTTCCATAACAACTTGCATTCTTGAGTTAAATCCAAGAGAGAACCAAACTACCAAAAAGTAGTGTTGTAGAAAAACAAAGGTTTATAGATTCACTCTAAAAAGCAGTCAAGAAATTATTCTTCAGCCTCCTGAAAGAGAAGGCTTCTTTTGTATCACTATTCATAAAAATTATTTTTTCATAGCAAGTAGCAGAAACTGGAGTGCTTCCAGCAATCAGTGATTTAACGGTAAGGTCATGGCAGTGGTACAAGCCATAATTTAAAAGGCTTGGAAACTGCCCTTTTATATCAGGGATATACATATATGGACTTGTGTGTGGGCCTGCTGTAGAAGTCAACATAAGTATTAATCCATTTATGTTGGGAAAATTTCAGTTTTCAGCCAGCTCCAAGCCAATTAGAAAGTCTGAACAGACATATTGCTAAAGTCAAATAATACTTTTTTTCCCTAAAATGCAACTGTCTGTTGGAAGGATTTAACACATATAAGAAAACTGTATTAATATAAGTGATCTACAGCTGCAATGTTACTTACTAAATCTTCAATATAAGGTAATTGGTTATAATCTCCTTGAAATCTTGGGTGTGTGTTCACCAATCCATATTTATCTCTAAATGTACTTGGAAGCATGTCAAGTAGGTAGCTGTTGTTACTGAGTATGAATCAGTGTTCTTCAACCTATTTTTCGTTAAGTCTTATAACCACTAGTATGTTGAGGAAGGGAAGGGATCATGGCTTAAGGACCCCACTGTCCACCAGCATGTCTGGTACAAACCAAGCCAAACCAAAACAAAACAGTAACATACAACAAAACCACATTAGAGAAGACAGCCTGGTGCATTTCACGGTTCCTTGGCTGTGAAAGTGAAAATGTGCTTTCTAGTTTCTGATCTGCCATGCAGAAGGTGATAGGAATGTTTTGCTAAGTTTTATGTTCAAATGCAACTCTTCCTCCTAAAAACCATGATTTTAGCAAGTGATTTCATATGACTATCTGATTTATTAATTTCAAATGGCTATGAGGAGTATCAGAGAGAATCAGGTACGTAAATTCCCCTGGAAAGCACAATTCTGTGATGCTTCCCAAAACTTCTGCCCCAAGTATATATGTTACTATATACAATGAGTATGAGATGTGTCCAATCTAATTACTCAAGCCCTTAAAAATCCCTTAAAATTGTCGCTTACTGGCATCAGATATAGATTATAAGTACAGAAAAGATTTTTAGTGGTACTGTTGGCTTTGAAGAGGAAAGAGAAGTAGTGTATGTAAGGAATTTGAGAAAATTCAAGAAGCTGAGAATAACTGCCAATGGACAGCCAATGAAGAAACAGAAAGCCCAATTCTCTAAACACAAAGAAATATATTCTACAAGCAGCAGGAATAAGCTTAGAAGCAGATTCTTCCTCCAATCTAGTTAAAAACCTCAACTGCCCAACACCTTGATTTAAGTTTTTTGAGATACTAAGAGAAGAATCCAGCTAAGTATTCCTCCCTACTCCCAAACTTCCTAACATAAAGAGTAAATGGATATTGTGTTAACAGGTGCTGCTTTAACCTGGTACAATGTTTGTAGTAATTTGCTAATCAGCAATACAAATCTATTACAAGTGCTTATTGGTATATGAAACACATGTATTTCCCACCAATAACTCATAGTTACAAACAAGTCACTTTAACATGCCTGAGTTTCACATCAATAGTCTACAAAAACAAGATTTGACTCGCTATGATATAAGGACCAGCTTATACTTCTGTAAGTCTAAGAATTCCTTTTCAGCTTTCTGTAGCTATCGTGACATACACTGAGCTGGCATTTTCCAGTCATCTCTCCAGATTCGTTCTCCACCCTTCAGCACTTGGGGCTATGTTCAAGGTTTACCTCTAAGAACTGACCACACATGTGGGCTCTTTGGTCACTGCAATAGGAAATGAGACACATCAGGAGACCAAAGCAATGAAAGGCCGTGGAATTTGGGTATTTATTTTATGGATTCTTATACAAAATACAAGAGGAAAATTGATTTTTATGATCTTTAATGAGGGAATGAGTAGAAACAGAAAGGCGGGGCTATAGACTGAACCATGTCCCCTTAACTTCATATGTTAAAGTCATAGGTCCCAGTGAGGTTCTACTTGCTGTGAGGGCTTTTGCAAGGTGATCAAGGTTTAAAGAGATCATAAGTGTGGGTCCTAATCTGATCGGAATGGTGATATTGTAAGAAAAGGAAAATCTCAAAATTAAACTTTCTGTTTTTAGATACATATGCACACATACACAGAGAAAAAAAAAACAGTAAGCACACAGAAAGAGTTGCTATCTACATCTCAGAAAGAGATCCTCACCAGAACCAAACCATGCTGTCCAGAATTATGGGAAAATACATGTTTTTAAGCCACCAAGTCTTTTGTATTTTGTTATGGTAGCCCAAGCTGACTAATATAAAGGGCAAGGAAGACTCCGAAAGGGGAATGTTTGAACTGGGAAATATGGTTTCTTGTAGTGGGAAGAATGGTCTTTCTGGGTAAAGACACATGCAACAAAGCACAGAAATTTCAGGGAATGGGATGGATCAAGCGGGTGATGAACATGCTGCCTCGCTGGAAAAGCAAGCAGAGGCCAGATTTTTGAGGTCTGCTATTAAAGGATTCCTGAAGGATTATGCCCAATAGCAACTGAGAATTCTTAAGGTAACAGAAGGTATACATTCATACCTACTCTCAACGTATCATTCTTATGGTTATGTGGCTGACTGGTAAAGAGATGAAGAATAATTGAGCTGTGAGTTTCTAAATGTGTCTGTGAAGCTCTACGAGGCCACGTAGTTCAGGGAAACCATGAGGATGGAAACGGAGGCCTAAAGAACAGGAACTCCAGGTCTATCTAACTGCAGAAGCTCTGTGGCCCTACGCTAAGGCTGCATTTTTAAAAACAGGATGATTAGTATTGAATGCTTTACTTTAAAAACTATATTGAAAAATGGTTGCATCTGGAAGTCAAAGGTATCTGCCTCTGCTCTTCTAGTTATGGCAAAAAAAGTATCAGAGAATGATCAGGGTTCCGAATAATAGAGAAATGTGTCTTGACTCAAGCCAGAAACACAACAGATCTACTAAAAAAGTACCGCCTGGGTAGGCTTTGTTGCTACCCACTATGACAGAGACCAAAGCCCTAGTGTTCTAATGCTCTTAGAATCTCGGGCTACAAATGCTTTATTAAATGAGTCTCTGCGATAACATGGAAATAAAAAGGTGATTTTTCATGCCATGGAGAACTGTTCTAGCCTGATATATTTTTATCTGAAGTATCTGGTTTAGTCTTCTGCAATATAAAATTATTATAGATATAAACTGATATTCTGCATTAGAAAAAAGGTGATTATCTCTTAGGAATAAGATTTTAAAACCTCATTAGCAGTTTCTTCCAATTGCATCACTGAACTAAAGATTATTTCAAAATTGTAAAGTACAAACTATGCCAGTAGAGGGCACTGCAGCCCTCTGCAAAGCCCACTGGCAGGCAACAAAAATTGGCTCATATGGTAGTATAGTTAGCTTTTATATTTGTAGGTTCCATATTTATGGATTCAATCAACAGCAGATGAAAAAAACTTGTAAAAATGACTGCATTTGTACTGGCCACTTACAGAATTTTAAAGACTTTCATTTTTCTTTATGAAATACAGTGTTTAACAACTATTTACACTGCATACACATATATGCGTGCATATAATATCAATTATAAGGACTTTAAACAAGCACATTGGGTATGTGGATTAGGTGCAAATACAACATTATTTTACGTAAGAGACTTGAGCATTGTATCTACTTGTGATCTGCAGGGGGATATCGAGGGACAACTGTATTCCAGGAAAGGTACTTTGTTTACTGACTCATCACTTTAGAGTACGGCAGGCATACTGCCTAACTGCTACGTTCCTTAAAGGGCAGCACGACAAAAAGTGACTTAAGTCTGTGATTTTAAGAATCTCTCTGGAAATTACTAGTTTTCTGCAAATACAAACTGCATCATTATTTCTGGAGGACCCAAGATTTCTCTTGCCTTCAGTACTATTACCTTTCCTTTTCTGCAGTCCCAGGGTTTAGATTCAGGGATTTGTACATACTTGACAAACACTCCACCACTTAGCAACATCCCCACCCTGTCTCTGTTGTTGTTTTTTTTTTTTTTTTGAGGCTTATTAGATGTGTTAGCTTTTTAAGGAGTCTGTAATAGTTATTCTCTTATATACTCCTTTATTTTAAATTGTATAAAGCCACAACCATGGCAGATGAGATTGTACATTTTAGACTTTTCCATGGCAGTCTGCAGCAGACAGAGTTGTAGCAGAGAAGAGATCCTTGCTACACAATAGCTGCCAGTATTCTGCACAACGGATCGTTTTTCCTCCTTCTAACAGTAACACACTGGCTCTAACTTTAAACAGACATGTGGATACCACGATGGTACAGACAGCCACTGATCAAGAACATTTATGCTGTTCCGAAGAACAGGCGTCACATAGTGGCTTTAGATATTTAAAAATATATGAAGAAGATACACATACATGTGTAGATATTTCACATTTTGATCTACTGTTATTCACCTTGCAGATGCTTCATTAGGACCAGAACACTGGCATTTTTTAAAACAAAAATCATCACATAGTTGAAGGTTTTTCAGTAATGATGTGCTTCTGAAAATCTGGAAGATACTCAAATTCAACTCATGTTCCTGACAACCAGGAAATAAGTGCTCAATTCAGCATTCACATCTATCATTTCTTACAAATGCAGGAATAAGACAAGAGATGTTAGCAACTCTTAGGATGAATAATTAATTTTTAAAAAATCCTAGAGAAGTACCACAAACTTTCTTGTCACTCAGAAAAGGCATACTCGGTATAAGTTCACAGAGTAAGTAAATCAAACTCCACGTAGAGCGGTTACGGCTCCGTTCACTTGTTCAAATTTTAAGGACAGAAAGACAGAACATCTTTACCTTTCAGTTTTTAGAAAATAAAAGATCTGAACCTTAGGACCTATGCCCAGGAACTTGTAAGAGATAGTGCTAAGAAAGTACTGTCAGAGCATACATTACTAATGCTGCTGTAGTTTTAAATAACTTACCTCCAGAAGTGCAGTTCAAATCCTTCACATTTTTCTTTGCATTTTAAACAGGGCGCTCCAAATCCTTGCTCATGACCTAAGCCCATCTGTTAAAAGAGAAAAACAGTGTGGATTTCTCTGTTTTTAAAAATCTAAAAAATTCAATAAATCACACTTTTAAAAATTCCACTTACTATGCCTGTTGATACAACTTTCAAACAAATCTTTAGCAAGCATTACAGTGTTTAACCAGTGATGACACCCAGGTATGTAAATGGCAGCTCCATGTACACACATAACATACTTTATGTTCTTGCTACTTTTTACTATGAAATGTATCAAAAAACAATTGTGTGACAGACTATAAATAATCTAAGTCACCAAAAGTCACGAATTTACATCTTTGGTCACTGCATTCCCTGGCTACAGTTAAGTACAGGGAGCACTCTGAGAGCAGAGTCTAGAAAGTAAGCCAGGGGGGTTGGGGCAGAGCTCAGTGGTGAAAGCCTTGTCTAGCAAGGGCGAGGCCCCGACTTCAATTCCCCAGTACCACATAAAAAAGGGAAAGCAAGTTTGGGCCCAAATGTCATATTTCTTGGAATTAAAAAGGAATATATGAAAGATTTTAGAAATTACAATTAACATGATACTGTTGGATATTATGATAAATATAACAGGAACAACAAATGATAGGATCATGTTCCTTGCTATCTTACTAAACTCTTGCAAAGCCTCATAAAATTCTTATGAAGAAGAAAATCCTGTTCTCCACTTTAGAGATAATGTGAATAAAACTCAAAGAAGATTACAGCCTTTGTTTAAGATCAACATGTCAATAGATGGCAGAGAAGAGATTTAAATCCAGGTCTTTCTGACCGCAATGCTTGTGCTCCCACACTTTCGCAGCATGGGCGCTGTACTCTCGGCGCGCTCCATTGTTTATTCTTCACGATTTTTAAATGACTGCCTTTGGTAACTTGCTGAAACATGGCCTAATAAGCAGACAGGATGAGGGCACAAACTCAGGAAAGATACACGAGGGCTATGTAAAATCTTCTACCCAATGACTTTGGGTAAAAAAGATCAACTGGCTTTGTATCAGCAAACCATCAAATCACCACTGATCAGATACTTCATATTTGAGAGGTCATTATTAGTGACTGTGACAAATTAATTACTACTTAATGACTGGAATAGTAGTTTAGGCTTGACAAATAGTAGAGCTTTTTCAAAATCCTCCTTTTTGTAATTTTACCAGCTTGTGTTTACCACCAAGCAACCAAACCAAAGTTTCACTTGTTCCTTGAATGATCAGCCTGCTGGACCTTGAACTGTAAACGGAGCCCTTGCTTTTGAAATTTTTTTCTATGAAGAATGTAGCTACCTCTTTCTAACAGAACTGCGGGCTTAGTCCAAGCCAGATGGTCAATTAGCTACTTGGGAAAACCAACATTTTTAAATCAGACCATCACGAAGACACATTCATTCATTCATTCCTCATTCTCTGTACACCAGGCTGATCCTGAACTCATTTGTTGGCCAGGCTGGCCAAGAACTCATGGAAATCCTCCTGCTTCAGCCTTCCATCCCGAGTGCCAGGATTACAGGCGTGTACTCCCACACCGAGTTTGTGTGGTGCTGGGCAATCGAACCAAATGTCCTATGCTTCCTCGGCAAGCACTCTAACATTTAAGCTATGTTCCTACTGCCACAATACTCCTTAACATATAAAAATCACTCCAGCATTAACTACACTTCATCTCTCTTAACATGTTTATATTACCCATTTTCAAAAGTGAATGTCTCTAGAGTATATACTTAACATAAACACTAAACTTGCACCCCAACCAAACGGTTCCTTGTACCTGATAATCACAGTTCATAGGATGATATGCAGTAAGTTAAGCAAAAGACAGAGAAAGTCTTAGTTTTCTATTGTTAAGGAGTTTTCTCCATTATGACATATGTAATGAAATGAAGAACAAATCTCAGAGTGTATCTTTATTCAATCTGTTTTAGTTAACCATTACAAAGTTAATAATACTGAATTTGCCTGGTGTTTGGATTTGTTTCACATGGTGTTCCAGGCAACTCCTGCAAAAGTCTAATCCCAAATGAATATTAAAATTACATTACTAAACTGTAATCCCATAGCCACACAGCTTAGTTTAAATCAATCCAACATTTAAACTCTTATATGCACTTCACAAACAGAAACACACTTATCTCCCAAAATAGAATCTTCACGTACACATATGTACTGATATGTCTGTATAAATGAGTGAGATCCTGAGATTTAGCAGTTTAGCTGACAACTACAACTAGGTTTATTTTATTTTCTCTAAATAAAATGACTCCTTACACAAATCCTTGTCTGTCTTCAAATCTAAGTTGTCCGGTGTGAATAACATTGGATTTAATAGGACACCACGCACTGTATTTCTGATGCAACCTAAAAGCTCAGCAAATGTAACTAGAACCCCAAACATTCTTTGAGAGAGAGAGAGAGAGAGAGATAAAGAGAGAGAGAGAGAGAGAGAAGGAGAGAGAGAGAGAGAAGGAGAGAGAGAGAGAGAGAGAGAGAGAGAGAGAGAGAGAGAGAGAGAGTTGTACTTTATAGTCTAGCCTGGTCCTAAACTCACTAGGTAGCCCAGGCTGGCCTTGAATTCACGGCAATCCTCCTGCTTCAGCCTCCCAAGTGTTAGGATTTATAGGCATGTGGTACCAAGCCTGGCTGATGTAGTGCTGGGAATTGAACTTAGGGCCTTGTTCTTGCTGAACAAGTAGTCTAACTGCTGTGCTATGCCTCTAGCCCAATTAGTATTTTTTTTTTTTTTAAAGACAGGTTGTTCTACAGTCCAGTAGTCCAGGCTGATCCTCAACTCATTATGTAACCCAGACTGGCATCAAACTCACAGCAATCCTCCTGTCTGTCTCCTGAGTGCTGGGATTACAGGGTTGTGCCACCATGCCTGGCTTCCAATAAGCATTTCTTATACTAAGGTCTCACTGTAACTCACTGATAACTGACAAAATCAACCTGGCAAGGGGCAGGCAGTTCTTTCCTTCTTACTATTACATTCTTAACAATAGTTACAATAGTTAGAATTACCTAGAACTGGAGGTATTTCACGAATACCTGCTAAAGTATTCCATTTATTCTTCTGCTGAATAGGACTAGACATTTTCCTCATAGACATACTAGAAAACTAAATTCTAGAGGGGAAATGATTTGCTCCCGGCTGCAAAACTAGTCAGGGGCATATATGATTTAAAATTAGGTCTTGGGCTGTACACGCGCATGCTCTGCAAAAGATTGGTCCAGGAAGAGGTGAAACAAGAAGGCAGTGGAAGGGTATTGCAAACGGGACGCAGGAATTCCGGGTGCAACTATGAGCAGAGTGCCAATAGCCTAGAGGAAAAGAAAACATGTTTAAAGTGGAGGCGATTCCACACAGAAAGGCCTCCCATAGAGGAGGATGGGGAAGGGAACGCCAGGAGTCCAGGGTCAGCCTGTGTAGCAAGCAGGTGTTTTGGTTTATTTTGTTTCCAGGAAAGAAAGCAAAACTCCTAAAGCGCATGGTATCACGCCTGGGGCTGCCGGGTTCAATAGAGGGTAAAACATCCCCTAGAGATGGGAGGAAAAAGACCTAGAGAATCACCACAGGTGTGCCACAATGCGGCAGCAAGAAGAGGGTGGTGGGGCTGGAGGAAGAGCTCAGCAGTTTTCAAGACCCCAGCACCACATAAGCCAGGCCTGTAATTCCAGCACTAGGGAGGCAGAGGCAAGAAGACTGCCATGAGTAAGGCCAGCCTGGACTCCACAGTGACTTCAGGACCAGCCTGGACTGCAGATCAAGACACTGTCTCAAAAAATAAATAAATAAAATAAAGTAAAACAAAACAAATAAAAAATAGGGAGACCCCTGAGAGACCTCCCAAGCTTTCGGAACCCAACATGGGGGAGGTGGGAGGGACCCTGAAGATAAGCAAGAGTCCCAGCCAGGAGAAAAGTTGCATTAAAAAAAAATCTGAGAAATCAGCTTTATAGGCTGTCCTAGAAAACTCAGAAGCACTGCTCCAGGGTTCTTTCACTCTGTCCTGCCTGAAGGCTGATTTAATTTCCATAGAATATTTAGAGTAAGGCTGTGACTGCCTGCAGCAATCGTTCCTCCCCACCTTCTCCAAAACACTTTCATCCTTCACACACACGCAGGAGGAAGGATAAAGGCGACTGTGAAAACATCCCAGACAGACAGCAAGCCTGAAATGCAAAAGCATGGAAAGAGGTCACAGAAATGATATTCTAGTTCCCGCTATAGCCCAAGGGAAGCAGAACTAATTGAAAACAAACACACAAAAACACCCAGTTTTCAAAGCCACTATTAGCAGCTAAAGTAATTTGTTTCAGACTGGTAATAAACTTATTTTCCATGGGGAAATTCACTAACAGAAATAATTTTATAGCAAGAAGTATATAACTACAAAAATTAATCTTCACTGATCTTCACCACCAATGAAGAGGTCTATCTGCTGCCACATTATTGAATGAAAACTGCTTTTATGCTCTCATCCTCATTATCAAACTTTTTGAATAAAGAGGTACAATGCCACACCAACAACAACAAAAAAAAAACATGTCCATATTCTGATATTTCCCTGTTTGGTAGATGTGCCTGCTTACAGACCAAATTACAATCTGGAACGCAGTGTTAAGTCACTCTGAACCATAACACTGCCAGGTTGTCATGGTTTGGATCTGGAGAGTCTCCCAAAAAACCTCACGTATTTGGATATTGTGGATTCTCTATGGAATTCACCTGATGTTAGAAAGGGTGCACCCTAGCTGGGAAGGGCTTGGCAGGATAAGTCTGACTGCTTCCCTGGTTTTCCCCATGCCCTGGTCCTTCCTCTTGAGATGGTTCTCCAATAGAATCTCCTTGCCATTGCCAGCCACCCATAAATGGACCAGGACCCCCTGAAACTGTGAGCTGAAATAAACCTTTCTTCTCTTAAACTGTGCATGTTAGGCACTGTGTCTCAGCAATGTAACCGAGGTACAGTTAGGCAGAAGTCACCTCTGAGGGTAGAAGCCACCTTCTTCTGCTTTCTTTCCACCCCAGCTGGACAGCCACATGCCCTCTGGATTCCTCCTCACAAGTTAAGTGAGTTAAATGTACACCTGTCGATGGAACACACATTGATTCAAGTGTTGAGCCAGGGCTACCCTAGACAGCTACCCAAGGCCCGTTCCTAAGACTTTCTTTAAATGAAGAATCAGAAACCTGGGGTCCCATTTTTGTTTCAGCTCAAAGAACCCAATTTGCCCTAAGGACTCCATCAATTTCTTCTCCTTCCCTTTGTTTTCAGGATATCTTGAGATCCTGGATGTAGAATTTTCACCAACTCCTCCTTTTTCCTCAGCACAGGCAGAACACACAGTCTGGTTAAGGTCCTCATTTTCTCAAGAGCCGTGGCTGTTATAACTGAACATCACATCCTATGGTTTAGTTTCCGTGCAAGTGTCTTGAGCTCTAGAATTCTTAGTAGGAATAAGCCAGGTGTTACTTGTACAGATACACATCGGAGTGGGTGGAGAAAGTGCTAGGTCCTCCTCACGTAAGGCAAACTGGCTGCTTAAAAAGAGAAATCCAGATAACTGGACAAATTGATAAAACACCAAGACAGGTGTGCTTGTATGTAACAGCTGTGTTGTGAGAATCAGCAATATTAAGTGTTAGAGAAATGATTTAAAAAATTACATGGTTATAAATACCAGAGAATTGTGAAAATATGGGAAGATCATGAAAGAGGCAGGAAAACCATGGTCTGGTCGCATAACGTCTAAAATCAGAGTATCTAAAATTACAGAGATTTAAGAGGGAGTCATTTTTGTTTTCTGGACTTCATCTAGAATAATGAAGAAATTGAATTACCGTAATTCCAAGAAAATTTATTAATTCTACAAAAATGGCTGCAAACCATGTATAAGGTTAACTTCTCTTAGTCTGGCTGTTATTCAGCCTTGCCAAAGTTTAATCAATTAATAGAAAATGATAATTTTAGAAAGCTAACAAACTAGTGGTACTTCTAAGTTGTGTGGAACTAAATTTGAAGTAGCAGTATACAAAGGACACATCTTGAACAAAATACTTACGTTGTAAATGATACAACTCAGTTCTGTTGCAAAATATTTATTTCACCAGCAAATGTGAGATGGGACTCCCTACAGAATCAACACTTAGTGCCTAAAAGCACATGTTTTTCATAAGCACACAAATCCCAAAGATGTCTACTTCATGTAATTTTAGTAACACATTCTGGCCAGCATCAATACAAGGATATGACAGATTAATTTTTCTTCCTCAGTGTACAAGAAAACAGGTCTTTAGATTGACTATATTCGGAGAAACTAGTCTTGCTTTGGGAATACCTAACTAGGTCCTCTGAAAAAACCAAAAATGACTACAATATTTATCCTGGAACATCAGTCATAAACAAATATGTCTTTGTAAGTATCCCTAACTATGGCCAGAAACTAAATTATATTTCCATGATCTGTGCCTCCAAACACTCCAGCTTATTTTAGAGTAAGAATGGGAACAGAATCAATTTCTCCACTTTCATAATTCCAACCAATCAGATAATTTGGCAACATTTCAGGTGACCTTACTGACTCAGAAGAGGGTATTGTATGTCAGATAGTTTAAAGAAAAAAAAAAGATATATAACATCTGGTATTTCAAACATGGTCTGGGTTGATTTGGAGGCAATTTGGATCTGGAAGATATTATGCAGTATCGAGGGTGAGATCATTTGATTCATACTGTTTTCATAACCAAATTTCCCTCTGGAGCAAAGAATCCTATGTGGTTACTACATAAGATAGTGTTACTAAGACTACTTTAATCACCTCGGCGTGAAGCTGACCAAGGTAGATTAAATGAAATGTACATATTCTCTCTGTGTGTAACTCTGTGTGTATACTTATCTACTATATTTGAGTATCCTGGACCAATGTATTACATTTCTTTTAAGTTATTCCTCTTATCACATGGCCCTCTTAGAAACTTAGTATCATCAGTGAAATTCCTCACCACCCGATCGATATATTTTGATTAATATCTGCTAAAAGATTTTATATTATTTAACATTTTTACTTCATTACCTGTCCAAATCTCTATGAAGATTTGTACTGAGTTACACAGAATACTGAACTTAAAATATATAAGACATCCTCTGATGTGCATGTGTGCAGTTTCCAACTGTTAGATAAGAATAGAAATGATTTATGATTTAGAACTATAATTAATAATTCCTAGTAAAACTGCTATATGTTTTTCCTTTGTTTATAAAATAAAAATCTTCCCATTTCTCACTGAAGTTTGAAATATATGAGAAGAAGAATGAAGTACAAGTGGTCACCACGCACCCAGTCACCCTGAGGCCCAGAGGTCTCCTTACCCATGTTTAGGCTTGTTAAGCTCCACGTCCTACAAATGAGTCAGCTCCCTTACCTCTACTGCCACAAGTGTATTCAGACTCCCATCATGTCAACCTGAGTCCACACATTTTTAACTGATCACTCCTTTTGTATACTGTCACACTGATGTTTCCAAAACTACTTTAGTAAAAGTGACAGGTGGTCACAACACTTCTTTTGTCAGATGCTCTTAAGAACTCAGTGAACTCCATTTTCTCAGAATGAAATGGAAGATCCTTAAAGTCTGGCACCAACTTGCTCCTACCGACCTGTCTCTGTCACACTCCTCACACCCCTTCCCTGTAGCCACGTCGGGGGGGCTTTTCTCTTTGCCTGGGTCTCTGCTTCCCTTGTCCAAATCCTACTCTCTACCGGTGTGCAGGCCTAACTCTGATCTTAGTGACCCTGTGATAAACTTTCTTCCAACTATTGCCACCAAAATTCTTCTGCACTCCCACAGACCTTATAGCACAGATTTTATTATGTAGTCTTTCCTTACTGTGGCATGATTTCTAGCACATCGGTTTATGACTGACTGTGGGCTTCTTGCTCATATTTGAATTCCTAATGCTGTCCTTAATGCTTGAGATTCATAGCAATGCTAGAAAATTTTATTTATTCATTTACTTATCAAATGATCTGGAACATTCTTTACCTCAAGGAACTCCCACTGTTTTTCATGAAAAAGACTGAAGGGGTGGGTAGAGTTAATAGCAGAAGCTGATACTTAACTGAGCATTCATATAGACAAACATAGTTCTAAATATTGTTCTTAACCACTAGTGTCTAAAGATAGGTGATGATATAGGAAGACCTTGGATTAAACAAAAATTACTTGGTAAATCAGTAGTTAAAAATTTCAAGGACTGTGGCACAGCTTAGAGGTTAAAGAGCTCACCTAGCAAGCACGTGGTCCTGGGTTCAATTCCCCAGCACCACATAATCTGGGTGTGGTGGCACAGGCCTCAATCCCAGTACTGGGAATGCTGACAAAGGGAGGGTAGCCATATGTTTGAGAGGCCAGCCTGGATTACACAGTGAGTTCAAGGCCAGCCTGGACTAACTAGGGTGAGACCTTGTCTCAAAAAAAAAAAAAAAAGAAAATTTTAACTTAAAATCTAAGAGTTACAGCTCAAGAACGGATAAAAGGTGGTCTTTATCTGTTGATACTACTTACTAGAAGCAAATGAGAATAAAATTTCCACTGCAGAGCCTGGAAGTCATTTCCATGACTTCAGCTTTTTGGTGAAAGAAGTGTAATGTCAAAAGCTCTACAAGAATCTCTACCATGAAATCCACTGTGAGCCAAGTGGTCTGAAACCCTTTTGGTCATAAATAGAAGAAAACATAGCTTTATTCTATTAAAAGAGAAAAAAGAAAATCTGTCATCTTTCAGCCTGATGATTTTATAATAAATTCTATTCTGGAACTTGAATGAACCAAAGTAAGTGACTTCAACCCGATGTATTCCTACTTTTTCTTGTTTGTTTTGGTGTGTGTGCTCTGGAGATAAGGCAGTACCAGCTATTAGGTCAGTGGCAATGACCGTGGACTTTAACCCAGGCGATGTCTACTGAGAACTGAAATGCAATGAGGTAGAAGCAAAGCACCTAAGACTTTTATACAACCCCAATAAATGTGGTAAAATCATTAGGAAAAAACACAGGAAGATCCTGTTGCTTTTCCAGGAAACAACAAAGAATTTTAGTTTGAGTAAGGTATCTTGAAGCACCTCCAATTATACTCATTTATTTTTTATTTTTAATGAACATTGAGAGTTGTGATAGTAGAGGTGAAAATTAAAACACCATCATTTGTTAAAAAGTTACTTTTTGCCAGAGACAAAAAAATCATTACTTCAATCCACAACAGTCTATAGAAAAAAGTATTATCCCTATCCCATAAATGAAGAAAACAGGCTTGGAAGGCTGAAGAATATTGCCTGATTACTAAGCACACAGCAGAGAAATATCTGACAGATCTTCACATTTTCTGCCCTAAATCCTGGGTTCTTAACTATAAAAGCCACTTTTTTTCCATCACAATGAGTCATTCAAAGTAGATAATAATCTTAAGAGTAATATTCTTTAACTTTGCTAGAGCAATCAACTTTGATTTGAAACACTACATATTATTCACTAGCCTGCAGTTAATCCTTCCCAGACAAATCTGACACTCATAAGCAACCTGAATGTCTGCACACCAGCTGTACTAACAAGTAAGCTCCTATGCACCCAGGAGAATGCTAAGAAATAGAGTTGAAATCAATCTTTTGTAGAGTCCTGATGCAAATAGGTTTTTCAGTGTTACAGAATAAAGAGAAAAAAATTACTAATAAACAAAAAATTATGAACAAGTTCTACCTCAAAGTTAAAAGACTTCTATTCAAAACATGTAGATTTATCACTAGTAACATAAACTACCTACTATATTATATGGAAGATTCTGTATAGTATGTGTTGGTCAGAGGTAATGTAATAAAGCAAAAACTGCTGTATTACTCTTAGTTTTTAAAAAATCACCAGATCTCTAGATTTAAAACCAGAAATATCTGTGTCACTTATGAACTACACTAAAACTTGAGGGTTGAAAATAAGAAATATTATTTCATTTTCTATGGGTGTCTTAGTTACTTTCTTGTTGCTGGGACAGAATATCCGACATCCACAATTTAGGGAGGAAAGAATTATTCTAGCTTACAGTTTCAGAAGATCACAGTGCATTCATGGGTGGGTGGCTAGAAATGGGGGAACCACATTGTGGGGGTTGGGGCTGGAACCAAACCATGGGGGGGGGGGGGAGACAGAACTCCTCATTGCACGGCAGAACATAATAACCAGATCTGAGAGGAAGGGCAGAATCAGCACACATTCCTCCAAGGCAAACCCCAAACACCTGCCCCTTCTAGCCAGGCTTCACCTCCCAACAGTACACCGTTTGGATAGGTACATGAGGCCGCTGGGGACCACTCCAGACCCAAACCACAACAGTGGGTCAGGATTTGGTTGTGGCTGAATCAGGGTGCTTGCAGGAAGGCAACCTGGGATCTGCAAATGCTGCAGTCCTCTCCATATTCAACTAAGACTCATATCCAAAGTCTTTCAAATGGGTCTATCAACGTAAGTGTCCCACAACATGGTAGATGTTATTTCCCAGGGGTAAGGGATCCCAAAAAGAGTAAGGTTATCCAAGATGGAAGCTGTAGTCTTTAATCTTGGAAGTAACGCCATCACTTCTCTCACTGTTCATTCTTTGGAAGCATATGACTAGGTCTAGCCTTCGAATCAAGAGGAGTAGGATGTATAAGAGTGCAGTATTAGCAGGTGGCAATCACTGTGGACCATCTTCAGAGGCTTTCTAAAACACATTCCCTTTGATTTTAAATCCAAAGACTAAGTAATCTGTGTTAAAGCAGAAATATTACAAATGGAAAGGGGTACAGGGTGCTTATCTACTTTGCCTTTATTCTTTTCTGCTTAAGTGTCTCTTTACTCAAATGAATATACTAAAACAGAACTATACTCTTTCCTTATAAATATTTTCTTAGTTTATTAGTTGTTCCCTCAGAAAGGCCCAGGAAATAGTATTTTAGAAGTCAGAAAATAAGATGATTTTTATTCTCTAACACTCTTTTTTCTCAACATTTTTCAGTAAGTATGAACAAAAGTTCCTCTAAATATTTAAATTTTTAAAAATATATTAAAATAAAAACACACTATTATTAAGTCCCCTCAAAATACCTCCCCCCTTGCTTCAAATGCATTTATCCCATAATTATTGCCATTGTTCAAAACAGTTCTGAAAATCTTTTGTGAGTGTCTATATGAGGTACGATAAAAAAAAAAAAAACAGTAAATGCTGCTACCAAGCACCATCCAATGGACAGGTAGGTTTGTAAAAACATTACACTGTGTTTCATCTACCTTAATCATTGGATCTGGCACCACAAAACTTTGGGTTGCTTTCCAAAGTCAAGGCGACCATGAAAAGCAAATGTTAGGCACTCTTGTGTATGTACATATGTACACACAAAATCAGGAAGCAGATTATGAACTGTAGGCTTGATTAGCAAGAAATTTATAGAATGTATAATGAGAAAATCTCCAGTTTTTAAAATATATGATGTTTCTCCTTAAAGAATACAGAGAAAAATAAAAACATAAATTTTATTATGTAAATGCCTCTGAAAACAGAATCAACCAAAGTAAACAAATACAGTACTTGTAAATGAGGATGCTAACTGCTTGATTCAAGCACGTATTTCAGCAGGTCTTACCTTCCTAGTACTACTTATCTATTCAAAATCTAATGTTTCCTCACAATATTATTAAGGAGCACTTTATTTGTCTCTCGCTATTAATTTTTAAAGGGTTGTACATATTTTAGAAAAGCAAACGATAAGAAGAAATCTATTTGGCTGTAACTCAGTGGTACAGTGCTTACCTGGCAAGTCTGAGTCTCTAGGTTCAATTCCCACTGCTAATAAATAAATGAATACACACACACACACACACACACACACACACACACTACACACACACATGTGCAAGAAATGTGTTCTTACTAGTTTAAGTGGATTCCTTATGAGCATTTTTCAAAACGATTACAATAAATTATTTTACACTATTTTGTAAAAGAAGTCACACAAATGTCCACTAGGAGAATACCTCTTATATAAATTCTCCTCAGGTAAAGGTTTCCTCGAATGCAAGCTGTAAAGATGCTACAATCAACAGGGTATGACTGCAGCTGAACTGGCTTCTTAATTCAGATTGATGCCACAAAAGGATATTTACAAATATGCCCTCCAATACTATTTTTTTTTTTCAGTTCTAAGAGATTCAAAAAACCCAATCCCAACAGGCATCAGTAGGAGTTCCTTAGAAGAATCTGGATCACGGCAAACACTCCTAATTTGGCCTCGTTTCACTAACTCCACAGCTGGCTACAGAGAGTGGGTCACAAAAACTGGTACACATCGAGAAGTTTTTACTAAGGCAATATAACCCGAAACTTGAATACTGCCATAATTCTTTTCATGTTAAGGACTACATATGATTTGTCAGGAGTAACCCATTAAAACATATTGGTAAGGGCATAAAAAAGGTCACTGTGTAGCACGTGACTGCCACGTATTCCCCATCTATCTGACTGGAGTATATGCAGGAAAAAAGGGGAGTACAAATGTGTATTCGCAAGCTAAAGGGAAAAAAAGAAAAGCCTGTACTGTCGGCTGAGAGAACCCCAGAGGAAACTGCTCAGGGGAACAGGAAATTCCAAGAGAACCCTGGCGGTAAGGATAAATGGAGGAAAGGGAAAATGGAGGAAAAGGGTGCAAAATGACAACCTGCTCATTTTCTACTTTTTCAGGGTTGACAGGGAAAAACACGCAGAACAAAAGTCAAAGTATCACAGCACAAATGGGGTCTTGGAGACTAATAAAGGAGGGAACAGATCCAGGAACTTTACTGCCAGGTCCTTATGCTGACTTAATTAACTTCTAGCCTTTCTACACCATCCTTTACTCTGGAAAAAGGGAGTTATGTTTACATAGTACGCTTGCAAAAATAAGAGCCTTAACTGTATTTTGAGCCATCTTACTTTTAATAAATTAGGGAAGTGGTCTGGGGAGGGGTGTGGGTCAGTGGCAGAGTGCCTGCCTAGCATGTGACATGCCCTGGGTTCAATATCTAGAAAAAAAAGTGTGGGGGTGGGGGCGGGATCATTATACATTTTATTCTTTATTTAAAGAATACAGTGCAAGGGTTCCTCCACTAAAGAAAGTACACAGACATAAGTTTTAGTTTGTCTCACAGTTAAGAGGAATTTAAAACATGCACATACCACCTACTTACAGCTACAATAAAATTTTGATTGCGTGTTAATTTTCCTTTATCTGGGTGAGACAACAAGCAAAGAAGTCAGAATTAGATTTGCACAGGTTGAAAACAGGCCCTTTCTCAAGGCTTCAGTGTTGTTAAATAGCCCACAGTAGGCTAATTCTTGATTTTTTTCGTATGTACAGAGGCCTACGAGGGTAATTCAGGACGGAAAATAAGCCTTTTTCAAGACTCATCTGACAGCACTCACTATGAGAAGACTAGATGGTTTATATCTCAGCAGTAGAGGGGTGTCAGTTATGACAATATCTACTTATTCTGTAGTTATGAGTGTCAGGTTCTGCAAAAGCTTCTGCAGTTTGGTAATATGGGCTGGGTTCAGGTGGAAGGATCTTCTGGCCTGGGCTGGGCTGACTGCATGAGGACTCATCTTTACCGGCAACTTGTGACAGATGGGCTAGGGGAGCCTCAAGTGAGATGTTTATCTTTATTTCATGTTATCTCTCATCCTCTAACAAGCTGGCCTGGCTTGTTCAGAAGGTAGCAGCAGGATTCCAAGGAAGTAGGTACTAGGAAGGTTTCTTGATGTTTAAACTTCGAACTCACACAATACCACTTCTACCACATTCTTTTGGCCTATGTAATTTAGGAGGCAGTTCAGATTCAAAGGTGAGGGAGAGATTAATTTTTAATGGAAGGTACTACAAAAAATTATGATATTTTGCAATTTACCACAGAAACTCTCACAGGGACTTTTTCTTACATTAACTTCCAACGTTAAACCAGAATACATGGTAGAATTGAATAAGTGCTTCATGTAGAGAACCTGATATTCTTTCAGAGAGTGACTTGCAGATAGCATGTACTCAAGCTCTGAAAATGATTACTTACAAGTCTAAGTTTCATCATAAAAATTAAGCCTAATTTGAAAATGAAGAAAAAGAAAATAACTAAAACCAATAACCAAAGGTACCCCACAATTAGTGAACTTTAATAAATATTTCCTTGCAAAAGAAAAGCCAACTCATAGCAATAATTTACTTACAGCATGTTCTCAGAAGTTATTGTAATAATATATTTAGTTGCCTATTAAATGTTATGAAGATCCACGTAGGATTTCTTCTCTTTATCTTCGATTTCTTGAGTTATATTTTTTTAGTGTATAAATGAAGTACCATATTTTGTGTTTTAAAATACTAGTCATAATTATCTTTAGGCCCCTAGTGAAGTGGATGGTTGAGTCTCATCTTCAGATGAGGATACTAAGGTTTAGAGAGTATTAAGTAATACAAGTTCACACAATTAGTAGAAATTAAAGCTAAGAACTGAAAATTCTGTTGTATTGAACGTCCTTTTGTATTTTTGCTTCTCCAAACATTTACTATTAGTACTAAGATCCAGCTAACTAAATACAATTGATCAAAGAATAACAACACTGATCAAGCAGTTACTTTCCAGCACAGTTCTAAGTGTTTACATGAATTGCTTAATGTCACAATAACTCACAAAGAAGTTCGTATCCGTATTTCATAGATTAGCTCCCTTGAACCAAGAAGCTTAACTTGCCAAGTTACTGAACAAGTATGAGAGTCGAGATTCAACCCAGAAATACCAAAGTCTATGTTGCCTCTTTTAAATGCCCTGTGTTTCAGATAAATAGTAACAATGATCCACATTCTCTGGCTTAATTTCTTGCAGTACACAAAAAAATGTAGTAAAAATAGCAACTTTATTTTTTTTGACAATCTTAAAAGAAATTTGGAGTTAGGCCACCAAAATCTGTTTTGACTCCCTTTATTTTTCAATTCTATTTCACTTACAATAACTTTTTATTCCATTACAACTGACAGAGTCTAACACAACACTACTAGAATGCTTGTGTAATATATATTCAGTTTGATGTAGAATTTAAAAGGTCAGATTTTGTAACTTCCCTTAAAACCCTTAGGCACCTTGCCATTTCCACAGAAATGAAGTTTACATTTCTTTATATAACACGGACATTAGATGACCTTACTGGAATGAAGGTGGAGACATTTATGTCTCAAAGCTGAGAGAAAAGTGACTAGATTAACAAACAGAAATCAAATAAGGGGCACTGGAAAATCTATTATCCTGTGCAATCTTTTGGAAGAATTTGAATTATCAGTAAACTTTGACACTGTACAAAATATCTCAGAATAGACTCAATATTCATGAAAAGTTTTCAGAAAAGTATCATGTCCCACATTTAACCATCACATTATTGCTCAGGTGATAGAATGAAGTAGCAGTCCTGTATCTTCATCCCAATAAAGCAGTATCAGGCATCTGTATCTTTGCCACAGCTTCATGGGTTCTTGGTGGACTTCTCTTAAATTTGGGCTTGGACATATGACTATGTTAGCAAAGGAAGAGGCTTGAAGGCTGGTCCTGCCCTTGAGTGTACCCTGTACTGTTCTAACATTGTGCTCCAGAGTCACTCACTGATCTGAGGAAGATGAAGGATGGAGCTGCAATATGATGTCAATAAACAGCCCTAAGCCAAGAAAGTCAACACCCAGTAGCCCAGTGTGTAGTTTCTTCCTCTTATCAGCATATGGATGCATTTATTAAATAAGAATCAGTTATAGAAGGAGAGTAGATCCTCAGCTGTGGGGCTAAGTTTCTGTACCAGCTCAGAGACAGACTTCCTCAGCTCAGAGACACACTTCCTTGGGAAAATTATACATGACTATAGTTCATCTGCTTTAGCTTTATTTTAGAAGAGTTGAACTGAGTATGTTAATGGTGTGACTGCCAGGTAAGGGTTTATTGGCTTTTCACAGTCCTGAATCTTCCATTCATGTTATTTGTGTTATTTGTTCTATTTGTTCTTTTTTAAAAATATGGCGGTCCACAACTGTGAGTCATTAGTCTATAGTGAGACATATAAAGGAACACAGAGTAGGTGATTAGGAACTATTAAATCCTTTGATAAAGTAACTCTGTGCCTGTTGCCGTTAATCTTTAAAAATGTGGCCTTGTATTTATTTTGTCTTGGTAATGTATTTTTTGTGAGTGTCTTTTTAAAATCAGCTCATGACAGATTTTTCAAAAATTGGCCTCAGCATAGATAAAATACTACTGAAGTTTATTTCATCCTATCCAGTACCAAGGTTAAAGTTAGGTATCTTCTGGCCAGTTTTCTTTTGTTTAACCTACCAAAACAGACATTATGGTGTTTTGAAGAATTAGGAGATATTAAGAGAAGTGGAATTTCCGATTGTGTGGTCTTAAATTTTAACTGTACTCTTAATATTGTCTCCGAAAAGCAAAGAGTAACTGAGTAACTTGTTGAGTCTCAGTTATTTTTACTGCAGGGCACTACCAATAAAGGAAGGAACTGACTCTTTACCTTTATGGCTCCTTTTATCAGGGCAGTCATGGTGTTCTCATAGAAATATAAAAACCCACCGTAATATATGTATAATCATTTTGCAATGAAACAGCATATAATTTTGTCATCAAATAATGCAAGGGAAGTTCATGTGGTTTAGACTTCTAATGGACTCCTTACCACAGCATCTGAGCCAAGCTTTTAATCCTCCATTTTATAGTTTCACAGTATACAGAATGTTACTAGAATAAACACAGGCCGAATCATTCATGGTTTGAGGATGGATCAGCATTTCAGAGACTAAATATATTTATACAGTAGTAGTCTTATTGTCATTTAGGAAGAAGAGAGGCCAGTAATCTCTATTGACTTCTAGTTTCCTGCCCATGCCTCCCCCTCTTAGCTGAATACGAATCAGAGAAACTGACAATTCTAAAGTATTCACTTCTACTTTGAATATGACCATATAAGTATGGTGAAACCTAGAAAATTGTACATACCTTTATGTCTATAACTCTCCACTATTTAAGTAGAAAGTTAGGGAGACAGGTCATTTAGGAAGAAAATACAGATGCAGCTACTATTAAATTTGACTGCAGCTCTTACAGAAGAGTCAACTGGGTAAAGGAAATGTATACATTCTAGACTTAATTCTCTAATAATATTGATTGGGGTAAACTTTAATATAGAGATATTTATTCAAAGAGCAATAGTGAAATTTTGAATTATAAATTATTTTTCTTTAAAATCTTCAAAGTATAAGGTTTAAGATATGTTCTTAATTAGATTAGTCTTGTTTTCCTCCCCTTAAGTTTATTTCACAAATCACTCATTTATGTAACTTTCCTGAACATTTTATCATTCTATAAAAAGCCAAATGATTTAGTGTATATACATTAACAATTTCATAAATATCTTGACAAATCTTGTTTTCAGTTACCATGGCAATAGTTACCATGCAAAAATTTGCAATGTTTGAAAACAGGAAATCCAAGAATGACTCTCTGACAAAGTATTTGTAGTCAAGAAGAGTTAGCTTGTGTACTCTATGAATAAGACTGCAATGTAGATTTATATATTTATATCTCTCCAAAATTTAATACATGAAAAACACTTTCTTATTTCAATTTGCCATTACTTAAGATACATTTTGATTTAAAAATACACTGAATGTTTAATTTTTACAACAGTTAATTACAGTAAAAACACCCTGCGTTTGATCCCTCTCAAACTACGCCCCCTCCACTTTGAACACCCTCACTCTATTTTTCTTGCCACTTTCTGCAGCAGTCCTGGAGGTACTTCCACATTTTTGGTTTAGCTGTTTTGGCTACCTCAATACCCTGAAGTGACTCAAAATGTTTACCTTTCATTATAGTTTTTGGGGGAAAGGAGGCAAGAGCCAGAAGTCCCATGGAGCAAGATCCAGTGTATAAACTGGATGAGGACTCACTTTAATGTTCTTCAAAAGTCTAACTTTCTGCTCATGGCACTCAGCATCAGCACTCAGCAATCGCCTCACACAGACATTTCTAAAAGAGGATTTCCAGAACTTCTTCAGAAAGTAGCAAGAACAAAAGGGGGATAAGTGTGTTTGAAACACAGGAGAGTGTTTAGAGAGGGATTAATGGTGATGTCTTTTACTGTAATAAATTTTATTTAAATACACACTGCAGGTTTTGATCTGCCCTTGTTTATAAGATAAAAATTCCTAAAGTTTGCAAAAATCAGAAACCAAGCCCATGGATCACCAAAACTATCCATTGTCTGTACTCTAAATCCAGTGAGTTCATGTCTTGGTATCCTGTAAAGTCCTCACTGAAGGGTATAATCCCAATTGTGCTTACTCTCAGTTATATATTTAGTCATTTACTTTTATTTACTTTTGTTGTATCATTTCTTACAAGAGTATAAATTATTTGCCTTTTCTGCTCATTACTCTATGCCCAGTTTTTTAGAACATTAAAAAAAAAACATTTAAAGAGAAAACTCCTACGTGGTACAGATAATTTTTAGAGACAATAACACTCTTTACTCATTTTTCTACAACTAAATACCAATGAAAGTCATATAGCAGTCCTATGCTTATTTGGCCCATATGAATGTAACAGTTGCCATATGCCTTTGAAGCTTCATGCTACAGATTTACATAAACTTAAGATCTTCAGATACCCTACAAATATTATAAAAAATACCCAATTAAGTAAAACATGTTGGAAAACAGCTGAGATTATAGGGAAAATGTTTAGTTTGTTCTACAGATCTTTTTACATGGAATTCACTGATGAATTAGAAGACTTATACATTATATCATCTCATGTATACATATGTGTACCTATGTGTGTATATATATTTAAATGTACATTCATATGTCCATGCCTTGTATGATTTTTAAGCATCAGGGAACATCATTCTTGGTGGAACTTTCCACATTCAAAAACAATTAGGATTTGGAGAAAGCTTAGGAATCATCTGGTTCTTCTAATGATATTTATAGTTGAGGAAATGGGTCAACATCACAAAAAATGTCAGATTAAAATCTATGAACTGTTGGGCAAGGGCAATGTTAAATACATGTCTTTCCTCTAAGAAAGTCTCACTCCTCAATAATCTTGTAGTTCATAATGCTAATTTCATGCTCACAATGCTGGGTTTTTCCCCAACAACCCATGAACCAGCTTCATTTTGGTGTTTCATTTCACTGTTTCCAACAAAAGTTTTTGTACACAAGATGGGAAATGAAACAAACAGGTTCACTTTCCAGTACTGAAAGTTGTTCTTTGATTATTTTAGTTGTTCTTTTCTTCAGCTGTCTGAACTAACATTTCAGTGGCACTATCAGCATTTTATCACTTCTAGAAGGTTTTCACCTTCTAATGCTATCTGTGATTTTTTTTATCAACTATAGAATTCAGAAGGTAGAGCAGACTCCTTTACAACCCACCCAAGAATACCCTCTTCAATGCTAGATGCCATTGGCTGAACACACAAAACAGTCAAATGAAGGTCACTCTTGCTTAACAAGAAGACAGCATTGCCTTTGGCTCCCAATATAAACTGTGAAGTTGAAAGGATCCTAGAAGATACAACTCATTGCTTAACAGTTGTTTAAGTAATTTGTTTGCCTGTAAAAGTCTACCAGAAACTCCTTCTCATAATACATTTTAAATTTCGTTTACAGAAATGGTCAATGAAAACTTAAAACTAAAGGACATATTTAACACACATGAAGCATGACACACACACACACACACACACACACACACACAAAGTAGCCTGGTAATTTTATTGAGAAACTACTTCATTGAATACAATTTCTTTAAGCAAATAAGTGAAAACACTGAAATGCACTTCATTTTATTTTTCTTTTGATAATAAGGTTGTATCTGACATATACTTATTAAACACTGTAAGGGATAAAAGACTGGTTAGATGGCATATAAATAATAACATTGATTTTGCAGATTATAATTCAAATTCACAGTACGGTTCTTCAATTTTCAGATTAAGATTTTTAAGCCTCATTTTCCTCTCCTACAAATGTAGGTCTACTTGATTAGATTGCTTCTAATAGCAAACTATTTACTTAGGTATTATAAAACTTAAATTTATTTCTTATGAAGTCTATAATCTAAGTTAAAAAAAGGAAAACTACAAAGGTAATTTATAATCTACATGAGGCATCTCCTAGCAGTTACAGATAACATACTTTTGGGACTTAGAGGAAATGGTTTTCACCTGGGCAGAAACATAAACACTTCCTAGAGGAAGCTGCACTTGACAGGGTAGGCCTTGAAAAATGGGTAAAAACTGGTACCGGAGATGGAGTTTGAGCAATGCACAAGCAATAGCATAGGGGGAGGTGATGGATACAGATAATAGTGAGTTCAATTACAAATTCCATTTATTTCTACTTTGTAGGATAGCATAAATGAAAAGAATCAATAGGCAATCTAGTTTTATTCAAACTATAGGTCCTAATGAGAGAAAATGATTTTCCATAGCCAACCAATGTAATGAAACACATCACTGATTAAAAGAGATGGAACTGGCTAAGGACTACTTTACTGTCTTTTATATAACGTCTAAAAGAGTATTCACCTCTGAAGCAAAGCCCTGGAAGTGCCTCACCCTTCAGTAGCCCCAGCCTTGCCAATGAGTCTTGCGGGGATTGGGGAGTGAGGGGGTGGAGAGACTTCCATGATTCTTGTAAAAGGAATGGCTTCAAGCAAAGAAACCAACTGTAGATATGGACTCTGGGTCACCGTGTACTTCAGTCAGTGGCTGCGTAAGAGAAAGGGTTCATTGTAATTTCTAATGGGAATAATCTTTGTGGTTCAGTAATTTTTCCAATTGCAATCACTTGCATTCACTATACTTTTTTGGCTAAAGACTGAAGTTTTTAAAACAAATCTGGATTCGCAGAAAAGGCGATTTTTTCTTGTAAACTTTAATCTTTAAAATGCATCTCTCTTTTGAGAAGCAAAATAAAAGGAAGAAGAAAAGAGTCTTAAGGAAAGTATGTAAAATATTAGGATGGATCAAAAGGAAGAGAAGGTGGCAAAAATGAATACAGTAAAAATACAGCCCTGTAGCAATTTCATAAAAAATAAAAGAGAAGTCATTGGAGTTCTCTTTCTCTCTTGTATGTTTTTGAAGGGCAAAAAGGCATTCTCACGACAGAGTAACAAAAAGGAAAGAGGAAAACAGCTGTCTGTAGACCACGATTCATCACTCATCACAAGAAAGAGTGTTTCTGCTTCCTAAAGGCCAGTTTTGTTTTTTATTTTTTATTTTTCCCTGAAGCACAGTCAAGTATGATGAGAAACTTGAGATAAAAAGAGAAGGTCCAGATGAGTAATTCAGAAGACAGGGCAAGAGTATAAATGTCAAATTCTATTGTAAAATATTATTAAAACAAAAACTCTGTATAGCCAAACTAGCTCCCACCTCCTAGCAACAGCTCACTTCAAGCAAAACAAAATAAAGCAAAATCTTAATTACAAAAAAACTTCTTTATGACAGTGAGTTTGATTGGCAGTTAATCTAAATTTGTACAGATGATATGAACAGGCTAGTCTTTTATAAACCAAGATCCACCTAGATTGCCATGTGGTAAAGACAGCCCTCTTAAATCTTAGTAAGGAGAATGTTAGTAGAAAAGATAACATTTTTCATCTGTCTGTGGAAAATTCCTTATAAAATCAACAATGTGACGTAAGAACTTTAGAAGAAAAAAAACATATCATATAATACAAATCAAATTGGGTTTTGTTTAAATGGTTATACCTTTGTTTTAACTTTCAACCTGCCTTTTTTCAAGGTCCATTCAAGTTATTACTTTTTGTGCATAACCACATCAAGAAAGGAGCACATAAAAGTACTTCAAGTTCTAAGTACTAAAACAAAGTGAGTTTGCACTGCTGACAAATCAGAGATGATATTGTAATCTTTCTTTCTTTATGTGTATTAGAAAACACTCCTTATAGGGAATACACATTTATTGTTGAGATTATTTTGAGATTAAGGCTAAGGCTGTAAAAAGTGTATTCCCAAGATCGCCAAACTGTTTTGTCCCAGAAAACTGAAAATCAAATCTATTATGGGTTCTACAAGGGCAGGGAAAAGACGTGGTTGGTAGTCAAATTGGATGTTTTCGTGTCTTTTAGTTTTTTCAATTTACTGGACAAGGACTCATCTAAGAGAAGTGACAACATAGTGAAAGAGGCTTTTTTTCATGTCTTGGGAGTATCTGTTTTTAAATTCATGAAATTATTTCTTGGGTGAGGATAGAAGAGGAATATTACAGAGATTACGATTCTTGGTCAAAAGATCTCCTTTTAAATAAAAGCAGAAATGGAGAAAGAAAAAAATTACAGAATACATTGAAGGTATTATTTATCATAACCTGCACTTTGAAAGTAGGAAACTGGTCATAGGCAATATTGGATTTTTTTTCCCTTAAAAACATATAAAACACTTTGGATTTTCCTCCTCAGAATCATTCCTTGTCTCAGAATTCGTAAAATACTTTTGGGTGTTGCTTTCCCCCACCCACAGCCTCCCCTGTTAATATCCCCCCAAGTTAGTATACTTTTTACAACTGTTGCAACACATTAGCCCATTATACACCCAAAGTCCCTTGTTTACATTGGGATACTCGGGTTACTGCACATTCTAGGAATGTTGACCAAATGTATAAAGACATGTATCCACCATTACAGTACCATAGAAAATAATATCACTACACTAAAAATCCTTTGCTTTGCCTATCTAGTCTTCCCCTGAAGGATGTTAAATTTTATAAAGCTGTTTTTCAACCAGTACGTATAGGCGAGGAGATAACTCTCAGAATTTTAGTCAAGTACTAATTTAATAACTCTTGCTCACCTGAAAACAAAATGAGGGCAGTATTCACCAAATAAGGATAATTAACAAAAAAATTTCCTCTGGCAAGCAAAATTAGTAGAAAATACTAGCATTATTTACAATAACTTTTAAAATATATCAAATGGGAGGAGAATAATAATGCAATTAAGCTATCCTTAAGAATGTATGTTATCCTGCGCTTGGATTCCCTGCTGCGAGCTAAGTTTAGTCATAAGAGAGCACGGTCCTGGTCCTGTTTGCTCACTGAAAGTTCTACTGGTCCAAATCTTTGGACTAATATTTGTACCCAATGCGCTGTTCAATTTGGAGAAAGACATAGAGTTCACATTCAAGGTCAGATGAGATACTAACAATATTCACAGCCCTGAGTAAGCTAGAGAAGAAAAATGAGTTTTTTTCTACTTTTTCTCGCTCTGCACACCTTCCTTCAGTAGTTGTTCAGGGATAGATGAAGTTTTCTGCAAAGTACTTAGGAGAAATTCTCCGGAATAGCTATTGCGCACAGAATGCTACACTCGAAAGTGACATCACGATTCTGAGTCACAGCGTGGTCCCCACCCTTCTCTCCCAGGCGACCTGAGCTCCCACACCCCAGGCGCGGCTCGGCGTGGGCCCGAGGCTCCTGGCCCCAACAATCAGGCTGGGAGCTGGCCGGGCGCTGAGCTAGGGTGCTGGTGACAGTCGCCGCTGGTGGCGAGGTGCCAACCACGGGGAAGCGGCGGCTAACTCTCCACGAGGAGACAGCGCTCGAGCAACCCAGCAATGAATGAACGCACAGGCGCGCGAAGTCACTGCTCTGAGTGTGACTCGGCGTTCGCTCCGGACTCCCCGGAGCGGGGGGAGGTCGGCTGTCCTGGCCACGTCGCGGGCTGACAGCCGCGATGTCGCCCCCAGGGTCGCGCTCCACACGCTCAGGGAAGTTTCCAACACTTCCGTCCGCCGGGCGGAGCGCGCCGGCGAGCGGCGATCGCGCTCCCGGCTCGGAAGGGAGCGGCGCCGAGGGCACCTCCGTCGCCTCAGCAGGGCGGTGACACCCGGAGCGGGCTCGCGCAGGTGAGCGGGGCCCGCCGCCCGCTGCCCACTCACCTTCTTCACTTTGGTTTCCAGGTCCATGTCGCCGCGCAGGGTCGCCGGGGCACTGGCGCGCCCGTCCCGGGCCTGCCGACCAGTCTCGCGTGGCTCACGCCCGGACTGCGGGACCTGGGGGACCCGCGAGAACTCCGCGCCACCACTCCTCAGTCACTCAACCCGCGTCTCCGAACTTCCGCAGCGCAGTCGGCCGCCGCCGGCCTGCGGCAGGGACCGGGAACAAAGAGGCACAGGCAGCCAATGGCAGCCCGGCAGCGCCGAGCCACGGCCAATCACCGAGCACCGCACGCACCTTCAAGGTGAGGGGCGGGGCCTCGTCGGGGCGGTGCCCAGCCCGGCCGCCGGGGGACCCTGACCTGGCTCTGAGGAGACGAAGTCTTCGAGGAAGCGGCTCAAGTGGGTGCAGGGCCCTGTCCAAGTCGGCACTTTGTACCTGTATTTGCCGGGACCTTTGCGTCAGGACAAGATGAGTGGATATCTGGATACTAACTTAGTTTATTTTCATATCCAAGAGAAAGTTGAGCGAGCTTGGAGGTGCGTAGGGATTCCTTTGATGGACATGGGGCCCTCGTTTCACTATTGAGCTCTGGACGTGCGCAGTTTTCAGATGTTTTTTCTTCACAGTCCCAAACACGGAGGTAGAACATTATCTCACGTCTGTAACCTCAGTGAAGAGTGCCATAATGATTTCTGAGCATCTGATTGGTCAAAACTGAGCATGAGGTGAAGTAACACTACTCTGGAGGCCCTTTGGCCTTGCTTTGTGACATTTGTACAAGGCCAAAGAGGCCCCTCTGGTGTCTCACAATTACTTCATGAACTCAGTGTGTTCAGGTGTCACAGCAGCATGGGAGCACCAGAGCTGAATTCGTGTCATACCCTCACTCAGGAACAACCATAGTGAATACCATCAAATTGGTAAGTCTGGAAGCGATCATAGAGCTTGTTTAGTATAATTTCCTCACTTTTCAGGGAAGGATGATGATACAGGGATCTGCCCGCTGTCTCAACCTCTGGGGAACAGAGCGCACACCAGTTTTTCAACAACTTCTCCAAGACATATGAGACCAGAAATAACATTTTAACCAAAGAAAAGGAGCGATTTTTTTTTTCATTTTGTACTAATGGCATAAAATGATAGTGACTAGATAGCAGGTGATCCTTAATCCAGCATCTGCTTTTAAAAAACAAAAGAGTATTTTTTTTAAATGCAGATAAGTGGGTCCAGATGTCTCTCCAATTGGCCTCTGAAAATTTTATAGCTAAAAACACCCAAAATTCATTTTAGCCATCACTTCCAACTATTTTACTTGATTATTTGCTAAAAATGTTCAACAAAACTGTGATTTATAATGTGCTTGCTTTTACTAAACATGAGCATGTCCCACCTAAATATGGGATGACCAAAACGGATCATTATTTTTTTTCTTTTCACTCAATTGAAGTAAAACTTTTCTATCTCATTTCCCAAACAATTCTGATAGTTATGGGCCCCTGCAAAGTTTTCCTAGAACAAGCTCTCATGAACGTGAGGCCTTGCTCTGACAAGGCACTTTTTTATTTTTCAGAGAACTTACCAGATGGAAAATGCCCAATAAAGCAGTTTAAATAAGGCATCAAACAAATTTTATAACATAAATTTTAGGCCCTTATATGGTGGAGTAGTAGAGAGGACACTAAGAAAAAAGTTGGAATCTGGGAACTTTTTCTCCTTTTTTTTTTGCCATAGAATTCTTTCTTTCTCTTTCTTCCCTCCCGTCCCTCCTAGCATTACTTTGTGTAAATATGGGCAAGGGTGGACACTTAAATTTTGTTATTTCTATCTAGAATTACTCTGTCAACTATAGAAAATTATATCTATTTTTTATAAATTATTTATAGATAATGAAACTGAGGTAGGTTATTAATAGACTAGGAGAATTAGATTACAAGTCTTTATTCATGTATTTTGATGTTAAATTATGGAGATTTTTAAGAGGTAAAACTGATAGTTTGATGATTCCAAGTAGCTGAGAACAGATGAATGACTAGAAGATGGCACACACATTCTGTCATAATCACCTCTGTGGATAGAATAGGAGAAAATGTAGGATGAGGGCCTGGGTGTGTTTAGCTGGACTTTTTTTCTGAAGAACTAAAGATAAAGGTATGAGTATGAATATGAAGTTGAACTTGGAATTTTGAAATTGCATATTCAAATATAAGTATTATGAGTAGAATCTGGACTGGAGTGATGCTTTAAATCAAATAATTAAAAGTTATGAGTAGAAATAAGAACAGATTGGGATATAGGATAATAGAAGATGTCAAAGACAACATATGATCAAGGCCAAACAAGACAAGAAAAAAAAAAAGCATGAGTTGAAGACCAGTAAACCAAAATGGATGGATAGGTGGATAGATAAATAAATAAATGGATAGATAAATAGGTAAACAAACTAGAAAGAGTCAAGTCCTGACAAGCTATAAAGGAAATTCAAGAAGGAATTATTTAACAATTTGAAATCCAAGAAAAAAGTCAACTTTGCATTGAATTTAACAAAAAGATTATTCGTGACTTTGGGAAATACATTTTTGGTAATGGTGTGGGAACAGATATTGCATTGTAATTGGAGCTCCCTTTATGCTGACCAATATGTTTTTGTAATGTTTGATTTAATTCCTCCAAAAACTCACTGAAACATCAGCTGAATAAATGGCCACATCTGATGTTTCAATCAAGTAAAGCAAAGGAGAAATCAGTATACAGAAAAATAGAACACTAAGGAATGTTCTTGAGATAGTTATCTTTAGAAAGAAAATAAAATATTTGATTTTATGCATACAAACACACACGATAATATAGTTACTTATATGGGCCAAACATAATATGTGTCCAGGTTAAATTCAGTTCATTGGTTATTAAATCATAGTCTCTCATGAAGAAAATGTGTTAAACATTCGTGTCTCCTGCATTGTAACGGACACCAGAGAGATAGAAACATACCTAGGACATTTTGTTTGTTCTTAATTTGTTAATAAGATTGCTATAGGGGAATAGGCATGGAAGAGTCATACCGTGTTGCTGGTACTGGAAAACACCAATGAGGGTCAGGGAAAGGGTAGCATTGGGGTTTGTAAGTGAGATACTCTTAAGAGGTGTGTTTCAATCATGGAAGATGCATAGGTGTATTAGTGAAAACTCTTTTGATTGTAAGTAACAGAAACTCCCTTCAACAATAGTAACGACAATGACAATAATAATAATAATAATAATAATAATAGATGACATTGTATTTTAGTTTCGATATAAAGATGTCTTGCAAAACTAAAGAAACAGAATGTATCTAGACTAGAACCTGACACTGCCTAACATCTGGAAGCAATACTCTTTCTCTGGGGCCCATGTGGATTTTCCATCTTGATTTTCTGCCTGCATTAGCTGTTAGCTTTAGCTAATAGCTCTTTCCCTTTGTAAATATGTGTGTGTGTGTGTACCTACATATATATGTGTGTATGTGTATATATATATATATATATACATAATATATGTTTGATATATATATATACAGTATATAAAATATACAGTGTGTGTGTATATATATATATATATATATATATATATATATATATACTGTGTATATAATATATATTTTTTGCACATACAGACATCTCATAAAGCAGTTGTTCACAGTGAACATCTTATGCAAAAGACTCAGAATTTGATTCTAACATCTCCAAGAGAAAGATTGTTGTTACCTCAGGTTGGATAAGCTTTGACCTCCGATCCAGTTGGCTAGGGCTGGAGCCAGTTCAGAAGCATGCATGATAAATAGATTGAATGTCGGATGGGTGGATAGGATGGATCTTGCAGAAAGGGAATGACCACAGTTTTTCAAATACCTTCAAAAATCATCTACCTCTGTTTTATATATTATAAGGAAATAGGCAAAACTTAGTGAATAAGGGAAGGAAATTGATATTTTTTTCTGCAGATCTTGGGGAACTGTTGAACATTTAAAAAAATAATTTACTCTACAGAAAGCATACTTAGGCAAAAAATTTGATGTTTCTTTTAGTGGGAGGAAATGGAGTAGGTGGTGAATGGAACAAATTTAGCAAGAAGAGACTGTTTAGGAGATTATAGCTAAAGCCCATGTGAAATAGCATGAGGGCCACATTAAGGAAGAAGTAGTGGGCACAAAGAGGATGAATTATCTATGGTATTAAAGAAGTAAGAAAAACTGGATTTGATTGATTCTTAAATAGAGAAAGGGCAAAAAATCTATTAGAGTTTTTTTTTCACATCTGTACTCTGGGACACAAATGTGGGAGATATAACTCATACCTTCTACCTTGCTTCCATGGGAAAGAGGAGAGGAGACAGATGTTTACTTGAGAAAGATAATAGAATTAGTTTAGTATGTGCTGGTTTTGCAAGGCTCATAGATCTGAGTCTGGTGACACAAAGGAATATGTAGACAGGATATAGATGATTATATGTACACAGGACTGCATGCACACATGCATAAAAATGTCATGTAAACACTATCATCACTCATGAAAAATTATTGGAAAATTTTCTATTCTAGATGAGATAAGATTTCAAGGTAAATATAAAACATTGTTTCCCAATAATTTATTATTATTATCATCATCATCATCATAATTACAGTACTATGGATTAGACTCAGGGGTGCTTTACAACTAAACTACATCTCCAGCTCTTTTAATTTTTTATATTTTGAGACAGAGTTTTGCTAAATTGCCCATGTGAACTTGAACTTGAAATCCCCTCCTATCTTACACTCCTTCAGTGCTAGGGTTGCAAGTGTATTCAATGTCCACAGCTCTTCGATGTGGTCCCAGGAGGTCTGTTTAGAGAAGTTAACTGCTTATTAGCACTTGTAATAGGAACTTCCATGTAAGCCAGATACAGCTATTGTTACTCATTAGCAGCATGGATAAAATTATGGGTTGTCCTTTAGGGATATATTAATAGAAAACAGATAGGAAAGTGGCCATGGTGCACACCTGTAATCACAGAACTCTGGGAGGCTGAGGGAGGAGGACTTCAAGCTCCAACCCAGCCTGGGAAACTTAGCAAACTGGGGAGACCCTATCTCAAAAGAAAATATAAAAGAGATGAGCTCAGTGCAAAGGCTCTGGGCCCAGTCTACAGCACTGAGAAAAGAAAAAGAAGCATTAACATATTCGAGGGCAAGCCGTTGCTTGTCATTTTTGTTCAAATTTAGCAGACATTGGACCATGTACATAATGGAATAGACACATGGCAGATTATGCATAGCTAGGGAATTTAGGATTTTTATAATAGAAAATAGTTATAGTGTTACAGAAATAAAACAACTCAGAATTGTATACACAGTGTACTGAAAACCATGCAAAAATATCATATATGGAAAAGAAATAGGAAACACAATGTCAGGAGAGGTTTGTCTTTGATTACTAAGTCTATGGTGATTTCCTCTTGTCTTTTAAAAATATTTCATGAAGACCATGGTATATTTCTTAATGAAAAACTTTAATAATATATTATTCAAAGCATTTCAGGGTGACAGGGCAGTCTCTGAAAAACATCATGAACAATAAAATGAAACACATCACTAGTTAGCAAACCAAAATGTCAGGAACAACCTATGTAATAAAATCTGGTACCAAATTCCTCTGTAAACCTTCGAATATAAGAGGTGAGGATGAAAAGATGTGAGACATGGGTGTGATAAGTAAATCTGTTTCAGGGAGGGGAGAAAAGTAATCAGATGGTTTTTAATGGTCAGAAGAAGCAGATTGCCTTCTCCAGTTATTTACTATAAAGCTGAAAAATAAGAAAGAAGAGTCTTAATGGTTGTTTTAATTACTTATTTGTTGCTGTGATAAAATACCTGATACCCACAATTTAAGGGAGGAAAGAGTTATTTAGCTCACAGTTTCAGAAGGTTTCACACAGATCTCACCGGCACCCAGCAATGGTGGAGATGCATGGCAGAGGCTGGAGAGCTGCTTGCCCCATTGAAGACAGAGGCCAAGTGGGTCTGAAGACTCAGGCAAAGGATAGGGCTTTCTCAGGAAGAAGTTGGAACAATGTTTCTTCCTTCCTTTAATAACTTTAAGGGACCAGTTGGGCACCCCAGGGTGGGTGCCCATCCCCCATTTCCTGATCCACAAATCAATAACAAACGCTTGAAATCTCTGCCCGGCCAGCCCTCAATCTCAACAAGTTGATATAATCCCTCCAGGTTAAACCACCAACATCCACTTCCTCCAGGTAAGCTCTGTCTCCCAGTAACACACTGTTCCAAACAAATGAGACTTCTGGGGGACACTCGAGGTCCAAAGTGTAGCAGGGGTATCATCCAGCACTCCTTTCCAGGACAAAGTTCCACAGTAAGAAACTGTATCTAGGGAAATCAAGGTTAAGTAGGAGCAAGAGAGGTCATAATGGAAAGTGAAAGTCCAGCCAAGTTTCATTCAATATGGTAGCCCGTAAGGACCTGTCGTTATTTCAGTTTCAGTTAAAGTATTTAAATAAAGTTAAGTTAGTACACAAGTGGAGTGCTGAGAGCTTGTTGTGCCCAGATCGCGAGACCCCAAGGAGTCCATACCAATACCGATGCAAGCACACGAGTCTTTGTTGCAAGCTTGAGCCTGGGCTCTCCCACTCCAGCATAGTGGAGACAGAGTAGCCCCGAGCACAATCCACACTCAGTTTTTATAGGCAAAAACCACAAGATTGTAAGAGAAACCAATCAAGTTATTTATCACAAAACTGACTGATTATCGCACAGGAAGGGTCCGGTGGAAAGTCTATCAGTTAAAGTTGACTGACTCTCTGTTTTGCAAGAAACTGCATATCTGGTGATGTTTTCCAGAACCCAGGGACCTGGGTTTAGCCTTGAGTGACATACCTTTTCCCAATTCATAATTGTTAAACAGCTACCATCTTCGGGGAAACTGAAACGCAGATCTTTCCAGGAACCTGAGATTTTAGGCCTGCCACTTGAAAGAGGAGTTTAAGGCCTGTCATGGAGTCTCCATGGCTTGGATCTTTCAAGCTCAGGTCATTTCTCTGTCCTTACTGTGAAGATATGGCACACTAGAATACCACCAAAGATTCTGTGTCCTTTCAGAATGTGTCTACAAACTTCACACTGGTAAAATAACCTTTGCTAGATGCTTCCCAGAAGAGCTCTACCAAGATATGATACAGGAAACCTTCAGAAATGTGGAAATTATGGGGGGAAATTGAGCAGATCAAAACACTGAAGGATGAAAATTCCAGGAGAAATCTAAAGTCAGGGGGTAGAGAATTTTTGTGAACATAAAGAAATTCGCCAATATAGGTGGAAGTCTTCAGCTTCCAGATTCTATTGTAGAACTTTTTCTGGAATAAAAGCTAGACAAGAGCTGTGGTTGTAAAAAATGTGCTCATTGTTCTTCATTCTGTACACACACACACACACACACACACACACACACACACACGCACACACATATGGTTTTATATAGATATAGTTTATGTATATATATTTGTGATATGCAGTGGTGTTACATTGAGATTCAGTATTTTGTGCACATATATATTTATCAACATTCCAATCCATTCCCCTCCCCTTTGTTTAGCCCTAACTCACCCTGCCCATCCCTCCCCCTAACTCCCACTCATGTGCACATTTGGTTCTATGGAACACCTGTATACTGGATTTCTCACATTAGAGAAACCATGTGATATTTAACATTCTGCATTTGACTCACTTCACTGAGCATGAGAGTCTCAAGTTGAATCCATTAACCTACAAGAGCCTCAAATCTGTCTATGGAAGAGTGCTATTCTTCATTCTTAAATATGTCTTTCAGAAATGGATGTGGTATGACCCATGTGAGTGTAAAAATGGGAGAGAGGTTGCATAATTGTGAGCAACTTGAGCTTGTCTTCCATTTGCCCCAGTGGTTTCACATAGATGACGGAACTTCAGCTGGGAATAACTCTATGAAAGTGAACCTTGTGAGTAACGCTTTAGATATATATCTCCATTCCAGTCAAACCTCAAAAGATTCTATGTGGAGAAAAACCCATTTAAGTGAGTGATGTGGGAAAACTTTCCTGACTCTTGGGCGTATTCAAAGACCCATGATACTCCACACTGGAAATAGACCCTACTGAGGTAAGGCACATGAGAAGCCCTTTGCCAGTTCCAGGTCATTTTTCATGTATGAAAGAAATCACACCAAGGAGAAAACATGAATGTAACTGTGTGAGAAAATGTCTTTTACTTTTTCTGGTTATTTTCAAAGACAGGCACAAATTGACACAGGGGAGAAGTCCTGCCTATGTAAGCTATATGACAATGCCAGCCTTCAGATGTCCCACTTCATAGACATGAAAAGACTCACACTGGAAAGAAACATTATGTTTGTAAGCAATGTAGGAAAGCCTCTCTTTCTTCTAGTTACATTTGAGTAAATGAAACATCTCACATGGACAGAAACCTTATGTATGTAAGCATCATGGGAAGTTCTACTGTACTTCCACATCTCACAAAAAAACACTAGAAAAAATGCTTCATATTTAGGTAATGTGAGAAAGCCTTCTATTTGTCCAGTTATCTTCTAGTGTAAATTCACACAAGAGAGAAACCTTTTATATGCAAGCAATGGGGAAAATCTTTTAGTTCTCTCAGTATACTAAAAAATATGAACGAACTCACAGCAGAAAGAAATCCCTTATGAGCAAGCGGTGTGGGAAAAAGTCTATTAGGATCCATGTTCCCTCACATGAAGAAACTCACCTTAAAAAGAAACTCTACATAAGTACTTTATGTGGGAAAGCCTTCATTTGATTCAGCTACTGTTAAAAACGTGGGAGAGCTGTCACTGGAGGATAACTCTAAATGCCAATAGTGGAAAGGCCTCACTAACAATGGAGATTTCTAGGGAAGATGTAGGTGCACTGTGGAGAGATGTCTTATCAGTACACAAGTGGGGATGCCGCTAATCCTCTTGGTTCCATCCGTTGATATAAAAGCACACAGCCTGTGATGGAATACTTCGAGAGGACATAAGATGGACCACATGTGAAAATGGCACATGGGATCAAAACCCTGTGAGTAGAAAAAATTCCATGAAACTTGTCAATTGTAAAAAAAAAAGTTTCAAAGCCTTATTAAGAGCAATTGAATCTTGAACATGACAGTACTATTAGGAGGCTGATGTACAATGCTCCCAGAAACATCACCTAAAGGAAAGTTATAAAAATATAAGTAGCTCATTCTTAAAGTATCTCTTTGCGCTCTGAATTATGGTTTTACTATTATTTTAAACAGGATATATTTGTGCTTTCCAAGCTGGCCTGAAACTGGCAATCTGCCTACTTGGGAGCCTGAGGCAGGAGGATTGCTATGAGTCCCAGGCCAGTCTGGGTTACATAGTGAAACAGCCTGGACTACACAGTGAGATCCTGTCTCAAGAAATATATATATTGGTCGTTAATGACACATTGAAACTTGAGTTTTTAAAATTGTTGAAATCTTTGTATAGATCTAAAGCATATTCTTAACATAGGTGAGTGTGCATGCATGTGTGCATGTGTGTGTGTGTGTGTGTGTATACGCTAACATTCCCTTTTAGCAATAAGTTACCTTTTTAGATGATATTCATATCTCTTGTTTTGATCTGTATTTTCTTCAAGGTTGCTGTATACATTATTCTGCAAGTAGCTTACATGTTTCAAAGATCTTATAGATTAACAAAGGTAATCTGCTGAGAAGATACCTGCAATTATCACCTTTTGCTGCTACATTGAATCAAGTTTATAAGTTTCCATTTCAACATCGCTGCTGAGAATAATTATTATTTGCTTAAAACTAAGTTATTTCATCATAGACAGTTCACTTTCAATGCTTATATTATTATAGCTTATATTTTGATTATGATTTTTCTTTATTTTTCTTCTGAAAAGATACTCTGATTGACTGATACGACTTTCCAAAGCCCGCTAAGATTGTCTTTTATCATATAAAATATAATTTTTATTGTAATAAATCTGTCTACCACAAATAGTAAATAACATTAATGTAGTAGCATTTTATTTTTTAAATTCAGACTAGCCACAGTTGAATAGCACTAGGAGTCCTAAAAGCACTGATATAATTTTTAACACTTCATAAGAACAAAGAAAGATTGAACTCTTTGAAATAGACACTATTTTGTAAATTTTCGTCATTGCAGAAGTTCAATAAAACTAGTATCACATGAAAATGAGCTGTAGTAAAATACCAAGTTCAAATTTTATGCGAAGTATAAGAAAAACATAGAAAAAGGAATTAAAAAAAAACCCACAGAGAATTAGATTGCTTTGGAAAAATGTGTCTGCAAAATAAAACAAAAATGTGATTTATTGCTTTAAGACAAGAGAAAGACATGAAAAGTTGAACCACAAAAATCAGAATTAGAAGAATTCAGAAATGAGATGACAGAACTCAGAAAAGAGTTATAGATAACTAAGACAAATAAATGAATAAAGTAAAAAAAAAAAGGAGTGAAAATCCAATTATGCCTAAGATCAGTACAGGGTAAATAAGTTTTTAAAAGTTCAGAAAGATTGATAGTACTATGCAGGAAATTGCATATATTGAAAACAGACTACCAAGAAACAATATATGTGTGATTAGAGTACCAGAGGGGAAAAACAAAACTAAAAATACCAGGAACTATAATTTAAGAACGTTTTCCTGAATTAAAAATAACTTAAAACTAGTTATTGAAAAATGACACTGAATCCCTGAAAATACAACTTAAAAACAACAACACCAAAATATATTTTAGTAAGACTACTAGATTTTGAAGAATGAAAGAAAACATCCTTTGGTTTTTTTTTTTTTTTTAAAGGTAGTGGAATGACAGGCTTTCTCTAAAAATTCTAAGAAAGAATCCTGTCCTTCCTCCTCCTGTGTGTGGTGTGCACCAGGCAATCCTTGGTGTTTTTTGGTTTGCAGCTGCATTGTTCTGTTTTTTTTTTTTCCCTCTGTCTTCACATGGACATCTTCTCTAAGTTGTCAACATTATTTAAGAAGGAGCCAGAAGAATGGCATAGCAGATAAAGCATTTGCCTTACAAGTGCAAGGCCCTAAGATTCCTTAGCATCACATAAACTGGGCATGGGTGGCACATGTCTGTAATCCCAGCACTTGGGAGGCTGAGTCAGGAGGATTGCCATGAGTCTAAGACTAACCTGGGCTCCATAGTGAGTTCAGGACTAGCTTGGGCTACAGAGCAAGACCTAGTTTCAAAAAAAAAAAATTTAAGAAGTCTTATGTGTTTTGTAGTAATGGATAAACCATTCCACTAGGAAAAAGACATCAACAAATCTCCTTGATTATTATCCTGTCTCTGTCTTGTGCTTCCAGAGTGAGAATTTCATGGGCTAGCACATTTAGTATTTTTAGAATTTTATTTTAAATACAGATTATCTATAAGGAAAACTCATAAGAACCTTAAGGGAATTCTGTCTGTCTGAATGTTATATCTGAGTCACTATGTTAGAAATTGATGAGTTGTAACAGAAGCTCTTAACTATCCTCTTAGATTTGATCTTTGTCTAGAACTCATTTCTAAATTCTTAATTTTTAAAAAAATTGCTATATAGAAATCCTTAGCATGTGAAACCGGTTTACTTTAGAAGCCAGAAAATATCAGTCCAGTTTTAGTAGTGAATTTTCAGTTCATCTCTCCTAGGCACGTTCAGAACTACACAATCAAGGTCTAGGTATACTTTCTATTTTCTGTGTTACTACAGACAACAGTCATGGAAATCTTTCTGCCTATTGCTTCCCTTTTTTAACCCCTAGTAACATTTCCTATACTCTCCTCTAACTCTTCACTGACAGTTTCCATGAGGCCCTTTAGATTCAGATAAATTCCTAAAAACCATTTATATTTTTTAATAGTATTGTCAGTGCCTTTTGAGTTTCTTCTTACTTTTAACCAAAGCCAACACTGCCTGTTTGTTTATTTGGTACACTGTACTTCTACTACCCAAATGGTATTGTAATACTTGCTATTTTTGGACAAACCACCCCAAAGTTAGTGGCATTAAGTAGTCAAATGAGTGAGCTTAGTTGTGGAGATAAGAAACTAGGACAGAGCCCAATGGAACAGTCATGTTTCAAGATGTATGATGATTCTGATGAAGTTCTTGAAGGCTGAGAGTGATTCAGTCATCTGGCTAAGGGCCACACTCATCTAGTGATGCCTTCGCGTATCTGATTAATGCTGCCCATTGGCCCGGACTGTCCGTAACGATTTTTCTATATATGCCTTTTACATCTGTTCTTTTTTCAGAGGCTAATTTGAGCTTATTCATAGTACAGCTTCTAGGCTGTAAGAGTCCACATCCCAGAGAACAAGGAGTTTTTCTGGGCTAAATCGGTGCTCAATAGAAGGTTAACTCACAGTCTTGGCTTATTTAAGCGCTGAACTTTCCAAATAAAAAAATGAAATCCTGACTGATTCCTAGAAGATAACTTCTAAGCCGTTGGAATATCCCGTCTGATGAGAGCCTTCAGCCTCCACAGTGTGATTTATGGTAAATGTCCTGGGCCGTTCTCTATCAGTCCACATCTTGAGTGGCTAGAGATTGAATAATAAAGTTTGGTTACACAAGCAGTCCATATTCCTTTGTCAATATATCCAAGTAAAATTCCTGAACACTAAGTTTCAAATGAGATCTTTCTGGTTGATAGTACCTCATGTGTATTGTCATACATAATTGCTGAGAGAATTAAGTGCTCTGTACTGTCAGTCGAGGGAAGACCATGCTAGGTCTTTTTCTGACACTGCCACATGCCTTTTCTCTTTGCTGCTTTTAGTCTGTATCTCTTTTCTATAAAAGTCATAACCACCAGTATGAAACCTTTTCTTGAATTTTGTGAGCCTTTCTGCTAAGTCAGCATTAAACCCGAAGGAGATTATGGGAATCCCAGAGGGAGGAAACACTTCTCTCTGTCTCATGGCATCTTTGACTTTAGCTTGAAAGGCATAAGCCTGGAGGGGACTCAATAGTAGGGAGCTAAAATTATTTGTATTTGTATTTACATGTCTAGTTGATGGTGGATGTTGACAAAGGTAACAGCAAAGGTGTCCACATTCAAGAGCCTCTTCATGTGTTCTGAAGTTAGTCTGAACTTCCTCATATCATGGCAACTGAGTTCTAAGAGTAACTATATCAGGAGAGCAAGGTGGAAGTGCAAAGCGCTATTCTGATCTGGACTCATAAATCTCATTGTATCACTTGCATTAAACTCTTGATTGAGGCAGTTACAAAGTTCCACTCAGAATTTAAGGCACATAAGACCAGTATGTGCGATAGAATTAGTCAGTATCACATAGGAAGGATGGGTGATAGGAAATATTTTATTTTGTATTTGTACAATCTTTGTATATTTGTCCTATAGCCCTAGTTTTAATCTCTTAGCACCTGCTTTGTATCTTTCTCTATTTTTGACTTAAGTATTTGTAAAAATTCAGTTCAGTCTCAGACAGCTAAAGATAACAGAAAACTTCATTTTACTCCTGTGATGATCCTAGTTTATTGTGTTGAAGTGAGTATATTATTGAAGAAATCATGTAAGGAATGCATAGGAATACATAGGAGATAATTTGATCAATCATGGGAAACTGAGTTATCTTCATTTCTCTGATCATTCAGAAAATCAACTCCAAGCCAACCTACAATGTTTTGTTTGGGGGAAGTGATCACGGGCATTGTTATTCAGGAGGACATTTTGTTTTTGTTTTTGTTTTTGTTTTCTGGCAATAATCTGCAGGGGGTTCTCTCAACAAAATTGTTCCTTTGTCTGAAAGGAATCCTTTTTCTTTCTAAATGAAGCAGCTTAGACCATAGCTTGTCATAGTCTTATAAGTTTACAAAGGCTGCAAGAAGTCATCAACACCTTTCAGTATCTTGACATTTGCTATGAAATCTGATTGAGTAACAGCTTTGGTGTACATGGATGGCTGTGTCAAAAAAAAAAAAAACAACAACCCAAAACTGGAAAGGGATTTTTATCAACTTTCTTAATATTTTCAAAGGGCTCTAATCAATGTTATTCACTTCAAAAAGAACCACATTTTGAAGTCTTCACTTTGGAAAACTTCAATTTAAGGCAAAATTTCAGACTGCTTTGCTGCTATCTAAATGGCATATCACAGGAACACAATCTGAACTGGTTAAACCAGCTGAAGTTTTATCGGTTTTATGAGACAGCCAGAGGAAGGAGGTTTACTACACAGAGATTTGAACATTAGAACTAACAATTTTTTTTCCTGTCTCCCTTCTACCCCCTCCATATTTATTCTCTCAGTCCAGCTTCTCCAAGTAGTGACTAGGAAAAGTCCCAGGATTCACTTTTCATATTAGACAGAAGGATATTTTTCTTTACAAATTCAAGTTTGAAAAACCCTAGAAGTGTTCTGTGATTGAGTTTTCTCATTAAACCAAAATGTCATGTGATGTTATTACCCATTTCTATCCTTTGTAATCGTAAGGCAGACACTGGCACAAAATATTCCCTTTTTACTCTATGAGCATAATCTTTCTGTTTGTTTTAAATTGAAAATATTCCCTACAATTGTACCAAAATATACTAAGATTTATTTTATCCTCAATCTAGAACACAAAATAATACCTTTTAGATTACTGGATAAATTTAGAAATTATATAAAAAGCATACATAGTCTGGTTCTGTCTTAAACAAATACTAATATTAATGATGCTAAGTATAGACTCAGTCATTTTTTTCAGCAAAAATATGTGATATAAAAATAGAATTGTAAAATAAAAGTATGAGGCATTATATTGGAGTTTATTGAAGTAATTGGCTAGAAATCCCTATGTGTCTTGAAATAAAAATGTTTCTCTGTGGGCAATCGCACTGAGTGAAATTGCTCTCTGTGAGAATGTGCTCCCTGAGTAGAATTTCTTTTAGAAACAAGTAGTAAGAGTTGTTAAACATTTTATTCAGTCATCAAAATATCAATAAAAGTGTTGTTGTGTGAATAAAGAATTGTGAGCAGCATGGAAAAATTAAACATATATTATTCTTTTAACTATCATAGAAATGTATTTTCTGAGTAATATAATTGCAGTTTTTTTTTTCAGTAGGTGGTTAGTGTAGTACAATTTTATAGAACAGAAAAGACGAATTTGGCTTGAATGTGAGACATACTGCCATATAATATTTCTCCAAGACTCAAAGTTCACAAATACTTATATTCTGTATGAATTATAACACAAAACCTTCTTATTAGAGTATTTGTGCTAAACTCGCAATTTTCCTTGGCAGTACAAACACTCTTCTACATATCATTTAATAATTTTCTTATTTTAAAAACTTATAAGCAGTCTCTTTTAAAACTGCCTCTCCTAGGTATGCCATTTCCTGAGATCGCAATATGTTATGGCTAATGGAAATGTACTTCTAAGATTGCCTCTTAACTGTAATATAAATATGAGCCTCTGGTAAGCCTCAGTGTGAGTAAAAGTGACTAATTTGTTTCTTCAGAAGTTGAATCAGTCCTAAAAAGGGATGGCACCAGTCTATTGGCGACTATTTTAGGATAGCGCTTGCTGTCATAGTTAGATATGAAGGAAAAATCAATTATACTTCTGAGCGAGTTGTAGATTCTGGTCACTTATAACTCAGGCTTTTAATCCGTGGATAAAGACTTAGTTTAAAGAAGTGCATTCTGAAAGACAAAACATTTACTTCTGCCATAAGAGGATGTAGCAACTTCTAGAAGCTATCATTTAAACACATGGCTTAGTCATAATAGCAATGTGAAAGATATGCCGAATAAGGCCAACATGTTCTTTTTAGATCTGTGAAAAGTAAATTGTGCAACAAATTTTCCATCACATTTCATCCGTTTTTGGTAGATTATAGAAGCTTGTATTTATTATATGTACACAAAAATTCCAAAAGTATCAAAAGCAGAATTAATGTCTTTGCTTTAGGTTATGATTTATTCTCTCTATAATCTTAAAAAAGACCTATACACTTGGTTAGAGGTATGTGTAAAGTTTATTTCATTCTGTTGGTTCTGCTTTTGGTGAATTAACAGGTAATTTCTGATTTCGTGTCACATTTCTCTGTCCACAACAAGCCACGAATTCCATTCAAGTTAACAACTCAACTCAATTCCTTTATTACTGAGAATTTATTCCTGGCCTAGTCAGTACAGAATATAGCCCAGATATAGAGAATTATTTTCTTTGTCTCAAGACCTAGTAGGATAAATGTAGGTAAAAAATAAGACAGATCTAAATAGAAAGCCTGTTGTTCAATTATTCTAAAGGTCTAACAGATAAACTATGTTATAAACATTAAAATTAGACATGTGTGTTTATGTAAGCTCTACTCATAACAAAATCCTAAACATAATTAAAATTCCCTTCAGTGTAGAAGATAAATAACAGTTATATGCACATACTGAGATTCGCTAAAATGAGGAGCCACACTGTAGGAATCAATGTTGATGAAAAGTATGCATAATGTTGGGCTGGAAAAGCCAGGTAGCTGCGTTTAAAAAATGATAGTTTGATCTATTCATTATTGCCATATACCAGTATAGAATTGAATCTTTAAATGAAATTATTCAAGTACTAGGAGCAGATATAAGAGAACATCTTCCTAAAATTAGATTATGAAAATCCTTTCAAACTTCGCTCCAAGATTCAGAAGCTGTTGTACAACAAGCAAAACGTTATTGTCAAAAAACCTGAGGTGACAAAATCGCCATCATAAAGTCAAAAGATAAATGACAAATCAAAGGGGGAAATGATAGTTAGAATTAGTATACTAGGATTTGAATCTTCTAAGTATCCAAGCTGGGTCCAGTGACACATGCCTGTAATCTCAGCATTCTGGGGGGCCGAGGTAAGGATGGTCAAGTCAAGCCCGGCAACTTAGTGACTTAATGAGATCCTGTTTCAAGAAAGCTACGCAAAGGAGTGGATGAAATGAAGTCCCTGGGCTCTACCCTAAGTGCCACCCCCCACTTCACACAAATTATCAGTAGCCCAAGGGGTAGGGGGGACTAGTTCCTAGAAACCATACACAAATGTCTGTCAATATAAGAAAAAAATCTGCTCTCTTTCATAATAGAATTACAAATTTGACTACACTGAGTGATATTTTTTGACTTCCAACTCCAAGGTTAGTGAAGCTGAGGGGAAACAAGAAATCATTTATCATTGGTATAGCTACAAAATAGCATATTTTTTATAAAGGGCAATTTGGGAATGCCTACAAAATTACAGTTGTATTTCTTCATTGGACCAGGAGTCCTACTCACAGTTTATCCTACAGAACTGCATGCACTGTATATAGTCCATCTTAATGTATTTATTATTTATCCTTCTATTCATATGTATGGTCTGCAATATTAGTTAGCAAAAGACTAGAAAATACCCAAGCATTCTTCCATAGAGGGCTGGTCTTAGGCGCTTCTATGGTTGCACACCATGGGTTGTTGCAGTTTTAGAAAAGATGGAAAAAGTGTTCTGTGTGGTGTGAATGGATCTATAGTGCTATGATAGGTACTTTTTAAGTAAAAAAAAAAAAAAGAAAGTAAAACTAGTTGTATTTGCTTATACTAGAAAGATTTGAAAGAAACTAATAAGAATGACTGCCTATAGAGAGAATGTAGAGAAGTATGTAGGATGGATGCACTGGAAAGGGAAGAAAAGCTTTTTAATTCATTGTATTATTTTGTATTATTATTTTAAAGCATATATATGTGATGGTTAACATATAGAAGAAAGTACAAAGTTCTACAGAAGAATAAATACATTATAATTACTTTTAGGTGAAATAAAAAAACCAGGCAAAATATAAATTTGCTATTTTAAGATATATACATGGGTAGTAACTACTGAAAAAAAAGAAAAGATTAACACAAACTTCAGAATAGTTGAAGGATGATAGGCAGACAGAAAACAGAAGAGAAAAAGGCAAAATAAAAAAAATCAATGAGTACTATGGGGATTTGAGTAAGTTGTGCCAGAGGAGGTAGGAATAACCTAGTTCTTGGAAATTGTAAATTACAGTAAATATAGTTCCCACTTACATATTGTTTTGTTGTTTGCAAAATATTACATATGCATGATGTCATATGGAGTTTGAATAGGCAGAAAGAAATAAGAACAAGCATTCAAAATGAAGAAAATAGAATAGTCCAGGGACAGAGAGTAGGGAGCCATTCTATGGGACAAGATCAGCTAAGTAGATGCCTGAGTAACAGTGGTAATAGTCTAACAGATTTATAAGGTTTTTCATGAGACTATTTATGTGAAAAACCACTAAATAGTTTTTGTTTGTAAAAACAGTTCTAGAAAATATATGAGAACCAAACACAGCATCCGTTCCTAGATCTTGCCTAGTATTAGCTCTAGCCTTGAGCAGTTACCTATAGAACTAACTAATTTGTGTCCAGCCAGTTAAATCTTATGATTACTCATGAATGCATTGTTTATTTTTACATATCTGTGAGTTTTCCAAATTCCTCTTTGGCATGGTTATATCACTCCATGGTAGTTGGAGAACACCTTTTTCAGTTATACTTATTGAGATTTATTTTATGGGCTTATATAGTCTACTCTAGAGATAGAGATTGTTCTATGTTTATGTTTGTATGTATAGTGCTGTGCTAGAGATCTTTCCTTCTCTGTTCATTTTTCTTCATTCTTTTTTCTTTATGCTTCCCAAATTTGATCATCTGCATTTATGTATCTTTCTGATCTCTAATTTTTTCTTTTATTTCTTTTTTCCATTTTATTGATATGCCTATATGTGATCCATAATGTTTACATTGAACTTGAGTGTTTTTTACACATGTATATCATATTTCTTCTATTTATTAAAGCTGTTGTTCAACCCCTCTGATAAATTTTTAAATTTAAGCTGTGCTCATCAATTCCAGAATTTTCCTCTCTTTTGTAGATTTTCCTTCTTTTTTGTATAATATCCTTTAGTTTTTTTAACCTTTCCAAAGTAGATTATGGAAGGATTTGTCTAATAAACTTGATATAGGGAATCCTCGGGGAGTTTTTTTTAACTCATTACTATTCAGTGCTCCCCCTGCCCCTTCGTATGGGCCATTCTCTTTTGTTTCTTTCCCTGCCTCATAGTTTTTGGTTGAAGCTGGATGTTTAAATAATATAATGTGGTAAATCTTGTAGTCGGATATTCTCCCCAAAGAATTTTCGTTGTTGCTCTTTGTGCTTTTTATTTTTCTATTTGTAATCCCGAAAAGTCTCTGTTCTTTGTCACGCATGAACACTGATGTCTCTACTTGGTTATCTTGGCGGTCAAATAATCATTGGGCAGAGATTTCCTTTGATTTCTGAAAACACCTGGCTTCCCCGAGAAGCTATGTGCATGTGTGACCGGGCACGTCTTCCCCACACAGTCAAACGGTTTCCAACTATGCTTCTGCTTTCAATCCCACTTGGATAGAGGCTCAAGTTTTTCCAGTAGTGAAAACTTAACAGCCTTCTCAGATCAGCCTGAAGGCTTCATAATGGCACAGCAAGTATGGGGCCCTTTTAGAAGAATGGTAAAGCTTTTCAGAGAAAATATACTCTCAAGAATCTTATTTTCAAAGTTTTTCTTTTAGTCTTTTTCTTTAGCTTATGATTTCCTCTGTTATTCTAAACTGCAGGCAGACAGCATGTTCAGGAGTTGTCTCTGATTATTTTCAACAAATGCCCCATGGGAAAAGCTATTGCTTTGTTTTGGATCTTGAATGTCCCCCCAAAACCTCATGTATCTGGATGTTGGAAAGTACTAATGTGCCATTGGGAGGTAGGGCCTTGTTGGAGAGGACAGAGCACTGGGGCTTGATTGGAAAGGTAACTCCATCCCTCCTCCCTTTCTTGGCATTGTGTTTGCCATTCAGTGACCAGCGTGTCTCTTGCTCTTCCTACAGTCATGTGCTTCTACCATTGCTAGCCACCCTTGTATGGTCTGTGACCTTCTGAAATTCTAAGCTATCTTATGTTTTTCCTCTTTTAAATTGTGGATGTTGAGTCCCAGCAATGAGAATGTAACTAAGACAGAAATTGGTAAGAGAGAAGTGGGATCATTGCTGTGACTTTATCTGCTGATGTAGCTTAGAAGCCTTTGGAACTGACTTGCAAGAGGAGTTAGGAAAGGCTTGAAGATGTCACCTAGAGAAGCCTTAGAATGCCATGAGCTGCACTTCATGGGAGATCCTGGTTGGATCTCAGGAGACCAGAATGCTGATGGAAGTCTGCATTGTAAAGGCTGGGCTCAGAAAGTTTCAGATAGGAATAAAAAATTTATTAGTGCTTGCTCTGAAAACCATGTGTGCTATGCGCTGATGAGAAGTCTTTTAACATTTTTTTCCCCTTTTCTGGAGACTTTGAATGAAACAGATTAAGGGCAAAGGACTACTTAATATGATGAAGGAAATTTTAAAATAACCCGTGGGTTGTGCATAAAATAGTGAAAGAAAGGCCTAAGGGGCAGTGGAGACCCCAGAAGTTGGGAGATGCCAAAAATGAGGATTGTTGGTTGAGGCAGGCTGTTAGTGGAGAGAAGACAGAGCTACATTGAGAGGCAGTGCGAAAGGGTCAGGCCACCCAAGTCCTTTGGAACTCTCATCTTGCCACTATTTGCACCTGGTGCTGGGCACAGAACTGTAGTACTTAGCTCCTGCCCTGATGGGTTTACAACTTTCTTTGGTTTGATAACTCCTGTTTCTCTATTTTGGAAGGTGAATGTTTACCCTGGGCCATTATATGTTGAAGGTGTTTAAACTTCTGTTTGATTATCACAGAAGCTTGAAGCTAAGAATTTGCCTTGCATCTCAGAGGAGATATTAGACTTGGACATTTAACAGTATTAAAATGGTTAAGACTTTGCTAACTCTTACAAAAAGACTAAAAGCATCAGAAGGTGGACATGAGCCTTTTGGAGGCTAGGGGTATATTGCTGTGGTTTAAATTTGGAGTGTCCCCCACTGAGGAGTGCCTCAGGTATCTGGATGTTGTAAAATACTGATGACTGTTGGGAGGTGGGGCCTGGTTGGAGAAGACGGAACAATGGAGCTTGACCTGGAAAGGCAGCTGTGCTCTTCCTCCCTCTCTTGGCTTCATGTCTGCCACGCCATGAACAGCTTAACTCTTGCTCATCCTCCTGCCACATGCTTCTACAATTGCTTGGCACCCATGCATGGATGGTGACCATCTAAAACTGTAAGCTAAAATAAATCTTTCCTCCCTTAAATTGTGGATGTCAAGTATTCCGTTCCAGCAATGAGAAAGTAGCTAAGACACGTGTCCATGGTAAGTAGGCTGTGAGTCATATCAAACCCAGAAAAATCTCATTCTGTGACATCAGGTTTAGTGCAAATAATTCCACGGTATAATAGTTATTGATGGGACATAACTTTTAATATTTTAATACAATGATATGCACAGCCTCAGGAACATCTGCAGTGTAAGTGACGTGAAACAGATACATACACATGATTCCTTGAGAAATAATTGACTTAAAACATTACAATTTCTAATGCTGGTATTATAAATTACTCCCAGTTTGCTGGCTTAAGGAAAAGCAAATGTATTATATTACAATTTGGTTGGCCAAAAATCTTATAGGGATTTCACTGAACTAAATATTTAGGTGCCGGCAGGTTGCATTCCTTTCTGGGGGGCCTAGAGGAGAATAGGTTTCCTTGCTTTTACACATTCCACAGACTCCCTGAGTTGTTTGGCTCATAGATCCTTGATACATCTCCAAAGCGGCCTAACATCTCTCTCACCCTGTCTCTATCATCATGATTTTTTCTGTAACCACAGCTGGGAAAAGTTCTCTGGTCAGTGGGAAAGGTGCTGAGATTTGAGATTGACCCCAATTGAATCTCTCCATCTCCTGGTCATTAACATTAATTATATCTAAAATCTGTTTTTTTTTGCAAGATGATATTTGTGTAGCTACGGGGTTTAATCCATATGGGTCATGATGTGGCTCATGACATGACATGGGTTGGGGGACATTTTTTGTGTTCAGCATGCTGGAGAAAAATCTGTGAATCATATAACTACTAAGTAGATCATACGTAGATTACAAAATAAAAATTGTAACTGTAAGCTAGTTTATCTTTCCTTTCATCATATGATCACATTCACTATCATTGATAGTGGTATACTAGATTTCACATGCCTTCCACCACAATGCAGTGTTGTATGTAGGGTCTCCTATGAAATAATCTTCATAAAAATGTTTAACCTGAATATAATTTGGCCTGCATTTTAACTTCCAGTTTAGAAAAAATACAGGTGGTAGAGCACCTGTGTAAAGGATACAGCAAGGAAATAAACACGCGTATCAAGGATATGTAGCATTCTCTGAATAAACTTGTCTCTTTGACAAGTGTCTAGCATGAAGAAAAGGAAAAGTGCGTTAGATTGAAGAAAACATAGCAAATGTAATGTGTGACATGAGTAAAACTGGACTTGAAATTTAAAAAAATACAACTATAAAATCTTGTTTCAGAGACAAGTGAGAATATTTAAATATGAATCGAGAAGTCGTATTAGAGAAGTTTTCTAAGTTTGTTGGGTACATGAAAGTATTGTGAATACATAGGAGAATACTCTTATTTTCTGAAAGTATAAGCTAATGTTAAATTGGTGTGTAATATTTATCATTTATTTTATAATGTTTCAGAACAAAACACATATAGGCAAAAGGAACATGGCAAAATATTAATGAGATGGGGTATATGGGTGATATTGTGCATTATTTATTTTTGATATTAAGCATTTTCACATTAATGACATTTTAAAAATAACATAAAATCACACTTGCATATAAACCACTTGAGTGCATTATAATTGGATGAAGACACGTAATCATTGCAGAAAGAATGTTATCCACATGAATAATTAAAAGAAGGATAAGTTTTAAGGAATAAGCATTTGGCAGCCTTACCTATCCTAATCTTTTTCTTATTCTATAGAATGAAATAGTAAAATTAGATTAAAATTATAGATAAAAAAATTTTTTTAAAGACTTATGTGTCAGGGTTGCCAATGCAAGAGACTGCCTGGCGGTGAGTGAACTACAGCCCATGAGTTACTCATGAGAAAAGTCACTCGTGAATTTCAGCTACTCCACAGCATCAAATTTCCAAGACATGACAGCTGTCTGATGGCACCTGGCTATTTACTAATGGCTCTGAGAGACATTGCAGAAGTTATGGCGACCCCTTGTGGCGACATTTGGGAAAATGCGCTCGCCACTAAATTTGGGTCTTCTGAGGGAAACATAAGCGGGAATTGAAGCTTGTGCTCTCTGACCCTTTCATCTCATTCTTTTTCCTCTATAAAACCCCTTCATTCCTTAAAGTTTTTTGTCATGGTGCCCTTCTCATTTGTATGCTCTCCCTGCACAATCATATTCATTGATCAAACCTTACTTTCTGCGTGGTTTTCTTTATTAACCATACTTTCAGCATGGCTTTCTCCATTAAGCCTGAAGCCTGTAATTCCAGCTTTCTTTTACATATTTCCATAGACATTGAATTAAACCAAAGGTTCCAAATGAAAATTTAGCAACCAAATTTGCCAGTCCATCCTTTCCCATCTCATAAAATAGTGTCAGACTACGGCCCAGTGACAAAGCCTATATGCCAATTAAAGTAAAATGTACAAAGGTTCTGCACATCTGCTGTGTGCCACACAGAGGCAGATACTGGAATAAGGAAAAGGAAGACATAAATGGAATAAATGGAACCTTTAGTATGACAAAGAAATGTATATTCTACTATGGAAATTCTGAGGAAAGAGACCAAATTTGTCCTGAGATGGAAATATTCAAGATGAAAGATTCTTATAAGACATTACTATCTGTTTATTATTATGAATAGTAAGAATTGGTCTGTGTTATGTGTGAATTATGTCTGTATTCCCATTCATATGTGGGGCCCTGACTTTCAATAATCCAGAATGTTTCAATAATCCAGAATGTGACTGTATTTGGAAGTCTGTTTTACCGAGTCTTTAAAGTGATAATTGAAGGTGAGGTCTTCAAGGGGGATTCTAATCTTGCATTATCGGTTTCCTTATTTAAAAAGGAGAAATTTAGATCATAATTCAGTTGGCACAGGGATAAGACAGCCATCTACCATTGAGGGAAAACTCCTTAAAAGACATCAACCCTCTTGTCATTTTGTCCTTGGACTCTTAACCTTCAGAACTATGAGAAAATCAATTTCTGTGGCACTGAAGAAATTTATTTGAAAGAAAATAAGACCTCCAGGAAGGGAGAAAGAAGCTGCCAAGTAAGTAACTGTCACAAATTGTAGCTTAGTTGGGAAACTGAGCAGTTCTGTGTGACCAATCATGGGTGTACAGTGGAGAGAGGACATGAATTATTGGGAGTAATAAAGCTAGGGAAGTAGGAAGAGCCAGGTTATGAGAAGCCACCTGTGCTAAATTAAATAGCAGAAATTGGAGGTGAAGCCACTGTGTAACCAAAGGAAGTCATATTAAAGGCGATCTCATACATTTCAATTATTCCCTTCCAGTCAGAGTTAATCTCTGGTTTCTGTTTCTTCAGGCTTTGCATAGGTTGTTTTCTGTTAGTTGCTAGTATATCATGAGGATATTATAACTTTAACTGTATTGATTTTTTTTCACAAGAATGTGAACCCCTGAGCAATCTAAATATTTTAAATTATATGTCAGTAGTCTTAATTCCATTCCTTTACCTCAAGCTTCGAAGATTTCTTCATTATTTATGTTTTGACAGTATCTGGGATTTGTTTCACCAAGTTGTTGATTTGGTGCTTATGTTCAAGTCTCTGTTTTTCTACAGTCAGTATCTTTGTTTTTCAAGCATTAGTATTAATTTTGCTTCTCTTTAGTTACTACTAACTTTCTCAAAACCTAATATGTGAATAATTAATCTTTGTTCTCCCGTCTGCATCTCCCCATCAGTATTGTTCAGTCCTTTGCTCCCTGATGGATGGGGTAGAACTGTCATGTTGAAGTAAGTTGCACGTTCCGTGAGAGCTGTTTCCAGGGCCTGAGAGGGTGCCTGATACATGTTTGGTTATAAATTTACTTTAAATTAAAACAAAAATTGTTCAGTGTTTATTCACTTTTAGCTATCGAGCAACACATCTTTGTGAAGCAGTTATTCTTAAATTGGAGCAATGACTCCTATACCCGAACTGTGGGAATGGATTTGGGAGGTCTATAAAATTTATGAAGTTTAAGATGAAAGGAGTGGATTGTCTTGTTGTGTTTAGGAGCGTTTGAACAAAAAGTAATATTGATAATGTGTCAATGGTGATTTGAAAGCTTTACTTTCTATTTAAGAAGTAACTTTGTAGATAGGAAGAGGAGATTTTGTTCAGATGACAATAACTTGTTGACAGGAAATGAGGATCCCAGCTGAATGTTTTTTGTGTTGTGGATGTTTGTGAATTTTATGTCAGGTTTACCAAACGAAGCAAAAATTCATAAAAACAGAAGGGTCAGCATAGTATTGAGACATTGACACTTTTAAAACTTTTTTTTTTCCTTTTTAAAAAACTTCAACATAGTTTCTTCTACCAACAAATGGGCTTTAAAGTCAGCGTACCACTAATCTCAGTGTTCATGACACCCCTTTTTTGGAGAGAAACATTTGAATTTATTTCTCTCTGTGAGCTATCAGCTGTCAAAACTAACAGACACCACAGAAGACAAAACCTTGACGGTATGGAAGGGCTTTGCTGCCACCTACTGGACAATTGAGATATTTTCATTTTTCTGCAGTAAACAATTTCATTTTATCCAACTGAAGATTTGTGTAAAATTGTACTAATGATTTTAACAAATACATTGGAACTGAAAATTATTACTCATATTACTGAGGTATGCTATGACTCTGTGTATGGTGGTGGCAATAAAGCAGTGGATATGATAGAGTATGAAATAAGTGTGATCAGGTTTTAGTTGAAGTATTGTGATTTGTTTTCTATAATTTCATTTGCATTAAATTTAATAAATGTCAATTATGTGACAGGGCTTTAAATACTGAGATTTTTGTTTAGAGATATTTGGGGAATTCTGATAAATCTGTGAATGAAGTGAAGAACTAGCACCAGGACGAGTGCATGCTCCTGGAAGTAAATGGGTGTTAGCTTCTCAGGGCTGCTGAAACCTATTACCATGAGCTGGGTGGCTTGAAGCAAATTTATTATTTTACAGTGATGGAAGGCAGAGATCTGAAATTAAGACGTCGACAGTTGGTCCCTCATAGAGGCTCTGAGGGCTTTCCCTCTCGCCTGGCTTCTGATGTTTGCTGGCAGTGCTTGATGATCCCTGGCTTGTTGAGATTACACTCTAATTTCTGCCTCCATCTCCAGATGTCCTTATTGGTGTGTCTCTCTGTGTTGTCTTCTCTTACAAGGACACGAGTACCCCCCCCCCCCCCCCCGCCCCAATATAAGAACATTTCACTCTTGATCTTTAGCTACATCTGCAGTGATTGTATTTCTGACTATGGCCATGCCCTGAGATTCTGGATGGATGTGAATTTTTATGGACACTCTTTGACCCACTGCAGGTATCCTATAAGGAATTGTGGATAGAGGAAGAATAATAGGAGGTCTTTATCAAGCCCAGGGTTGAAGGAGGGATGAAAATCTTATCTTCTAGGATCCCAGTAGGAACTGGGATCCTAGCGTTGGAGAAGAACCTCAGGCTGCAGAGGCAGGAGCTCTAGCTGTAGAGAGATGCCACACCTGCAAAGCCCTTGGACCACCTTTTCCCCTCAGTCTTTGATCTCCTCGAGGTGATGTATGTTAGCTAAATCCACCCAGAAGCCAAGTGTATTAGTTTCCTGTTACTGCTATAACAGATGACCACAAACTAGTTGGCATAAAAATTGTCTATTTAAAAAATTTATATCAGGTGCTGGAGCCACTGCCACTGAGTCAGGACTTTTCTGCTGTGCATTCCTAACTCTGGCCAATGTCCACTCCTGCTTCCTTTTGGTTCTAAAGCCAAGATGGACCCTCTCAGATATAAGCTGATTGTGACTCTTACACAAGAAAATTACAGGTCCCCCACAGTAAGATGATAGTGGTTGAAGTTGGTGCTATTGGCATGGCCTGTGCTATTAGTATTTTAGCAAAGGATGGCAGATGAACTTGCTCTTGTGGATGTCAAGAAAAAAAAACTGAAGAGAGAGACGACGGATCTTCAGTACGACAGCCTTATAGAACATCAAAGTTCGTCTCTGGCAAAAACTATAAAGTAACTGCAAACTCCAAGCTGGTTGTTATCACAGCTGGGGCACATCAACAAGATGGAGAAAGTCGTCCTAATGTGGTTTAGCATAATATGAACGTTTTCAAGTCCGTCATTGCTAAAGGTGTAAAATACAGTCCAGACTGCAAGTTACTTATTGTTTCATCCAGTGGGTACCTTAACCTATGTGTCTAGGAAGACAGTTCACTCCTCCAACACCCCCCCCCAAAAAAAAAAAAAAAACCCCATGGTATTGGAAGTGGCTGCCATCTGGATTCAGCTTCGTTCTGTTACCTGATGGGGGAAGCCTCGGAGTTCACCTGTTAAGCTGTCATCGGTGTGTCCTCCAGGAGCACAGAGATTCTAGTATCCCTGTGTGGAGTGGAGCTACTGTTGCTGGTGTCTCCAGGAAGAATCTGCATCCACAGTTAGGCACTGATGGAGATAATGATTATCGGAAAAAGCTTCATAAACTCGTGGTTGACAATGCTTAGCAAGTGATCAAACTGAGAGACTTTGCATCCTGGACCATTGGATTCTCTGTGGCAGATTTAGCAGTAAGGATAATGAAGAATCCTAGGAGGCTGCATCCAGTTTCTACCATGATTAAGTGTTTCTGCAGGATAAAGATGATGTCTTCCTTTGTGTTCCTGTGTCTAGGGACAAAATGGAATTTCAGGAGTGGTGAAGGTAACTCTGACTCCTGAGGAAGAGACTAGTTTGAAGAAGAGTGCAGATACACTGTGAGAGATCCAAAAAGAGCTGTCTAGGCTACCGCAGGATTTCAGTTCAACGTTGTTCATGTCGTCCTTTTACCTGATCTGTGATTAAAGCAGTAGATCTAAGATGGCCAGGAAAAAATGTCAGTTTTCTAGAGTTAGAAATAGAAGTGGTTCATAACAGCCTGCACTGTCTGGACAAGTTTTATGTATACTTTGTATAAGTAAATTCATCCTATTTGAATGCACAGATCTGGTATAATTTATAGACAGTAAATTCACTGAATTAAAATATCTATGAGTTCAAAACAAAACCCATAAAATTAACAGCCACAGTCAATATAATTGATAGGTTCAACCCCTAGAAATATTTCTTTCATGTGTGATTAGATTTGATAGATTAGAGACCTACTCTTTAAGAACAGTGAATCCAGATTAATGCGAATATTCTTAGCATGATATAGAATGACCTGATTAAGAGTTCAAGAAAACAAGATCAAACCAGTGAGATGTGGCTTGCAAAAGGTTAATGGCAAGAAGAAGTCTCTTAGGCTTAAATAAGCAATTTTGTATTTTGAAAATTCTGGCTATTTAAGTATTTAGAGTTTTCTAAAATACTAGAGTTATTTTTCATTCAGAATCATACTGGAACTAATGATTTTGAGTCTGATTGTCACTTCCAGAATTACTGCCTTTTGTGTGTACCTAAGCGTAACTTGAAGTTCTATGGGGCATAATTCCCACAGAAGTGTTCCTGGGCTGAAAACACAATTATCTACAGGGCTGTGCTCCTTTCTGGAGGTGCTAGGAAAGAATCTGTTTCCTTACATTTTCCAAATTCCATCTGCCATCCACATTTCTTAGCTAATGGTGGCCTCCCTCCTCTGTCTTCAGAGGCAGCAATGAATGACAGACGAGGCCTCACACTGCATCCCAGTGATCTCTTCTGATGTGTCATGTGGCATATGCATGAGTTCTAGGGTGACGGTATAGAATTCTGTCTCCCAGGCAAAACAGTCTGCAGGTTATGTGAGGATGACCTTTATATACTAGGAAGTCCTCTGTAGCAAAAGTGGTAAGAAGATACATTAGATATAAGGTTTGGAAGGAGCAACATCTGATGGGTTCTGAGCTGAAGTTTCATTAGATTTGGTAGAACAGCCTTTGATTCTGACGCAGAGCATGAAAGATCAGGGAAGACAGTGACACGACGTGGGGCAGATGGGCCAAAGCTAGGGCAGCATGTCTTGTAACTTCCTCCAAACAGCTGACAAGAAGGTTGACTTATTGGAGTCACCTTGAATTTCACCAATGTTTGTCCATCAAGACATTTTCAAATGTCCTGACTTAGCTGATACTTGATCACCTTGTTAAGGAGAATAGATAGTCTTCAGATTAGTGAAATTGATCTATTGATCTATGCCATATCTTCAGGAAGCCTGGGCTTCATTTTTTTTTTTTTTTACTGCATTTAGGCAAGTGTATAGTAACATTATTTGAGAACATGCATTTCTGTTCAATTTTATTCCTTAGCCTCTTAAGGAGATCTAGAAAATTGAGATTTTTGTCCTCCTGTTTTTACCTCAAATAATATAATAGCAGGTTGTTCACTCATTAATACAGAGGCAGTATAACCCAGCCTTTGATAATATAATTAGAGTTTTAGCTTATTGTATAGACTATGGAAATTCCATTTAGTCACAGAACATTCATTTCTAAATCAGATTCTTTCTTGTGACTACGTGATGTATCTAGTACAAAAATTTTCTTCTAAACCCCCAAATTTTAAGACTTTACAGTGCAATCATATGACAATGTGTCAGCAATTTGATTACAATGTCTGCTACCCACCCCTGGGGACTTTCTAACAAGAACTAAGACTGCTACTAGTTTTATTATTGCCCAAGCAGAATAAAGAGGAACTTCACAAACATGAGTAGAGAAGTGACGGATACCAATTGCTCATATTTGAATGGGGAAGAAGGGAGAGGGAGAAAGAGAGAGAGAGAGAGAGAGAGAGAGAGAGAGAGAGAGAGAGAGAGAGACAGAGACAGACAGAGACTAAATTGCAGTGTGAATATTACATTATGAAAATAGAGCTATTTCCTGAAGAAAATTTTTTGTTTTGTCCAGAGTGTTTGCTAATATGTTGTCTCTTTATGCATGATGGATTCCCCTATTTCCAACCTTTCAAACAGGAATTTACACCACATTAAAAACAGAAAGAACAACAGAATTGATTGGAATGATAGAACAATATGGACAATCTGGGTAATTCTTTTTCTCAAATAGGTCTATTTAATGAACAAATTTAAAAAGCCATTGTATTATGAAGTTCAGTGTGTGTCATTTCTAAACTGACAGTGTGGGTTATAGTTCTTCTAATTTATCAGCCACTATCTTCCCTTGATATTAACTTCTTCAAAAGGAAACTTCTAACTCTGTGGAGAACATCTTTCTTTTCCTTCTATTAACAAAATACGGAAAGAACTCCAGTTCATGGAGTCCAAATCCAGAGAAATTCAGGAAAAGAAAACTTAAAAGGGAAGTAGTGCTTCTCTTCAATGCTGGCACCTTGCAGAACCTCACCATGGGTATTAGGCCACCAAACACATCTTAACTCTATGACTGCAACAGTAGCAAGAAGCACTACTTTACGTCGTCCTATGCAAACATCACATATGAAAGATCTTCCTTGGTTTTCCTGTTGTAAGATTTATTTGTTATGTGATTTGGGGTAAGATAACCTGAAGGTTTTAAGCTTCATCTATTTTTGAAATTTTAAAATGAGGCTCATCATGTCTTCCTTGAAATACTGTCAGAATTTGAGGCCATATATAGAAAATACCTGTCACCTCTGCAGACCTGATACATTATTATATTCATCACTCTGCATGAAAATTCACAATTATTTTATGACTCTATTTATTGTGTAGGGCCATACTTTAAAGATAATTTCTGGTTGGGGAATTACATTCACTGGTTAATGGAGGGATGATTTTGAGTAACATAGAAGATGTTCTCTGTCAGAGGGGTTTCCCTTTGAGGATATGCTCAGCAGATGTGTGTTATAGCATGTCTCTCCATTAATGGGGGTATCAAGAACTCAATTGCCACTAAGTTTGACATGAAGTGTTTTTTACATTTTAGTCTTTGAGCCCTAGACCACAAATAGTTTTTAAAGCAAGGAGTGGAAGAATAAAATTATAAACAACAACATTTTTGTAAATAGAAAGGATACAAGTTCATAAGGAAAAGAAGTAAATGGACATAGAATCTTTATGATATGATAGCTAGAAATATAGCTAGAAAAGTCTTTATTTTTTCAGAATTTCCTAAATGAGTTAAACATGTTATAAACTACATTGTAATTTCTTCTCTATAAGGGTAGAAAAATTCATTATTTTATTTCTCTCAGTCCTCACATCTATGATGCTGATAAGATCTCTGTGGAATCTTAAACTTAGGTATCTACCAAATTCCATTGCATGTGACTCTTTGAAAATATAAATTGAATCATATTTGTTCTCTGCTTAAAACCTTCTTTCTCTCTTCTCCTCCTCCTCTTCCCTCTTTTCTCCTTCCTTTCCCCTTTCCTACCCATCTCTCGCCCAGAAAAAAATCCTCTTGCCCTTCAAAACCCAGGTGGTGAGCCCATTGTTTCCCACTTGTTTTCACCTACTGACTTCTCCAGAAGGGATTTATATCACTTAGGGAAACTGAATCAGATTATAATAACAGAGACATAATTCATTTTTTGTTCCGGGTGACTTTCAGCTAACAGTGGCAGTGAAATTTTGTTATTTACATGTTTAAATTTGTGCTTACTACTCGGCTTTTATGTTAGTTTTCTTCGACTTTTATTTGTGTATTGACATTACTGATAAAATTATAAGTATGTTAAGGAGGGAAAAAAAGAATGTGCTGGGCTTAGTTAAATTATTGTTAAGTCATGATCTGTCACATAGGATTATTTTAACGTTTCATTGAGAAATGAGTATAGGGTGAAAAAGAGGAACTAGTGCATGGTTTCTATGGTGTGGCTTTCCTTAGAAGTAGACAAGCAGACAGGAGGAGTAAAGTGAAAGATAAGGCTCACAGCACGAAATACGCAGGTGGAGGGATTCACTCTTAACGATTATATCTCTGGATCGTTGGCAAAGGTAATTTTTCTGTAAGTTATTTAATTAAAACTATGGAATGTCTCATTCAGGGCTTTAAAATATAAAACTATATATTTAGATTTAGTTTCAAGTGCTTCAGCATTTTGAAATTTTAGATTCTACTTGCTCGGGAAATTAGTACTGGGTTCTGTTTTTAATGGTTTTGTTGGCTCATCCTTGGGGATGTTTGAACATTGCACTGTGGGTTTGATGGATGAGAAAGGAAATGGCAGATTGAATGGCTGATATGTGAGATTTCTGAATATTTTCCTTTGACTGTGTAGGGATGGCTTCACATTTTGCCAGAGTTTGTTGAGAATTGGCATAAGCATATCTGTATTATTTCAGGTAATATATATGATTTTGGAGATTTGATTGATGATATTATATGTGATGTAATAAGTATTCTCTATCAATCATCTATGTAAAATCAAAACAAGAAAGGTATTTTATAGAATATATGTTTCAAAAAGATATGCTTTATAGGTTTGAAATGTTGAAAATTGTATTTTCTTAAAGTGTAGCAAAATATATCAGAATTTCATAATTTCATGGATAAGGTATTTATTTCTTATTATGACTATGTTAACAATTTATGTCTTATTTTTATCATGTTGAATCCCATTTTAAATAGACTTTG
>PVKB01000381.1:0-170426 GCA_004027205.1 Ctenodactylus gundi
CTTGATCAGTATTTCTAAAAATTGTTACAATTCCAAAAAGAAAGGATACTGAGAAACTGTCACAGCAAGAGGAGCTTTAGGAGACATAGTAACTAAGTTCACTGTATTCTAATTTTTATTTTTATTTTTATTTTTTTGTGGTATGACTTTTGAATCCAGGGCCTCATGCACACTGAGCAAGCACTATACTGAGGCACATCTCTCAGCCCACTTCGTATTTTGGCTGTTTTTCTAGAACAGATTCACCCATGTGTACTGCTGTACAACTAACAATAGCTGCATTATAGAAGATGCCAGAATCTCCATCAACAGACCAGTGGATACCAAAAAATGTCGTATTTGTGTACAATGAAATACTACTCTTTCATAAAGATAGATAGATTCAAGTCATTTGTAGGGAGATGGATGCAACTTGAGATCATCATGCTTAGTGAAGTGAGTCAGACCTACAAGGTTAAATATCACATGGTTTCTCATACAAGCAATTTATAGAATAAAATGGGTGAGATATTAAGAATCAGAAGAAAGGAGACAGGAAGTGGGCAGTTCAAAATGGGGAGGGGAAAGTATTGTAATGGTGCCACTATATATGTGAACAAAATTCTCAAACTTAATGTAACTATTGTAATATGTGTGTGTGTGTGTGTGTGTGTGTGTGTGTGTGTGTGTGTGTGTAAAATTGAAAATGGGGAAAAAAAACCAATGGAATAAAATATAGCCACTGTCAAGTTAAAAAAGAAAACCTGAATAAATTATTAACTTCAGCTAAGAGTAATATATCATTATTAGTTGTAACAAATATACCATAAAATGTCAGATGTTTAAATTGTATTAGTTTGAGTTCTTTCAAAAGACAGAATTTATAGATTTTATCACAAAAAGGTCTATTAGGAAGGCTTACAAATCCAAGAATAGAAGTAGCCCAAGATGGCTGCTCAGCTGTGAAGTAGATCTCCCATCCGAGACTGCAGAACATCCGGTTAGGTGAGAATCTGCTGTAGATCTCGGGTGAAGGCCAAAGCCTGGATGAAGAGCAGCAGTGGGCAGACAGGTACAAGTCGAGACTGGAGTGAATCTGTGCTGATGATCTGCGATGTGTAGCAAGTTGGCCTCCGCAGATAATTGTGAAGGTGAGAGCTTTCCCAGAGGAAGAAGCTGTATCGATTTTCCCTCTTCCTCTTTTTTATACTGTTGGAATTCCAGTTGACCCTCCCACATCTGGATGAGTGTTCTTTTCTCATTGGCCAGCCCACAAATGACTCACACACTAATCCAGACCAGTTCTTGATCCCCAGTCTAGGGTGGTTGACGAATCCTAATCTTAATGGAAGTATGGACATAATCCACACAAGTTGACATAAGCCCTTCAACGGACACAATAATAGAGACACTGAATAATTAGCATTTAATTAGTCCCTAGACTGTGCTGGAAAAGAAAGACACTTGGTGATGACAGGAAATGGCTGAAATGGCTGGTCTGCCCTAGTCTAGCCTGCATTCTAGGTCCTCTCTCCCTGGGGCTAGCCCTGTGACAGTGGGGGTGGATGTGTTTCTCACCAGGCTGGGCTATCCTGTTTCAGATTTCATCATGGTGCCTTTAGCATTTGGCTTAGAATATGGAGGTAGCAGTATCGAGTGCTGAGCCGGTGAGTTCAGCCATCCACTGTGCATTGTTGAAAGATGTGTGGTGTATTTCTTTCTAGGCACTGCAGGCCTCTTCAGCACCCACTCCAGCATCTCCATGCCTCTCCACACCCTTTCTGCTCACCAGACTCCCTTATCACACCACACTGCCAGCTTTCTAATACCACTTGGCTCCTCTCACTCCATCCACTAGGGACCAGGCCTAGGCCTTTCTCCTAGGAGCCTCATCTCATCTCCAGGCTACAAGACTCTTGAAGTCTCCAAACAACTATGTATCTGTGACTTGCTAGGCACCTCTTATAGAGTTTAGATTCTTGTAGAATATAGATTGAGAGCTCTCTGAGATGGGCAGGGCAGGATAAAAATCTCATCTCTTATTAATTTGTCTCTAGGGATGTGAGTTCTGGTTGGGTGGCTATAGCATGTCATAAGTATTCTTGGCTTGAGCCAAGTGTTCTTGGTATGAGCTCTGGGAGCTTCCTGTGTAGAGTGGTGATGCAGGTGTGTGGGCAGGGTCCTGAAGAATTTGACTGCCAGAGAACTCTGGCCTTGTGGGTCTCCTCCTCCTCTTCCTTCTCCTCCTCCTCCTCCTCCTTCTTCCTCTTCTTCTCCTTTCTCCTCCTTCCTCTTTCTTATCTTCCTCCTTCTTTCTCTGCCCACCTCCCTCCCTGTCCTTCCTTTCTCTTTCTCCTAACTGCTATCTTGCTCCTGTCAGGCAGGAGACACCAAAGTTCCTAAGTTCTCCCTCTCTTCTTTCTATGCCAGAGAACCATTTGGATTCATGAATACATTCCTTCCTGCTACTCTTGTGGATTGGGTTCTTCAGACCATGCTTAAAGACCTCTGAAATGAGTGCCGTGGAGTGAGACTTAACGAAGATACGATTTTGTCTTGGGTGGGGAGGTTTTCTTCTCTCCTTGTATTCACTTATGGTTTGAATTTCTAGCTCATTTCAGGTCTTAAGAATACAGTAACGAAGAAGACATAGTTCTCACCCTCAAGATGCTTACATTCTAGTAGAGCAGAAAGGAAATGTATTTGTCCATTTTCTGTAGCCGTAACAAAATAGCTGAGGCTAAGTAATTTATAAATAAATGATGTTTATTTAGATCAATTTTAGAAGCTGACAGTTCTGGATTTGACAGCCTTTAGTAAGATCCCCTTTGATGGGTCACAAGCAATGAAGAAGACGTAAGAGAAAGTCATGTGTTAGAGGGGACAAGCACAGGCGTGATGTTCCTTTATAATAACGCCCTCTGGAGATCTGACTTGCTTAGTGAGCCTAACCTTGATGTCCTTTGTGAAGATGTCCCCGTCACCTAATTACACCTGCTAGCTCTCCATTATCTAAGGTTTCTACCACTTTGACACCATCACACTAGAGAGGAAGCTTTCAGTAATGAACCCCTGGGGGATAAGCTGCACACAAACCACTGCAGCAAGTAAGCACATACATATGAAGCCAATGCCATAGGAATTACCTTAGGGGCTTAGCAGCAGAATAGCCTCTAGCTAGTCTTGGTGGGGTCAGAAGTTGTGGGTGAGACTGAGCAAAACTCCTCTGACTAAAAGATGTTGCCCAGATCTAGGGCTTTTTGCCTTAGAGAAAGCACTAGAGAGGACGAGGGTCACAGACTGAGAGGAAGCCAGAAATAATGAATGGCTAAGCATAGTTCCCGGCACCATGGTCCAGGTCAAAAAAGGACAAGTGGCCCAGCTGGGGACCGAGCCTATGTGCCACTAACCAGGAGCAGGCCCTCCGTCCCTCCGTTCCTCTCTCCCTCCCTTTGTTCCTTCCTTCTTTCTTTTGTCTCAGGACGGGGGTTAGGCTTATGTGGGCGCTGAGTGACTTGAGCCGGAGCCAGAGCTGCGGGGCCCAGAGCCATCCGCCTGGACTTTGTCATCAGCTCCTTGGCAGGGTCCCGATGGCAGAACTGTTTGTCCCACCTCAGCTAGGACAGAGTGGGGATGGCGTTAAACTGCCAGGCCAGCCTCTTTCCACTTCCCTCCCTGGATCCAAACAAGTGAGAATAAACACAGCAAACTTTCAGTCCAGTCCCGAGGGGCCTTGGTCTTGACCTGCCAAGGCCATTCCTTGGTACTCTCAGCCACTCTTGCTGTGTACAAAAAGGGTTGATTTCATTGAAGAGCTGGTGTGCATCCCCTGACCTTGCCTCTATGGAATGTTCTGGAAGCATGATGCCAGAAGCTGTGTGTACAGTCAAACTTCCATAGATGTTCAAGACCTGTAGATGTCCAGGGCCGAATCCCACTGCCTTTCATGAGAATTCTCCACAGGAACATCTGGAATTGGAGACTAGAATCATTTGAGTTGGGGCCATTCAAATTATGGTCCTCAGCAATTCCTATCGCCTTTCCCCCAGTGTGTGGGTATGTGATGGTGGTAGCAGCGGTGGGGGGAGGAAGGTAGAGAGTGTAGACTCACCGTGCTGTGTGGGTGTTAGTGTATGCTTACAAGCCACCACTCCCATCTTCCGACCTTTGCCGGGATACTTCATGGTTTGGGACTTTCTGCCAGATGGCTGCATCTGTTTTCATTGTTAAGCACCTGAACTGTTATAAAAGACCTGCTTGTTTGAGCTTATAGGAGGGAGAAACAGCAGTGGTATGAGCAGAACTTGGATTTTGGTCTTATTTCTTTAAATAATTTAAAATACACTGTCATCAAAATATCTACCTCTATTTTTCTTTTCTGCAAAAGAGTAATAATTATGCTTGCTTATCAGAGTCACTGTGGGTGCTACAGGAAATAGGAGAGTAAAGGGCTCGCCATAGTGCCTGGCATTCATATCTGAGCTCCAGAGACCCAGTTGCCTTTCCATTTTCTCTGTTCACTTCTCACAAATGTGGATGTCTCATTCCTCCTCTTCCTCTTCCTCTTCCTCTTCCTCTCTCTCTCTCTCTCTCTCTCTCTCTTTCTCTCTCTCTCTCTGTGTCAGTACTGGGAATTGAACCCAGTGTCTTTGCACTGAACTATGTCCTCAGTGACCTCCTTTGGTTCTTTTTTTAATTTTTGAGACAGAGCTGGGTTTTAACTTGCAATCCTGTTTCAGTCTCCCAGGGTGCCGAGGTTACAAACGTGTGGCACTACACCTGAATTCAATCCATTCTCACTAAACACACAAAATGGCAGTGTGGGATATTCATGTGGAGCTGCCACACCCAAGGGCACAGCCTGAGAGTCTTAAGCAACTCTGATTACCGTCTCACATTTCTGGAGTCCAGAGTTCTGAGAGAAAGGAGTTGGCATGTTGGTTTTTGATGAGACCTCTCTCCTTGGCTCAGAGGCGGCCATCTTCTCCCTTGTGCCCTCACATGATCTTTCCTCTGGGTACGTCTGTATTCTTATCTTCTCTCTCTCTCTTTTTGTGACAGTCTCACTCTGTCGTTCAGGCTGATCCTGAACTCACTATGTAGCCCAGGCTGTCTCTGAACTCATGAGAATCCTGTCTCAGCTTCCCAAGTGCTGAAATTACAGGCATGAACCACCACGGTGGTTTGTGCGGTGCTGGAGAATAGAACTCAGGGCTTTGCACTAGCTAGGCAAGCATTCTAACCACTGTGCTATACCTCCAGGCTTCTACTCTTTTTGTAAAGATGACAGTCAGATCGGACTAGGGCCCACCTTAATGACCTCCTTCAAACTTAATTACTTCCTTCAAGGATGCTATGTTCAAACACAGTTAAATTGTAAGATCCTGGGAGATAGAGTTTCTGCTTCAAATTTCTTTTCTTCTTTTTTACACTTAAATATTATATCTCGAGTATTTTTGCTTCCCTTCCTCATTCCCTTTTCCCTCTTTACAAAGTCTGTCTTCCTACATTCTTCCATTTCTCTTTTCTTTGCTCTTTTACATTTTTTTGTGGTTTGGTTTTCTCGTATTGGAGAAACCATACAGTAAGTGTCTGGTTCACTTAGCTAAACCTGAAAGTCTCGAGGTACATCCATTTTCCTGCAAATGATTCTAATTTGTCTTTCTTTACGGCAGAGTGGTACACAACTAAGCCTGTAACAAGGTGTCCGAGGGTGACCCAGATGTGTAAAGTGGTTTGGTTGAAGCGATAAGCTGGACGCGATTCACGTCTACTTGCTTTTTGTTGAGTTGCCTGGTGGTCCTGTCCCAGGGCCCAGCTGGATGGAAGCTTCCTGCCCTGGGCCCGGGCAGCTGGAGCTCGGCAGGGTGTGGGCAGCTCTGCCCTTCTGCGGAGTGGTCCTGGAGTACATTTCCATCTCCGACACCTTGAAATGTTTTATAGGGCAATTCTTGCTTGTCAGCAGCTGCATTTCTTAATCAGCGGCTCATTCATTTCTCTATAGGCTCCTGACACTTCTGACTAGCTCCAGCGGGTTTGGTGTGGGCACGAACAGCCATGTGCTTTCAAATCCAAGTGTGCTCATGCCTTGGGACCACGCCAGAATTCCTGACTTCTTCCATTATTCTTAGTCTTAAAATGGTGAGAGCAGGCATTTCAAAACCAGACTTGGGTTTCTGTAAACATAGTTTGGCTTTCCTGCCTACCTATTTTTATTTCCTTCATATTTGGAAAGGGAAAATTCTCAGACACGGGCCTGGGAAGCTGGCTCTTCTCCGGTCAGCCCATAACTCCGGTTTCCCACTTTTGGCTGTCTTTTTCTTTTTTCAGAGGAAGTGCCCCATCAGCTATGGACAGGGAGGATTCCCCACTAACAAACGGGAAGCCAGCCGCACCCAGTGCAGGGCCTATAGTGATATCTCTGTCTGCAGAAGCCACCTGGTATTCTTGGAACTGTAGTCCCCTTTCATTCAAGCAGAGGAGCAGAGCCATTGACACAGGTGCCCAGGTGGGCTTATCGTTTATATTGGAGTTATGTTTCCCAGGTACCCGTGCATCCTACCCTACCAGGCCCTGCAAGCTAGAAGGCTGGTAACCACCAGCTTCCTCAGAATCCCTGCCCATCCATGATACCTAGCTGATGTCATCTGAAAATAGGCTCAGAGGGTCATTTGTCTTTGTCGCTGTAAGGAGACAGCTTTGGTGGCAGTGGCTATGTGAATGATGACTGACGCCCGCGGGAGGCCTGCGACTCCCACCCATCTGTGCGGGTGCTTGGGTGTGAGTGAGAAAGCGAGAGGTCAAACACTTGCTGGCTTTTACATTCATCTGTTGGACCATCACTGTCTTTTTTCTCCTGCTGTGCTTCTTCTAGGTATAGGCAGTGAAACTACACTGGTTTAACACTTTTAGCTCATTGCAAGAGTGCTTTTGAGAGTAAGTATGTATTTATTTAATGAAAAGTATCAATTTTCAACAAAAAAATCGCTAAAATTTTCACCCCCCTCTTCCTTCCACCAAATTCAGTGACTGACTCCTTGTCTGTTTTGATGTGAATTGCAGAGGCCAAGAGCCAAGCCTGTACCTGGGAACATTTTAGGGATGGTGGTCAGGTCTAGGACCACTTAGCTATCTTTAGATATGCCCAGTAAGACTACAAATTCTCCTGAAACTATGGTAGACAAGGACCAGGTGATGGATCTCAGAGGAGCAAGGTATGAGGTAACCTCATATATGTGGCACCAGTGGGAAGAACTTGGATCTAAGATAGACATTATGATGTGGGCAATTTCAGCTTACTGTCCAGTATCGGTGGGAGCTGGATGTTGTGGTTAGGATTTGGAGTGTCCCCCAAAAGTCTTGTGTATTTTAATGTTATGGATTGTCTATGGAGCCATGTAATGTTGGTGGATTGGAATCTGGCCTGGAGGGGTGGATTGCACTTGTTGGGATTAGGGGCGTGTGAGGTAAGACTAAAGGCATGTGACTTAAGACTAAAGGTGTGTAGTGGCCACACCTTTGATACCTGGATGCAGGAGAGACTAAGACTGGGACTTGGACTAGTCTCGACTAGTCTCACATGCCTGCCTGTGTGTGATGTCCTGAGAAACCGCCTCCACCTCTGCCTCTGCCATGTGCTTCAATTGCTGCCGGCCACCCCTGAGTGGACTGTGACCATCTGAAACCGTAAGCTAAAATAAACCTTTCCTTTCCTAAATTTGTGCATGTCAGGTATTGAGTCACAGCAATGAAAAAGTAACTAAGACACTGGACTATCGAAGCTGGCCACTGGCTGTGATGTGCAGGAGACCTGAGAACGGGCCTCGTTATTCTGCTTCTGAGTTGCGTCCTAAGATTTGTGTTCATTCTGGAACACAGCTGCTGTGGATGCTCACTCTATTTTTTTTTGCCTTAACCTAGGTCACTCTTGCCTATTATCCAAACTGGAAGAGACTCTCTGAGGCAGAGCTGAAGAGAGACATGATTTCATGGTGGAACTAGTCTGTGCTCAGTGTCCTGTGCTGCCTTCAATGACCTCTTCAGCCTGGCATGTTTCAGCACAGGCCTGATGTCTGTCCATTGCCCCCACCTGCATCGCGTGCATCTGCTTCCCCAGCAGCAGAGCCCTGGGCTATAAACCTCGGGCTCATGTAGAAGGACCGCAGCTAATTCAATAAAGTCATTTGCATCACATTTCAGTGTGTCTTCAGTGAAATGGCGTTTCCGCCAGACATGAGCAGGGTGAGAGGGGGTGAGAGTGGAATGCTGTGGATAGACGATGTCTCCTTGAGTGGCTGGTCCACATCCTGAAGGAAGGAGGTACTCTGCTTCAAGCTCAGGTCAGGGCTCTCTGTTTCTTTAGCACCTTCAAAAACTAAATGTAGAGGAATCCTGTTTGCTTCTAAACTCACATGCAACTTCGAGTCATTTTGCTCTTTTAGGTAACTTCCTACAAATAATTACCGAGTGGAGAGCCAAACATTGATTTTTGGCCATGCCTCTATTTGCTCTTATTCCTACTGCATTCTTCTCTGCCCATGCCTCCCTCCCTCTGTCCCCTACTACCTGTCTCTAGACACAGTGGGCTGCTAGACAGGACCCAGGCCATGCCTAATGATGGTCTCCCTGTAGTTTCGGGTCTCTTGTCTTTTGCAGAGCACATGGTATAGCAATGAGGCTGAAACAGGAGAAGTTACAGACTAATGAGGAGAGCAGTGGGTGAGGGCCATGGCATACCAGAAAGAAGTCCAAGATTTGACAAGAATGAACCTGAATTAATATAGTCTGCCCTTCCTCCAAGTTATGACTACAGACTCCTTTACCCTGTGGGTCAGAAGAGCTCAACAAGTCTTTGGAAGCCAGTAGGCCTGAATCAGAGCAGAGACCAGAAGTCCTGGCACATCACTGAGGAGGGTGATGAGGAAGGAGCCTAAGCCATGGATGACCAGGCAGCCATGTTTCCCTAAATGCTTTGCTCTTGTCAGCCACTACACTAGAAAGAATTGGCCTGTAGAGTCTTGGCAGAAATTAGATAAACTGGAGAAGACCCAGGGGGGCACCTGGACCAGGTGGCCTTGGGATAGCAGCATCCAAGCCTGTGTCTTATGGAGTTTCCTTCTTGAGATGAATGCCACAGGTGAATGGGGTCAGGAATATGGTTAGAGAGGCTGAAACACTTGTGTGGTCTTGATTATGTGTGCATGATGACTGTGTCCTCAGCCACTAGGGGACCTGAATTAGTTGACAGCATTTATATTCAATTTTAATAAAAATTCTGTGATATTTATACTGTTACAAATAAAAATAAAGCCTCAGAGTACACTTTGCAGTTTTTGTGGCTCACTCCATTCCCTCTCGTTCACATCTGTTCTCAGGGGGCCATTTAGAAGCTTCCTGTTCTACACTCTGATGCAGCATTTGTGGCAGAAGGAAAATCTTGGAGGAATCTAACTGATGGGTGAAAAGAGACTTTCTCCCACAGACTTTGGGCTCCTCTAGAGTTTGTACATCAGTGCTGACACCTGTAAAATAGAATGGACATGAGAAGGAGATAGACCATAACGGAAAGGAGGCAGGTGCTGAGCCATAACAACAGAGGCCTGAGAACCAGGATGCATAGTTTTGAGATGGAGAGGAGACCCTGGCAATGAGCACTGCCTTCAGGGAAAGAGCAAAGAACTGGGGCGACGGGAGTGTCAGAGACACAACAGTGGACAATGGGTGTGGGCACACAAACATTGATAAGGGCAGAAAGAGGCACAGCAGATCCTGATTAAGGCCATCTTCAATGGACTTCCTACCCAAATCCAGCTTTACAAATACTTCCTTATTCTGACCACTGCCCAGTGGGAGACATATCACAATTCCAGTTTCTGACAGAGTGAATCAGCGGTACTACTCTATGGTAAGTGGCAGAGGTGGGATTTGAAGTCAAGTGGGTTTGATTCGAAGTTCCTGACTGTTTTGTGCAGCCTCTTGTAGACTCCGAATGTTCAGTTTTGTAGGAGGGCTTTTCAGAAGCAAATGAACCCACGCCTTTCATTTTAAAGGTAAGGAACCAGAGATCCACAGAAAGGAAGAGGAATTTCACAAAACCTTATTCCAGAAAGTGCGAGAGAGTGCAGTTCATTCTGCTGCCTTGTGGTCTAGTAGAATGTCAGGACCTTGTACTGGACCCATGCAGTGTTCCCGATCGCCACACCTGTTGTGTGCTACTTTTGACGGTTATTGCCTTTGGCAACACGACATTGACGCGAGTGAGCTCTATATGAATTCTGAAGTTATTTTAGAATATGTATTTTATGCATTATTCATAGCCTATTTCTATAGCTGTTTTAAAGCCAAGAGAAACCTAGAGCCATAGCTTCTGCTTACTTGGCTACGGCACTACATTTCACATTGTGTCTCATTATACCCAGATGTAAGTATGTATGCACATTAAATATAACTGAAACATATGTTTTCTGAAATAATACTTATCCTTACTCTATGTGATACACTTTGATATTTTCTATTCTTGTGTACTCTATTCTATTTTTGTAAAAATATGTTGGTCGTGAACCATCTAAATTGATTTTACAACAAATTAATGGTTCATGACCCCAAGTTTGAGGCACCATGACCTCAACAATGTCTTAATCAGACATGGTTTAAGAAAAAAGTTATTACAGAGGAGATGTAAAGTTGCCAATTATCTTTGGTCACAAATATTAAAATAGTAACTTTGAGTTCTATAACATCAAAAGGAGAACTGCATACATGTGAAAAATAAAATGGCAGGAGCCTGGATTTGTTCCAGACCGCAGCAGATCTGTGATGCTCCTGTTAATGTGTGAAGCTGAGTGTTTTCCTCTGCCTGAATTTCCTAACTGACCAGATATAGCTACAGATACAGATACAGGTTGAATAGTCACCGGGGGTCCATGGCAGCAGACCCAGAGCTTGTCTTTTCCCACTGAGACAGCTAGCCTCTAGTTCAAGGCTCTAAGAAGTGACCAAGGTGTGTACCTTGGGCACTCATTCTGCATGGTGGCATGTATGAAATCTGATGCTTTATGTGCTCCTGTGAGCAGGATCTTAGGTAGTTCCTAAGGTACTCCTGCAATGGCTTGTGTCAATTCACTGCTTGATAATGCCAACCCCTTTAGGATTGTGATGTGTCTTTCAGCAGTCCCTCCCCTTTCTCCCTTTCTCTTACAGGAGCATGGGACTCTAGCTTTCTATCAACTCATGATTCTTCCTTCTCCTTAGTGCCCAGACTTGGAAGCAATCAAGGTTTCCTTAAGTCAATGGATAGGTAAATAAACTGGGATAATCCAGACAGTATAATGTTAGGGCGAATAAAAGAGCCAGGAAAAGGTAGGGAGGAAACAGAATGTATATTGTTAAGTAAAAGTAAATGAAGTGAGTATTGTCCGAAAGGTAAAGGCTATGCCATTCTACTATATGACATTCTGGAAAAGGCAAAGCCACAGAACAGTAAATGACCAGGGTTGGATATGGGGTGGGGGGTCAGGCAGAGCCCAGAGAATCTTTAATGCAGTGAAACTGTACTGTATGTTATAATGGTGAATACTTCTCCTTACAGTTTCGTCCAAATCTATGAGCTGTACAATGCTAAGAGTGACCCCAAATGGAAACTGCGGATTTTGGATGGTCCTTATGTGTCATTGCAGGTTCATCAATAGCAGCGATGTGCCACTGCAGTACTGGATGTTGTTAGTGGGGGGCAGTTTGCGTGTGCTGCAAGAATATATGAGCACTGGCTGTGTTTTCTGTGCAGAGTTTTTGAGAAACTAAAGTTGCTTAAAAAACAATAGCTAGTCTGTTAAGACTAGATTGTAAGGAATAAAGACAGGTGGTAAAGGGTCAGTCACAAGGAACTCATGTTATGCCAACTGAGAGAAGTATGTGGCTTAGACTACCATTTTGATGGCAATAGGATGAAAAGTAGTCAAATTTGAGATATATTCCGTGGTAATAGTGTCAATACTTGCCAACAGAATACACGTGGAGGGGTAGGGGCCTAGCTCAGGGGTTAGAGCACTGGCCTAGGAACTACAGGGCCCAGGGTTTGATCCTTCAGCAACATAATACCTGGGTGCAATGGCACACACTTGTAATTCCAGCACTTGGGAGGCTGAGGCAGGAGGATTGCCATGAGTTCTGGGTCATCCTAGGCTAGTGACCTCAGAACCAGCCTTGACTACAGAGCAAGACCCTATCTGAAAAAAAATACATGAGTAATCTGTACTACAATATCAGTAATTTCAACAATTTCACAGATAATACTGTTGTTTACTAAGCTGAAGTTGAGTGTTGAGAAGGGGAGCAGATTTGGGAGACACACACACACACACACACAGAAAGAGACAGAGAGAGAAAAAGAGAAGGGGGGAGGGGGAGGGAAATTAGTTTGGATTTCAGGGTTGGAGGTGTAATTAGTGGTAACAGGTTTGGAACCAGGCTTAAAAGAAGCCATGAGAAGCAAGAATACCTGCCTTGCCTTTAGTCTCTTTTGGTCTGTAGAAGAAAGCAAAAATAGCAGCTTGCAGCTACAGGATTCTAGGGCAAGTCATATCTTTGTGGCCAGTGAGGCCATGATGTAGGAGAGGCCATGTCCAGCCCAGGTGATGCTGAACAGCCTCAGGAAGGCAGACAAGACAGCCAATTAGATAAACAAAAGGTACCCCACAGGCAAATTGTTGCAAGAAAAAAAATATGTTGTGCTTGAGGTGTTGGGAGCTCCTTCAGATGGAGGTTTGAGGTGAATAAGGGCAAGTGGAAGGGTTAAGGCATAGAGATCTTGGGGATCCCTGGTGAAAAGCTGGAACCTGGGAAGACATCAGGGTGTTTTAAAAAGGGAAACCACTTTGTGTTTTGGAAATATCACCTGGCTTCCATGTGAGGGTGCAGTGGCTGATGACCATACTGGAGCATGCGGATTGGCTAGGAGGCATTGCCATGTCTCTAAAGACAACTGGCAGTGCTCATTTCTCCTGATGGGAACATTTTTATTACCTATGACCAACTTTCAAAATCTGAATACATTCCAAGGCTAAGTAGTCCCTTATTTATTTAAGGGCTGGCTTAGTCCTAGTTACCTGCTAAGAAGTAGATAACCTGTTTTTGAGGAAGGGGTGGAGTGTTCACTTTCAGAGAAAAAGAGAAGGAGAAGCCACTAGTAGATTTTCCATCTCATTCTTTCTCCTGAGAGTTAGTGTTAACGAAAGACAAAGTAGGCACAAAAGAGCAATGGGTTTGAGGTCCAGGAGGGAGGATGCTAGAGTCACAGCAGGGCGGTGTCCTGCTGGGCAGAGATGAGAGCAGCACTTAGTCCCATCACTGTGGCCTTTCCACGTGTCTGTGTTGTCCCTTGCAGGTCTTTGGCTGTCATTTGTCCCTCAGAAGGCTGCCACCTCTCCTTAGCTCTCACGTATATAAAATTTGCCTGTGCTAAATATTTTTGATCATTTGCTCTTGACTAAACTTTTGAGGGGAACTTTGATCCACACAGCTCCATTTCTGGAGCCACCATGGTCACTAAGCTGTTAAGTAATTTGTCATGTTGGAGCTTTAAATGGCAAGAACAGTGCTGGGGACTTTCCTTCATCGGAATCAATCACAAATAGCTTTCCTAGACATTTACAAATGTTGGTTGTGGAATTCAAAATTGAGTGTCACCTAAGAAGTTCTTTATGACTTTATATCCTACCATCCAAGTTCAGCCCCAGCCTCATACCTGGACCCTCTGTCCATACTCTTGGGTGAGGACTCTGTGCTGTCTAGAACCCAGAACATAGGGGGCAACTCCTTGCCTCGGGATGGTTAGACAGGGGAATTCTGGAGAGGCCATTTCAGCTGGGAGGCTGGGATAAGGTAGTTGGGGCTCTGGGCCAGGGCCATGGGGCTTTAATCTTTAAGGTGATGTCAATGACTGAAAGAGTCATGCATGTAGCGGGTAGTGATGTGATTGGCTCCAGTTCCCTCTGGCTGGCACCTCTCTAGGCCAGCTGCTGCCAGAAATGCTGACCTTCGTGTGAGATCACGGGCAGCCTGCCACAGTACTGTCTTCTCTGGGCCTTAGAGAAAGGCTGGCTGTGGGCTGGGAAAGTGGTCTACATGTCCCTTGGGCTGAGGTCATTATGAATGATAACGTGGCCCCAGGGACTGAAGCTCCACGTGATTCAGCTGCAGCCTTCAGTTGGGCCAAGGGCTCCAGTGCCTTCCCCAGGCCCACAGTTCGTAACCGTTGTTGCTTATAAGCAACACTGATTTTGGCCTCATTGCTTTCCTCAGGCTCCTCAGATACAGGCGTCCGGCGACAGACACGAGTGTCAGCAACTACAGGGCCCAGCTGCAGACTCAAGGGTAGTTCTGAACTTTGGCCTGGAGCCTACTCTGACAGCAGCAGGGGCTTTGGTCTACCCTGGAGTGACCTCTGTTCCTGGAAATGTTCTCTGAGCCAAAAGATGGCTAAGCTCAGACCTGCTTTCTGGTGGTCAGATGTCATTGTGACTTGTATCTTTCCTGTACCTGCTTTACCCTCCCCATATGCCACCCCCACATGCCCGCGGCACAATCTTCCCTGTCTCACAGACCCCACACAAAGCTGTTGATGCCCCACACATCATGCTACAAAGGGCCTCCTTGCACACGTCATGTCCTCTGTACCACACCTTTGAGTGCTGCCATCTGCTATGCAGTCAGCACCTCTCTCCATGGGACTGCACCTGTATACACCACTCCCTAGGGCAAGGGACAATAACGTGCTATCTCCTGAAGCTTCTGATGGGGGCCAGAATCAACCCATTCCCAGTGATCTTTGCCCAATCTTCTGCTGGAGCTGGTGCAGCTGGGCTGATCATTCCAGAATTGTTGGGAGGTTGATGATGTATCTAAAAAGAAAAAGGAAAAAGAATGAAAAAGAGGAAGAGGTGGAGAGAAAAATGATTGGGAAAGTATTTCCCATATTTGAAAACAATACGTGATGTTCGACCTGTTTGCGACCCATTTGCAGCGCTCATGTTGCTAAACACTGCTTGATGGCGGAAACATTTGGCAAGAACTGCAAGTTTTATTTAGAGGGTTGGGGGAAAAGCTCCTCAATAAGGAGTGAGCTGGCATGGTCAGGAAAGATAAAAGGGACTGCGCATGGAAGAGTTTAGTGGAAATCGGAAACCAGGATCCTAAGCACATCAGTGAGCACTATTTCATTTATAGGAAGGATCAACCAACCTTCTTTTTACAAGCTGGGTCAGGAGTTTTCCCCACACTCACCTGTAGGTGGCGTCTTCCCTCTGACTACTCCAGGGGACACACATCCTTTTTAGAAGCTGTTGTGGAGGGAGCCATGGAGTGTAGGAGTTCTTCTTTGTCCCTCTGACTCATTTCTGATTTTGTTTTGTTTGGTGCTGGGGAGAGAACCCACAGCCTCACACCCTACCGCTGCATTCTACCTCTAGCCCCCAGATGTTGCTGATTTTTAAAGACCAACTCCAAGCCATCTCCCTGCATGGTTTCCTTGGTATCTTTTTGTTGCAACTCCTCAGGGCTCCGTTGACACCAACGGCCTGGATCTCATCTGATGATGTAACAATTCTTTCAACAGTGTCTGTTAAGCACCATTATACACCCAGAACTGTGCTAGGGAGAGGTGAGGGATTGCTAATTAAGATAGATGAGTGCCTCGCTCCTGTGGAAGACAGAGACATTAAATAATAATAGTATACTGCACTTGTGAAATACCACAGAGGAGGGGAAAAGGGGTCCATTTTTGTGTCACATCTGTGTAGCAACTCCCTAAGAATAGGAGCAGTCACAGTGAAGACAAACCTTGCTCTTCAGAACAACAAAGAAAGGGGAGAAGGAGAACCTGTTTTATGTGTCTCGAGAAGGAGCGCTGTCTTTCTCTTCAGTTATGTGAGCATTTTCAGATCATGGTTCTGGGCTCCTGGGAGAAGCACCGCTCTGCTTCCGACACTGTGGGGGCTTCTGCAGCATACACGCAGGCCTGGTCTTTCCTAAGGACAAGTACAATCTCAGCGTGGCACATCACACCAAATGGTGCAGCCAGGATGCCAGGGGAAGATCCAGTGCTATGCTGGCCTGAAATGAGGTAGCAGGACTACCAGCGTCTTCCAGTGAGTGCTACACAAGAAACTGAACTTCTTATAAGCTCACTGCTGGAACCTGAACTTCACTTTTCAGGGGAATGGTGACCAGACTGGAAGGCTCCAGGGGTCCTTCCCGGGGCTCAGAAGGGGCGAGGAGTCCAAGGTTGTTTTGCATGGATGCTGCCATTTCTCCTTCTCTGTTGAAAAAGGCTTCCAGCGAGCAAGAATGCGGTCATGACAATGCTAAGTGCAGTGAGGCCAGCAGCAGAGTCACCTGGTCACGACCATGCCTGCTGTAATTCTTTACTCTCTAGAGAGCATCTTGTACCGCCACCTTCAAGGTCCCATCGATTTTGGAGTGTGTAATGGAGTAAGTGTCTGAAAATTCTTAGAATCTTTGAACCGTACACTTTGGCTGTTGGAAGTATCCTCAGAGAGGATGAATTCTTCATTTCCATTTTAGATAGATGTGTGAATCGAGGCCAGGGAGGAGAAGGAACTTGTCCAAGGCTGCACAGTAAACCGATGGCAGATGTGGGCTCCAGGACAGGGTCTCCTGGGATAGAACCTCCTGGGATAGAGCCTCCTGGGTCAGGGCTCACTGACATTGCCTAATTACCCAAATCCATCCTGATCTGAAATCAGAGTCTCTGGCCATGGCTCCAGCAGCATTCCGGAACCGAGTTGTAAATCCCCGAGCCCTGCAACACTCTGCTCTGACATTTGTTGTGTTTTACTGCCAAATGCTGCTGCTCTGAGATGCCATCTCCGGAGGGAGAAATTCTTGAAAGAATCGCCCTTTTCCCCTTTCCCAAATTAGGAGTTAATTAGTACCAAAATGCGCATGAAGGGGTGCCTTGGCTGGCCTTCTGAGAGGCTCCCAAGCGGAGAAGTGTCTCCTTCTGAAGGTGCCTAATTGTGCCCGCATCTCTGTTTGGAGAAGGGAGTCTCTAGGTCTGGGCCAGGCACCCTTAGGGACGGATCTGTTAACTCACTGTCACCTTCTTTCGAGATACTATCATCTTGTAACGCTGAGCAATAAAACAAGTAATTGTGGGCCTTTTGAAGCGAGGCTGGTGTGCCCCTGCCAGACTGTTTACCCTGGAAGGCTGAGAGTCCTCGGGGTGGCTGGCCCTATCACCGGGTCACGCATCTCCCTGAAGACCTCATTTGCAGCTCAGAGACCCCTGTCTCCTTGCCCATGTTGGTTTTGCTCAGGGAAGGCCACATTTTGGAAGAGTATCTCTGCCCCCATGCCTAGCTGTTCTGCCTACAGCGTTCTTCTTCCTGGGAGTTTGAAGAAAGCTAGTTCTGACTGTTGGAATGCAAATTTCCCAGAAAAGCTGGGGGGCCCCCAATTCCATCCTTAGTCCCTCCCCAGCTGCCAGCCAGGCCAGCACCTCTGGCCTGGAGCTCTGCGTGTCTGTGGGGCTGGGAGGGGGGTGAGCCCAGGGGACTCCTGCTGGGCTTGGGGAACAGCATTTGTATTACTCAGAATTTAAATGAAGGTCTCAAAAGACACAACTAATGAAGATTTACTAAAGCTGCCATTGTCTGATAATTCAATACCAGCTCATTATTAGAAACACATTTATTGAGGTTTAATCACTACGAAGCAGACCGCTCTGGCATAGCTGTCAAACCGCACACAATGTGTTCTTAATAATTAATCAGTGCAGTATCTTGTCGTTCGAGCATTCATCTTGGGCTTGGGTGTGTTTTTAAAGAGACGCTGTCAATGCAGTTTTGGAACTTGGTCGTCTTTTGTTTTTCAGAACTCTTCAGATCCTTTAAGTGAGGGAGGGGGAAAAACAGATTCCGCCCCAAATTCCACCCCTGTGCCCTCATGGAGAACAAGTCCTGGAATGTGATTGAAGCTTCCTGGTGGAGGGCTGAGCCGCTGACATTTTGTGTTTCAAAGAAGAGCAAAATCCCAAACCCCTGTGCATTCAGGACTTACTTTCATTTTGTGAAATCCTCAGGCACCAAAGGGCGGTGGGGTAGGTGCAGGGCTGGGGGTTCGCTCTGGCCTGACGCTGCTTGCCCAGACACCCAGGCAAAGATATTTTGGACAAGCTACTCTCTACGTAGTCTAAAGGCTTGGCTTCTTAGAGAAAGCTATGATTTTGGAAGAGGCCTACAGGTTAAAACCTGATTTGGACGGTTTTCCCACTTGAGCTAAGGAAAGTAAAGATTTACTGAGCATCGCCTCCCTTGCAATCCAACTGTTGCCCTGTCTCCCTTACAGAAGCACTGGGAGAGTCAAATGGAATCACCCACGGAAAGTTCCTTTTTACTGTGGTAGTGTCTTCCCTAAGTCCACAGCTGGATAGCTGGTTGTATCTTTAATAGTAAGGCTACCCCTGAGTTGAGACCGAGTGGGCAGGTCCAGACTGAGTGGGCTTGGTGTGAGATCTTAGCTTCAGTCAAGGAATCGTTTGATTTCAAGGAATCATTTTTTTTTTTTTTGTTAAGTCTTATGTTCCCCACTTAAAGGTGAGGTGGTATCGGTACTTATTCACTCACGGATTAGTGTGGAAGGCTACTACAATGATTTGTGCAGACCTCAGTACACTGCGGGAGCAGGGGCTGTAAAGAGGTATTAGTGTGGGTGGTCAATGAGTGAGCCCTTTGTCCCTCCTTTTCCCTGGCCTTAGAATGAGTTACAGTCCTGGAGCAACCTTGCCATGATGGAGTGGCCTTGAGGACAGCAGGCCCTCTTGTGCTATGTCATCTCTGTCCCTACCTGGTCTTTTATCTAAGGTGTGGCTCTCACTCAGGGACTCTTTTGTTCCCCTGGGAACTGCTGGCAATGTCTCAAGATATTGTTGGTTGTCACAACTAGAGTAGGGGAGCAGAGCTTGTGGGCATTGAGCTGCTAAGTATTCTGCAATGCCCAGGATAGCCTCTGTGACCTGTAATGGTCCAGCTCAAATGTGGTACTGAGCTGGGAAGCTGTTTAAAGGGAAGCAGACGTTCCCCTACAGGGCAATCTGTATCAAGGAGCTGGAGTCACTCCAATGGCGATGTGCTCAGGAGAGATTGTAGAAGGTGATCGTGGCGGAGGAACATAGGACGACAAGTGCCATTCGGTGTCTGTAATTTTCATGGCTGTTTGCGGTCTTCCACGGACTCATCAGAAACAGCAAAGACACTGTATTCCACTGCCAGCTCTGCACTTTGTCCCAGGGTTGGACTTCCTGGCCAGGCGGCAGGACCTTACTGCTCCTTACTGTTCCCGTTTACCCAGGGGATGGCCCAGGCAGCCAGAAACTGGGTCCTTGGCTCTCCGTCATGTCCAGACTAGATTCCTGAAATTTCTGAACTCTCTCACCCTCTCTATTTGCCTTTTATAGGTACCAAGAATTTTGATCTAGGTTCTGACCTCGGTGAGTGGTTGCATGTCCACTGAGTGACCTCAGAGAAAAAGACATGTTCCCCCTTCCATGATGGCGGCCAACCAGTCTTGTACATAGCACGAGTGCTGATGGCAAGCATGTCACCTGTGCTTTCTTCTGCCACCATGTCTACAATCTCCTGACTCAACAAGAACAACTGGCAAAGTCGTTATACGGCAGAGGCTCTCCTTGGGTAACAGTCAAGGTTTAATGCAGGATGGCCAGTCTCACTGCATTGGAGAGGTTTTCAGAAGGATGAATTAGACTTGGTCACCTCTGCATTAGGGAGCTTGTCAGGTCAGTTTCCAGTGGACTGATCTCCAGTGCAAGCTCTGGGACCTTTGCACCAGCACAGAGGTCAGTTGAGGGCAGAGAGAAGCTCTGCGAGGGACAGTGTAAACCAGGCAATCAAGCAGAGAAGACTCAGTGCAGCCAGCGCCTGGGTCATAACTCAAAGCAACGAGCGCTCTTCCCTTCCCTATCCCACTGTGATGCCGGAAAGGGTTGGCTGTGTTCTCCATCCTCACTGTATTCTTATAACCTCCTCTCTTACTTGGGCAGAAAGCGTTATGTAATCTACCCCGCGTGCAAGGCCCTTTAAGACCATACCCTTCCACTTACTCCTGTGAGCCTCATAAGGTCCATGGGAGGGAGGTGGTTAAAAACTCTACAAATAAGAAGTGAGGCTCAGAAAGGTTAAATCACTTCCCAAGGGCTTCGCAGCAAGTGGTAAACAGAGTTAAGACTCCAAGTCAGGCAGGGAGGCTGGCAGGAGTCCAGGGACACCCTGTTTGGTACCATTCTGTCCGGAGCAGGGCAGTCCCAAGGATTTCACTCAGATTCTCACCTGGTTACGCCTCCCCGTGACGAGGAGTCTTTCTGGTGTTAGAATATGTCTCTGCTCCACCTTTCGTGATTTGGATTCCTAAGACACCAGAATTCCCTGCTCCGATGGGCTGGAGCCTTCCTCCAGAGGTGGCATGGGCCTTGGGAGATCAGACCTGGCTGCTGAGATGTATACGCCCAGGTCTGAGGGAAGGGGAATGTGTGGCTCTAGTGGAGGGTGCACATGGACCTTGAATCTCTGAGCTGCTGATAATAGGGGATTGGAAGCATGAGAAGAGCAAGAGGGCAGGCCAGAGGCTGGATTCCATGGTGGGTTTCCTGGCACTACTGTGTTCTAGGAGTCTTAGATTCTAAACTGCATCTGACCCTCCAAGTTATTTAGAAAGGAAGAGAGATTGCTTTACTCCAGTCTATTGGCTTGATTCAGAATTCTCAAGTATGTATACTGTGGTAAGTGGGCTTCCTTTTTAGTTAACCTTGAACCTCAAAAACCTCGGGGCTGTATTTGTCCCTGACGCAGGCCTGGAGGCTCCTTGGTCTTTGAACTGAGCCCATACTGTCGCTGCCCCTGCATCGTTACAGTCCCTGCAGACCCTGCGTAGTTTCACCTTCCTTGCGCTGAGCCACGAGCACTGGCCACTCTTTCTGCCACCAGCTACCTTACTGCAGTTCTTAGGGGTTTTCAGACCTGATGGCACGTTTGAGAAGTGTTTTGTGATGTTCTCTTGAGAAATACTTTCATGTGAAGCTTTCAAATTCAAGGCTAGGCTAGCCTTCCTCTAATCCTGTCCTTCAAGATTAAAAATTATGCTTCTGGATCTCTGCTTGTGGTCCTGAGAATGGTCTATGTCGGCTCCTGGCACCTGGGACATTGCTGATAGCGTACCTTGAGGCAGAGTGACAGACCAGCTGGACGGCTGGGACTGAAGGTTTCTTGAGAGGCAGGGTTTGCTGTGGGTAAACTGGGCAACGCAGGCAAAGCTGAAGACGTGCTGCTTTTCAACATTTCTCCTTTTGAGAGCTGGGGTCATGTTGGTGCTTAAACTGAACTCAGTACCCTGCCGTTCCACTTGTTATCCTCCTGAGAAAGAATTCTGATGCTTGCTTGACCAGGGCCTTTGTTGACTTGGGCGGAGGTCATTCAAGCTTTGACCCTCTGGGGGCCTGTGTCTTTGCAGTTTCATGTCTTGCCTCCGTGCTCCTGGACATCGCCCTTCTTGGGACTCACCCTACTCCTTCCTGTCTCTGCTTTCTCTAACGCTGCCCTACCTCTGCCCCAAACACCTTTTCCTCCTGACTTGTTCTCGCTTCTTTTAAGTGTGACCTCCTTTTAAAACGTTTACTCATGCTTACTCTGAGGGCTGAGGGTTCTGACATCGGGGCCTGAGAGATGAGGTGTTGCGATTGAGGAAAACCTGATAGGCATTAACAATCGTATAAATGAGACCCTGGGAAAATAGGGGAGGGCAAGGGGGGAGTGATGGGTCTCACGTGGTGCGAGCGGAGGACTGAGGCTACGGTGGCTACCTGGTGGTTACATTGTGAAGCCTGCCTGTCAAAATCATCAGAGATGGGAATTCAGGAGTATTGCTGGAGCCAAAAGAATAGGAAAGCTTTGGGAACCTAACCGAAACCGTATGTAGGCATGTATTATTTTTCGCAGAAAAACATGCTAATTAAATCCTAATTCCATATTGTTCATGTGGTCTTGGATGCATAGTAAAGCGGACCCTCACAGTACACAAAGAGCTCCCACTTTTGAGAAGGATGAAAAGAAGAGTGAGACCACCTTGGGGAGACCCCACATACTAATATAGAATCGTTATGTCCCAAGCCCTGAGACTTAGAAGCCTTGTTCAGTGCTGGCTTATTGATCGTAAGTGCTTGAATGCACAAATCTTAACTCAGCAGCATTTGCTGGAGCCCACATGTCAATATAGCCCAGGTCTTTGTCTGTATTTTCCGCACTGTGAAGTCCAGAAAGCTGCTTTCTCACTTGCTACGGGGTTCCTTCCTCGGTGTGGACCTGAGCCCCTCACACACCACCCAACCCTGGGGACTTCAGCAGCGGGCACCCTGGAAGCCTAGTTTGGATTCAGGACTTAGGTAAGCACGGCTGTTCTGCAAAGGCAACAATTATGTTCCCCCAAACACACAGAAGCATCAGAATTCACAGCATGTGCTTTACAAGGGCAATAAAGTTTTATATGCAGCTCAGTGAAATACCGAATACAGCCAATTATCCACCAAAATAAACTGATGGGAGAGAGAAGGGCTATATTTGGCTCAGACTTAATTATTTTGCATTTGAACTTCTCAATTCCATGTAATAAAATTCCATTCTGCCCCTATTTCCTGGTTAGGTTACTTAATCTTGACTCTGGTAACTGAGCCTTTCGGTGGAGTAGACTGTCCAATGTCAGTGGTAAGAAAATGTGAAAGGTTTGACATCAATTACAACATTACACACAACATAAAATTTAACAACTTGAATCAGGCTTCCATTGCTCTTTAAAGAGACCGTATGGCTTTTTAAGATCTAAATATTAATCAGTTTCTAAGAGTCATACCTTTCCGAAAGATCTACATCTTACTCTTAGCTTCAGGTAGAAGGAGTCTCCTGTTTCTGTCTCTGTATCTCTCCATTTCATTTAAAAGCACAGTGTGCAACTTCTTCAGTTTGTGTTTTTTAAGGGGAAGTGCTTTTCCTTTAATGAAAGAAAGAGCGAAGGGTATAGGAGCCATTTTCCTAATGTGGTGAAATGCTGAGAGTCCAAGGTAGAAACACAAAGCGCTCACAATTGGCCGTCAACGTGGGTGCCGTGGCAGCAGCCAGAGGCCTTGCCAGGAAGCTGTGACAGTCCCTCCTCTGTGGCCTGTGTCTGGACTGGAGTGGCAGCCTTTACTCCATCACTCCTTGACACCTGATCGTCTCATAAAACACCCCATGTAATTTAGCAGTTTGGGCCCATTATGGGCTAACATGCAGCAGGAACAGGGTAAATGACCTCGTTCCTTTAATAAATTTGGCCTCCATAGGTCAGCTCTGAGGTCAAAGTCAGACTGACAGGGAGGACAGGCAGCAGCTGTGGGTGCCGGTAGAATGTGGGAGGTGAGCCTAGTGGAGTTCTGACTGCTGTTAGCTGTGTCTCTCCAGGTGTGCAGTGAACTACGAGAGCGGGTACACAGATGGGACGTGGCGTATGTCCTCTTCCCTTTTGCGCCTTCAGCATGCCGTGGAGCGTGGATGTGCTCAGTGAATGAACATGTGATTAACTATGTCAGTAGAGTGTTGTCACGGCCTGTCATCACACGGTGTTGTGGACCTTGTCATGGAAAGGCATGAATCAGAAAGTTTGTGAGCCAACGGCCGAGTGCCACGCGGCCCTGGGGGTAATATGTGGCAGAGCTTGAGTGATCGCAGCAGGACGCGTTGTGGGATCCATCCTGATGTGCCTCATTCCTGGAGCTTTGCTATAAGCTGTGCCCACATTGGAAGAAAAGGTCATGTTCTTTGAACAAGTCCTCCCTTGGCGGGTGCCACTGTGCTGTTGATTGGTTTGCCTCTTAACATGTGTCTGGGCCTTAGGAAAGGAGCGCTCTTGATCCCAGCAATTGCTTTGATATTCCAATTGCTGTGATCTCTTATGAAGATCCGGGGATCAGTTATGGTCAGTTTTATAAGGATTACATGGAGGGAAACTTTAATAGAGTCATACCTTGAACACCTGAGGTCTGAGTCTCTGCAGCTTTCAGGAAAGACTAGTGTTGGGGTTTCTGCTGTTTTTTCCTCAACCTCAAGTCTTACAAGATAAAGGCCAATAGCAACATAGCGCACTAGTCCAGTCTAGTGCTTGTGTGCACTCCAGGTGTGCCCGGAAGGCACTTCCCAGGCAGGCCAGTCATGGTCTCTAGCCTTGTCTTCAGGACTCTGAGGAAACAGCTCCTCACACCCAAGCAGGTTTGGGAGTCATCACGCCCAGTAATGGAGCTAATCACCTGGGAAAGATGTGCAGTGTGTCATGAAGGGTTGACAGAAAAGAGATTTACACTTAAGCGACAGGTAGCCCGAGAATAAAGTTAATCCCCAATACTAGAGTATAGGCATATAATCATACACACACAGCTCATACATATCACAATGAAAAATTTAAAGGGACTTCCAGAGACTTTTCGAGATTTCAGTTCACACCAAAATTAGAGAGAAATGCAGTCTTTGCGTATCTTTGTCTCCAAACATGTGCATTGAGGTCACAGTGGGGTGTTTTTCACAACTGCTGAACTGCAATGATGCGTTGTTATCACAAAGTCTGGAGATCACATTAATGTTCACTCCAGGGGTTTTGACCATGGGAATATCGACCTGTATCCACCATTTGAGTTTGGATTTTTTTAAAAAGTCATTTACAAGAGGCAATTTTGGCAACATCACCTTCCTTCAAAATAATAATCCAAAACTAACAAAAATAAAGTTTCCTACTTAAAATGTTTTAATTCAGTGAATCTATGAATTTGTTGCTGTTCCTCTTAGAGATATACTAAAGACGGATGGAATGAATACCGGCTAGAGACGGCAGTGGTGCTATCCTTTAGAAAACATTTAATCCACAGCTGGGAGAATTAGAGGCAGCAAAACCATTTTTATTGCCTTGCTTATCTCAAATCCCCTACATAATTTTATGAGAAACGTCATTAAACGTGTAGCTACTGCATGATCTTTTTCTTTGGGCCATTTCTGAAACAACATTAGCTATTCTTTACACTTCTTTACATTTTGAACTTAAAAAAATCCTTTATCTATGCTTTCACATAAAAAGCAAAGGCTAGATTTGCCATCATAAAATATTATGCTGTTTGTGCAAAACCAGCAGCTAACCTCATAAAATGCTAGTGATTTCCCAGTGGGATCCTAGGGTCCACTTGGCTACGGTAGGCGCCACACTGCTTTCTAGTGCTAAGGCACCGCTGACTTCCTGTGGAAAGGCTCTTGCTCCGGCCATTACGAATTGAGCTTTTCAAGTGGGGCGTGTCAAAAAGGCATTTTCTCTCCACTCAGGTCCAAGTGAACACCTTGGAGCAAGTAGGAAAACAATCTGACGTGAAAAATTCTACCCAAATGGTAGTTCCCAGTGGTTACCCTTGTCCTCATCTCCTAAGAGCAGAGTTCCAACTCCCTGGAACTGCATCTGGGTCTCTGGGGCAGCTTCCAGGACCACTCTCCTGGTCAGGAGAGGTTCGAGGTCTCAGAGGAGAGCTGTCCAGGAGTGTGGCATTTATAGGAGGCACATGTTCTTTCAGAATTTCCCATTAGGTGTCAACTAGTCTCCAAATACTAATGGTGAAGTTCCTACTGGGGCTCTCTCAGATTAAATAAGACAACCAGGCAAGATGCTTCCAAAAGCTAAAAGGCATTGACTTTTCTCGAATGTCTCTTTTCCCAGTGAAAATTTAGTAAATATTTAGAAGTTAATTGCTTCGTTCTCTAAGAAAATTTGAACAGTATTGAGCATGGAGAAGGCAGAAATGACTTAAAAGCATACAAATCAAAATTAAACAATAATCAAAAATTTCAAATGAATCTTAGATTTTGATACATTGAGGGGTATGTGATTCAGGAATTTGAGAATTGTATTATGTTTTCAATTTTAGCTATCTTCTTGCCAAAATTATGACTTTCAAATAATAAAGCAGAATTTCAATGGAAAAAAAGAACTCAGTTTAAGGGTAAAATTAGGGAAGTCAATTATCAGACTGAAGCTAGTATCATCTTGTGCTATTACCTGAGAAGCACAATCTTAAATTAGTGAAATTTTCTCATGTAATTAATACCTTTATCCAGCCAATACTAATTGAGGGCCCACTGTGTGTTGGGGCTGACAATAAACATGTATTACAATAATTAAAAGTCATTTAATTATTGTAATAATTGTGATCCAGACTGTGGTCTGAAGAAAATGATAGAATGATTGTTATAATGATGAAAGTATTTCAAATTGAAAAAAAAAGGACTTAAAGATTTCATGAAGCATTTTCACAGCAATAAATGTGAAGATTAGATGTTGATTTTCAATCGTGGAAAACAACTTCTTTATTCTGTAACTTCAGGGAATTGTTTTCAGGGTAATTTCATAAATCAAGGATACTTTAAGAATCTGCCCATTTGTTTATTTTTTATCTCTGGGGTACCTACTTTGGGCACATCATACTCATTGCTCTGTTTGGATCGTCCCTTGTCATGCTGGTAGATACTGGGAGAATTGCACCGCAATGTCCTTGGAAAACTCAGGCAAGAAAGATATACCCTGTATTATGTGATTTCAGTGTGTAGATGCTGAGGATTTTTGGAAACAGGATTAGAACACAGGCTTCCTCACTGCTGAGCCCTAACTCCTAAAGAGTGTGCAACTCCGATGAGCCAAGCCTAGAGTCTCTTGGAAAAAGTTCTAGCTAGGTATAATGAACAGAAACATACACATGAGGACCAATAATATAAAGTGAGAGTTAATGGGATAACACTGCTAACAAAGGTGAATGATAAAGAGGTTAAGTTTGTCCGAGTAGGTTTCCTGAATGTCCCAGGACTCAATCTTGGCTGAGTAGAAGAAAGGGAGATGCCTGTGAAGACCAGGTGTATCCTCTAGGAGAGAAGAAACCTTAAATATGAAGAGATAGGCCAGGGCCAAGTTGAGCATGGTCTCGAAAAGGCAAACTGAGAATTTTGGAGAGGCTGGAGAAGGTATCACTCTATTCTATTCTCTTAATTCTTTGTCTCTGTCTTTGTCTCTCTCTTTTTCACCTGAAGTCCACAGCCTTGAACATGAACCCCATCCTACTTAAAATCAGAATTTCAAGTTTAAAAGAGGTTCAGGATTGTCCAAGACCCAGAAAATCAAGAGAATTTTACTGGATGGTCTTAACTGTGACTTTCAGATACTACTGTTCAATCAGGATCTACTCAGAACTCGGTAAGGGAAAAATCCAAAAGATGAACAGAGTTAGACGTGAGAAGATAATACCCAAAATGGTGAGAAGAAAGATTTCATTATTTTCTTGCTTTTTATCCTTTTTGGTAAAAAAAATTTGATAGTTATTTAATAGTGCATGCTTGGGCTGGAAACTTTAATTTCCTTTGCCAGGCTTCCTATAAAAAGTCTTTCTTCAGGCAAGGGCCATCTCAGTGTGAGCCACGGTACTTGAAGCACAGCATATTTCATGAATGTAGTTGCCTATTGACCTGGGGATTTCAACTGCAGTGGGACAAGGAATGTGGAGTTATGTTCTTCGCAGACTTGTGAACTCCTCCTTGTTTTCTGCATGTAACAATAAGTTCTTTCATGATGTGACACTACGGCAGTGGGTGGTGAAATCCAATACCTGGCACAAATGCCGTGGAATTATATAATATCAAAAAAGTCAATTGTTTTCCTCTTTGCTAATTAACTCCTTTGAGCAGAGAAGTATTGAGGATGAGGTCAGCTAGTGGCTGTAGTGTTCCAAGTAGTTTCCAAGACCTTTTAGGCTCCGTCTGAGTACTGTGCAGAAATGAAAGCAATCTAGCGACTATTGAAAATGGCTATAGGAATCTTGATGCTATAGTTTGGTGGTAGCTCTACTGACTCCATGAAATTTGTCTATGCTGAAAACCTGTCCATCATGTGGGCTGGGCCAATAAGCACACCCATAACTCTTTCTTGCTTCTCTCTAGGAATTTTTGAACACAGGTACATAGCAGTATGGGAAACACATAGAACTCTTTCTTAAACAATTTTACCAGTTATAGACCTGCTGTGAATTTTCATGTAAGTCTGGATACATATGAATACACTATAGGAGACGTCCTCATCTTACAGATGAGAAAACTGAATTTCAAAGGAAAAAATTATCAGTTCTTGGTAAATCAATGAGAAGGTAGTAGAAATAAGGTTCAAATCCAGACCAACCTGTCTCTGGAGCTCAGGTCTGTCTACAATAAACATTCTACTTTCAGTGATGTAAGAGGGGCTATACGTAGGGTTTCCCTTGGGGGTGATTTTTATGAAAAAGACAGTAATTATTTTAAGAATGGCCTACCAATGTAGTCATTGCTTTTCTTCCAGCCCTACGCAACTATCCTACAGTAACCACACGTTACTTTCATACTAGTCACAAATAATTTTATGACATATTTTAAAGAACCAAGAAAGACAGCAGGTACCAAAACCATTGTCTTAGTCCTTTTCTTGTTGCTGGGACACAATAGCGACATTCACGATTTACGGGAAGAAAGGTTTATTTCAACTCAGTTCAGGTCTCAGTCCATTCATGGGTGACAGGCAATAGCAGGAAAGGACTGTCACAAAACAGCTGCTCACAGTGTTCTCAAGAGGAAGGATCAGCTTGGAGAGAAGCTGTGTAACCGATCAAACACACCTTCAGTAGCCTGCCTGCCTCACACCTCGGTCTTCCATCCCTCCTGACCGGGCCCCACCTCCTAACTGCATCTGAAATCCAAAGATAATCCCCAGCATTCAAATACATAGGCTTAAAATACCATACCATACCACATCATATGTGTATGTAGCATATATGGAGTCTATGCAGGAGAAGTCCTTGTAATAGAAACTAGTTATGACTCCAGGAAATAAAAGGGTTGTGAGAACAAAAATCTAGAAAGGGCAATGCATCAAACGAATGACCAATACATTTGCCTACATTAAGTTGGAAACTTCTGCTTGAAACAAGTAACCATAGGCAAAGTGAAAAGATAAGCTACAGAACAGGAAATATTTTCTTCACGTGCACAAATAAGAAAGTAGTGTTCAGAACATAGAACTGATCACATACATCAGGAAGAGAGGGAAAACTACTCTAGTATGCAAAACAATCAAAGAATTTTATTTGGCAAGTCCCACAAAGGAAAACATTAACATTCAGTTAAAATGTTCAAAAAAGACACTCAAACGCACAAATGAAAACAATAAATGCCATTTCACTCATGTGGGAAAAATGAAACCAAATATTACATGCAAAGATGGGGAAAATGAGAAAAATAATACACTGCTAGTAGGAGCAGTAACTTGGCAGCAGCACTTCCATGTTAGTGCCCTGGAAAACATTGTCTGCTTATGTACAAGAAGACGTTAGTAAGTGTGTTCACAGTGGCAGCATATACAGTTGCAAAAAACTTGTGATCAATTTAATCACCTTGTGGCATATACATTTACTACATAATATAAATTTTACATAGACAAGTCTTAAAAATATTTATTGAAGAAGAAAAAACAATTTAAAAAATCATGTGTTCCTATGATGTCATTTATATACATTTAACATTCACAAACAGTGCTTTACATTACCATTTTGCGTGCGTGCGTGCGTGTGTGTGCGTGTGTGTGTGTGTGTGCGTGTGTAACAAAGTCATGCAGAGAGAGGGGCATGTCAATTTCTAACACTGGTTGTCCCTGCCAGAAAAGAAAGGCAGTGGATTGGGAATCAAGCAGTGATTAACAACATCTATAGCGTTTTTTGTCTTTAAAAAGTTGTTCCTGTTGCTTTACCAAAAATAGCAAAATGGGAACATGCATTAAATCTAGGGACTATTTATATAGGGCTTTGGCTATATTGTGTTCAACAAACCCAAATGTTAGCATAATCCCAAAATTCTTATGTTGGAACCTAATGCATGTGCTGGTATTAAGAGACAGGGCCATAGTTCATTAAGGCAGAGTCCTTGCAAAGATAGTTAGTGCCCTTGAAAAGAGGCCCAGAGAGTTGCCTTATTGCTTCCACCACACGAGGACCCAGCTGGAGGGTACCACCTATGATTATTCTCTAAACACCAAATTGTTTATGCTTGATCTTGGACTTAGGAACTTTCAGAGCTATAATAAGTTCAGCTTATGGTATGATACTCAGTTTTCTGTAAGCTGCTCAGTGGCACATGCATGTAATCTCAGCACTTTGGGAGGCTGAGGCAGGATCACAGGTTCATGCCCAGCCTGGGCATCACAGACTGGGCAACATATGACTTAGTAAGAACCTGTCTAAAAATCAAAAATCACAAAAGGACTGAGAATGCAGCTCAGTGTAAAGGCCTTGGACTTGATCCCAAGTAACTTTCCCACATTTGTGGTAGCTATAATGCTTTAAGGCACTTTTACACATGTTTAAAACCCTTAATAATTTAAAAGTTAATAAGAGAAGTAAAATGATAATGGAACAGATGGGAAAGCAATTTACTATCATCGAATATAGATAATTTAACGATCCATAATATAATGGAAAGCCGGTGTTCATTTTTTACTTCAAAAGAAAAAAAATTTACACCACAGACAAAGAAGAACTTAGGGCCACGGATGCTGTTTAGAAAATGGCTACTGGGCAATGTTTAGGAAACCCTTGTAAAAGAACTTGAAAGAGAGACTGGATTTCCATCTGTCAGGAATGGTTTAGGTTAAGGCTTCTTGTTTTGAGATTCTTCTGATCAAAACTGTAGTGCTCCCCTGGGGAGAATCAGGCAGGTTCTGTGCTTCCTTGGAATCTGAACAGGGATGGTTTACAAATGTCATCATCAGACTCCTCTTCCATGGAATCCGTAGGCGGGAGGCCCGTCCGCAGGCTGGAAACATGCAGCCCCTTATCTCACAGTGAGGAGGTGGAGAGTGGTTGGGGCGGACGACCCTCAGCTTGTTAATATCAGAGCCATGCAAGGAAACTCTGTTGCTCAATCACAGACCAGATCTTTTATTCTCATAGTCCCTTGCATCTGAAAATTCCTGACTTTAGGTGTGTGTGTGTGTGTGTGTGTGTGTGTGTGTGTGTGTGTGTTTTTCTTTCTTTCTTCTTTGCCCCAAAATGAAGTCGGTGCTTGGATGGGTGATTCTTGTACTGCAAGGCCAAATTTCCTATGAAAGCCCTGGATTCATTCGTGACAAAGTGCAGGCCTGTTTGCTCTAGTCTTTGGAAGGGTTTTGCACAGAGGAAAACTTTTTAGTGTTAGTTTCCTTGCAGAACATCAGGTTTATTGATTGAGAGCGACAGATTGTTTTCCTTTTCAAAATTTGTAAATATGAAAATATTGCCTAGACAGATGTGAGGAGCAGAGAAGTTACTCATTTCACCAAAATAATAGCTAATTACAGAGGTGAAGAGCCAGAAATCATCACGTGCTTCCTTCTTACTGTTCCTACCCTTGAAATTTACCACGTGGTGAATTTGAAGAAAGCCATGTAAGAAAATATGGTGATAAGATGAAGGTGATAGGCATGACACGTAAACCCAAAAAGGTGGCCCCTGCGTATCAGCCAAGGCTGGGACCTACGCATGTTGTGGGCACGGCCACCAGGTATGAGTCCTTGGCCTAACAGTGACCCAACTAATCTAAGCGATGTTCCTGGGCAATAATGTTTTCTGGGTGTCAAGGGCTGGGGAGTTTGTAAATTAACTTAACCTATGTCTGAAGTCACAGAATTAGAATTTGCCAGCTGTGAGACGTACAGCACACTCGTTTAATATTTTAAAGCTTTCGTTTCATCATCTGAACATGGAGATGAGAGGAGCAGTAGCCTCCTCAAGCAATCGTTCAGAAGGTTGAGACAACGTGTGGAAAGCCTGGTTTCTGATGTGCCTGGAGTGTAGTGAGTGTTCAGTAAAGGCTGATGGTAATTAGTATTAGAGAAAACTTCCTGATATATCTGCCATGCTTGGTGAGAAGGCCATTTATACAAGCTGATTGCCCAGGTGCCTTAGGAAAGCCCTTGGAACTCCTGCTACAGATGTTCAAAGACTTTTTGCTCCCCCAAGAGACACCTCTGGCTTTTCTTTGCTAGTATTTCCCAGAGTGGAAGACTTGAAGATTTTCTGCCTAAACTACTGTAAACGCAAGGCTCTTTGATCAAAAGGACTCAGAAAATAAAAGCTTAACACATCTTTTTCTTAAAAACAAAACTTTAGACATTAAATTTGATAGAGTTTAATTGAGAAAGGAACAGCTTGCATATTGGGTGATCCTCAGAACCCCCGTAGGTTTGAGTCACTCTGGGATTGCTTCATGGCTGGATGACATTTATAGAAAGGAAAAGAAGGGACACACAGAAAATGGAAGTGAGCTGAAAAGGCACCTATGTTAGTCAAAGCTAACCTTCTGCCTGATTTGAAGTTAGTTCCAATTGTTGGCTGGCTGTCACTGACTGAAGCTCAGCTGCTATGATTGGCTGGGGCTTGGCTACCTGTTATAACAGTAGGTTACAATCTCTTCACACATCAAGTTAGGATACATTTCACTACGTATAGAAAAACCATTAGGCCAAACTAAACTATGCACAGAGGCAGCTTTAGGCCAAACTTAATTAAATTTAACAGTTCCTTTTGAAGATTTACAATGCACACTTGCACTGACTTCTGTAAGGAAACATATTCAATGTTGTTTAATGTGGTGTTTCTAAAATTAACCGAACCAAGAAAATCCCTTTGGCCTAAGCGCTATTGCTACTCGGCAGATCCTGAGTTCCGTGGCATAGCCTCAGACCTTGCCACCTTGCACTTACAGTTTGGCAGTCTATTTATCAGCTATGGTCACTTGGAGTGCGGCAACGTGTCTGCTGGCAGGTAGGAAGCCCCCCTCCTCACTGCATCTTAGTGAGGTATGGTTGTACTTAGGCACTTCCGGAACACTTTTGTGCTCCTTCCTGGCAATTCAAACAAGTAAAACTGCAGCACATTGTGCTCCCCAGATGCCTGCTAATTCCCTCAGAGCATGCCGATGCATGTGAGTATGCCAGCGTCACTCTGACCTGAGAAGCAAGGAGACCAGATGGCTATGGTGTTACAGCAGAATCTGGCGGCCAAGAGTTGTGTGCACCAAAAGCAAGTTCTAGGATCAGGTCCTTGCATCTGTGCTTCAGACAATGACTGTCCCTCTGTTCTAGGTGGTGTCCTCCGGTCTGAGGAGCCCATTTCCATCTGAGTAGTAGCAGCCCATCGCATGTTCTAGTTACTGCCTTTTCTCCCTGATTGACAGTTGTGCCTTAAAATGGATTTTCTTCTCTGTCAGATGATAATTACACTATGCAAAATATGACCCCATGGAGGCTGACGTACTGTCATTCGTGTCCTCATCCTCTGGGTCATCTTGTAGCTTGAGATTCTGAGTTACTGGGCAGGCTCTCCAGAACTGTGAGCCGGCACGTCCCAGGGCGGCACCTTGGGTAGCAGCAAGTTATGTCCAGAGGCTGGCTTTTAAAAAGAATGTACTGTACATCTAGTCTACGAGCTTTTAGGATCTCATCAATGTAATAGATATTTTATCTCTTGTAAAAATTTGCCCACAATACTGTAAATTGTCCCAGGAGGATTCTTATATCCATTAGAAAAAAACCAAAGATTAGATTCTGAGACGTAGTGGTTTATACAAAGTCAACTCATAAGGAAGAAACCTGTCCTGGCCTCTATTTCCTGCAGCACCATAGGACGATTGCTTGATGAGGAAGGTCACGTAAGCTCCAGGCACTAACTTCTGCACTGCTTTTGTGTTATTTACCCCTCTCTGGGTTTTTCCTTCTGTTAAGACTTTATCCGTGCCCGGCAGCACTGCCAGCTGATGGCAGTTTCTCAAGAATAACATTATATCACAGGTGTCTTTGGACCTCTAGCCTCTCTTGGCCCTCGGGGATTGACAGTACAATGCATGTTTGCTGAACGAATGACTGTGCTTCTGGGTGTACTTAGTAACTGTGGGTGGAGGTTAGCCCTTCTGTGGGTCTTATGCCTCCAATGGCTCTGCATTGCTCATGGCAGTGGCTGTTCATCCTCTGGGGAGTTGGAGTATCTAGTGACGTCTCTTTTGCTTCCTCCCCAAAGGGTGGATATGGGTATATTTTCATACACACTTGAAGCTCTGTTTCAAGGGATAGTGAAGTCAGGTTCTATGGATTCAAGAAAAATAGATACTTGACTAATGGGGCTAAAAATAAACGCTAGAGTTTGGTGTCAAAAGATCATTAGGACATAGGTAATACGCTTTTGCCTATGTTATGCTTTGCTGACCAAATTCCTTTGAAAGCAAATCATTGAAATCTATTTGAATTTGTCTGAACCAAATTGCATTCATTTCTGTTTTGTGTGAGAGGCGAAGGTTATTGGGATGGATTTTAGAATCAGTGAGAGAATTGGAAAGACATAAGGTAAAAAATCCAGGGGGAGGTGTAATTTCACAGATCTTAGTGGCAGGAATCAGGGGCTGGAATGATAGAAGAATCATTCTGTGTCTCTTATTTATGCGTATTACAGGGGTGTGACTATGGGCAACTTCAAGTTCTTGTTGTATAAGTCTGTAATCAAGGAGAAAAGGGCTATATTCTACCAGTTTTACTAGGAATAAGAAGCCTAAGGCGAAATTTCTCATTGGCTTGCCTTGACTCAGTGCACATGCATGGACTAATTACTATGGCCAAGAAGGAGAGGTAGGTCGGCTGTTCCTGTAGGGGTTGTGGGAAGGAGGGTTCAAATCAGAGGCGGCAGCTCCCTTTCTCCTCACATGGATGGATAAGGTGATATGAGAGATGAGAAGTCTCTCTAAAGTTCAAAAACTATAAGGGGCCCCTGGGGAAATCCCATAGGCCCTACCTAAAACCTGCTTTGTATTTTCTGTATATATATATATATATATATATATATATATATATATATATATATATTTCTCTTGACATTCTCCATTGTTGTCAGGCTTGCTGGTTCCTTGTTCTTCCTGGGCAATACTCATCCCCACTGTAGACCTCCTGGGGCTCCTTCCCATACACTTTCCCCATTTAGAAGCAGCCTTTGTATGTTTCCCAGAGCTGGTATAAGCACCACCAAATGGGTGCTGAGAACACCAGAACTTTATTCTCTCACACCTTTGGATGTTAAAACCGGGTAGCAGCAGAGTTGATTCTTTCAAGAGACTCTAAGAGGAAAGATGCTCCCTCTTCTCTCTGAGCGCATGATGCTGGCAACTTGCAGACGCCTCACTCAAACCTCCACCTGTGTCTTTAACCGCTTCTTCCTGTCTTCACACAGCTCTTATCTCTCTGTCTCTCTTCTTACAAGGACATCAATCGTAGTAGTTAAGAGCTTGGGCTCCTGTGATGACTTGCCTTGACTGATATACCTGCAACCACCTTTTTTCTAAATATAGCCACAAACTGGCACTAGGAACTCAACAAACCATTTGGGGGACACCACTGAGCCCACGAGAGCTTCTTTTCCCACATCTGGCTCCTCCAGGAGGCCTCTGCTGATGACCTGCCTCTCTCCTGAGCGCAGCTTTATGACCTTAAGCTTTCATTGCTCCATATGCACAACTCTCTAGGCTGCAATCTTCTCAAGGGCAAGAACCTGGACTTTTCAATACTTTCTGTGGTGTCCAGAATTGTGGCCATCAGTATGAGAATGTCCAGTAAACATGGGGTGACTGAATGGTGGTGAAAGAACTTGGTACACTGCCCAAACACTGCTCATGTAGAGCCTCCCAGGCTCCCGTGAGGTGCCCTATTTAGGGTAGTTTACCAGTGGGGTTCCTGGGTCAGGTCATGTGCCAGTTAGGCTTGGCTTCTGGACTTATCTTGGGGTGAAGATGACATTTTGATGGGAAAAACCACCTTAGAGACGTGTGCATATCTGCTCTTGATAACCAGGTCAGGTGCAAATGTTTTAGGACTCCAGAAGCCCTGCCTTTGGGTTTGATTTGTATGCTCTACCTGGACCAGATACCGAGTTCAGCTCTGGGAGTAGGGCCTCTGAGGAGAAGCAATTTCATGCCAAGGGATGGCAGACTCTGTAACAGCAGGAAGACCACTGGATGTGGAATGCTCTATATTGGCCAGTGACAAGAAGGTGTCATAAGAATTACCCGGGGGGTGGGGAGCCATCACTGGGGACAATATTATGTTAGTGTTTAGGTGGAACACAGTGCTCTGAGATGCTTGGAAAGTTTTTCTACAGGCCTATGTGGGAGCATGGTGCCATCCACAAAGACCAGCCAGAGATCAAAGCCACCGTGCACCTGGGCTGAGGTGGTAGCTGGCCACTGTGTTCTGGCCTCCTCACCCTGCTCCATAAACCATCTTTGACAGGGTGGCATCTCTGGAAGGCTGGTGGTGCTGACAGCAACATACGCAGCCATATTTCAGCCTGGACTCTGGTTCTTTAATGTGAGTGCGTGCGTGTCTGGGGCGAAGTTGTGGAGGCTGATTTGTGGCGGTTTGAATTTATGGCCTTGGAGGACAAGAGAATCGGTCCGCTAGGCCCATATGTGTTTCGACCCTAAGCCTGGGTCTCAGAGAGCAGCATGGGAATGGGTGGGGGAAGGAGCAAAGAGAGATTTTAGTGTGATTCCAGCTGTAGGTGATGAAATAGGCCCTCATACAACATTGTTGAGAGTTGTGTTTGTACATCCAATTCTCCTCCTTTTCTGTCATCCATAGCTGTCTTCACAGCTAAGAGCTTGGAGGGGTTTGTAGAAATAACTGAAAACCATAAACATATTGAACACTAAAAGACTGACACCCCAAGGTCACTTCCTTGGCATGACACCACGAAGAACTGTATTCCAGCAGCAGATAGCAGCTCTGTGCTTGAAAGCGAGAAAGACTCAGTTTCCCTTGAAACTGCAGAACTGGATAGTTCTGCCTCAGGCAATCTCAGGATGACTATGTAGAAGAATTCAGGGATTCACTTACGGAGATGGAGGGGTGGCTGCACCAGAGTCTCGCCTGCATGCTGCCTGCCTCGTAACAGGTCTGATCTCTGTAAGGGTGGCATCTAGGGCATCACCCCGGATAGCTTCCACCTCTGAGATCCAGAAGTCTCTGCCAGCAAGTGTTCAAGGTGCTGTGGCGGGAACTCTGTAAGGTTCCACATTACTGTTCCATCCCTGAAGCAAATTGACTCTAAAATACTTTCCTTAGGGACAGGTGAGAGGCTGCTTCAGACTGTGGCAAGGCCTGATGCCAGCTCCTTTCTGGAGAGCAGACATGCATGTGAGGGCTCAGCAGGGGATGGGAGGGAACATTGGCAGAACACTACTGGGCACCTAATGTCCTCCATCTACTCTTGGCAGGTGGCCTTTACAGTGAGCAAGGATTCCTGGCCTGCAGTTGTGGGTGGGTGTGTACATGCATACATTGGTGAAAAGAGACACAGTTGTGGCAAGGAAACATGAAGGAAGAGACATGTGGAGTCAGCTGTGTAGCTAAGTCAAGAGCAGAGGACTGTAAGGTTATAAGGAGCAGCTGAACCGGTGCTTGGGCGTATGGCCTTGGGTATGTCTCTGTCCTCTCAGAGCGTGCATTCACTCCACTAGGTTGCATTTGTCTCCTACTTCCCTATTTCACAGGGCTGATTGGATGATCGAAGGAGGAAACATATGGAATGTTGTCCCACAGATCATAAATGAACAGCAAGCACTCTGCATGTGGGGGAGGGCTGCAGAATGCGGACATGTGGAAAATCAGTGAGGGCTTTGGAGTTCACTTGGCCCAATCTTCCCACACAAAGTCTTGAAGAGTTAGGAGGTTGCCTGATATACGACATCAGGCCCACTTTATAAGTGGTAAATACAAAATCAAGTGGAACTAATGAAATGTATTCAGGAGATCAAGAATTATTCGGATAGACTCATTTTTGTCATCTACTCTTGCAAACCCCCCCTGTGGAATGGTTTCTGGTTTGTTTTATTTTCACTACAGCTGAGATTGTTTCTGTCAACATTATTCCAAAGTAACGTCAGCTTCTCATTTTTGGATTTGGATTTCTACCTGCCAGGCAGTCGCTCAACAAGAGCCCGGGTCCCTGGTGTGGGTTCCCTATTTTCTTCCCTGCCCACCTTGCTCCTCTCCAACCCAGCAAACAACTGGAGAAGATCCCGATCCCTGGATTATGAAAAGTGGATTATTGGCAAATTTCTTAAGATAATAATGTGAAAGAAAAAGTAATGCTCAGTAAAATAAAAAACTGGCAGTAATTTTCTCAGAAAGAGAATTGTCTTTTGTTCAGCAAATACCTGGATGGCATTTTGGAGTGTGAAAGGTAAGCTCGTTGGGGTCATGGCTGAACTGAGCCAGGTTGGAGGCAGTTTTCAACCTTGGATGAAGAACTTCAAAAAACCCTGCAGACACATGCCTTGCCTCCAAACCACCAGAAGCAAACAAGACTGGTGCTGGGAGCAACGATAGAATTGGGGGGATATTTACTGCTTGGGAGGTAAGAGATGAAAAGGAGAATCAATTTGGTAGGTGGTGGCTTGCAGTTATCTAGGAAGTTTTGACCACGAGGAGGCATTTCTGGTGGACCAGGGCTGTTAGAAGGGAATCCCGGCGTTTCATGTCAGGTAGTTTTCTGGGCTACACCATGAGCTACCCTCGATCTTCAGTGCCTGGTGAGAATGTCTGGCTCTGCATGCCCTAGTTCCACATTAGAGGGAAGAACAAGGCCCAACAGTGATGAGCTGCACGTGTCCAAAACCTGCCAGAGACGAACGTGGGAGCAGGGATTGGGAATTCTGAAAGAGCAGAAAATGGGAGTCACTGGGAACCCAGACAAAGATATTGGGATGTTCCTATGGCTTGGGGACTAGATATGTAAGGTGATTTTATTTAAATCTCAATGGATACTGTCCAACCACCTGAGAACGTGAAGACTTAGAGGGCTGAGACAAGAGCTAAAGAATAAAAATAATTCACCGCCTTCCGTTCTTTCTACTTCCCACACTCTGCGTGTGAAATATTTGATAGCTCTCACAGTTCATTCCCATTCGTCTCATTTTGAGCCTTCTGGGGGTAAGAAGGGGGTAAGAAAGGGCTCCATCACCTTCGATCCCTGAGGAAGGCTGGTGCTCAAATGGCAGCAGGTCAAAGAGGTGGTTGACCTGGGAACCTCCCCAGCTTTAAGCTACCCTATTTGCTCTGAGATTCGTGGGGACATACGTGTTCCAGACTGGGTTTGTTCTGACTGCTTTCACTCTGGGAAAATCCTTCTTGAGCTTGAAATCTTTTTTCTTTTTTGTATTTTTAAACTGTAAAACCTAACCTGGACATTATGGTAATCTCTTCACTGTCTTCCATTTTCCCTCTCTCTCATTTCATCCCTCCTTTCCTATTCATTCTTTCCCCTCATTTCCTCATCCACATCTGTCCCCTTCTTTCTAAGCTTTCCATAATTTTCTGGTCATTTGATGGAAACTTCCCCCTTGATTAATTTTTATGAATGAATCCCTATGTACAAACACTTCCTACTCTCTGTTATCACTTGACCTCCTTTTGGTCTTTGAGTGGTGGAGTCACGTGGCCGCATCAGGGTAGGCTGCAGAACGGCCTCCAGTACGGAGGCAGCTGCCGGGCCTTGCCTCGGTTTGCTCTTAGATCTCCAAACATAGTTGATATAACACACATTCTTGACAGATACACAGTATTAAATCTACTGACTGGCTTCAGCTGACCTTTGCTCTAGATTCTGAAGAAAGGAATGGTGACCCGTTTTCCCACATGGAAGCAAATAGTTCATTGTATTTTATGCCCAGGTGTTCGCCATATAGCTTGATACAAAACCTTGTCCTGGAAAACTATAAGCCAATCTAACTTATAGAAATAAACTGAGTGAGAATCATTATTTTTTATTGGTACCACTTAATGTGAAGAAAATGCACATTTTCCAAAAATATGGAAAAAACGTTCCATTTGCCTTATTGGGTCCAAATGTTAGGTTTAAATTATTTTACTATGCAAACTTTCTTTCATATCTTGGCAGTGGTGATTTCCATTTTTATTCCTTTGGTATCCATAATCTTATGAGAATCAAAAACATATGCTTTGAGATCACTGGACAGCTCCTCCTCCAACATTTAGAAAATGCACAGGGAAGGTTATTGCTCTGGTAGCAAAAATAACAGGAATGCTATGGGAGAAAATTATGAGGACATCTAGGCTGGATAGGAAAGAGGTTCAAAAGGTGCGTTCTGGTTTTCATGCTTTTGATTTGCAAGTCATTAAGCTGGAAGAGCCGCTGCCTCCTGCTGACTGCCACTAGGAATGCAATTTTTTCTTCTCTAGTACAGAATGCTTATTTGATGACTCCAGGTTTGCAATATTGAAGGAGAAGGGGGGATTTGGATTCTCCAGTGCTTTTTGAAATGGAGGATTTGTTGCTTAGAGGAGTGGACTAAGAGCAGTTGGATGTGGGGCCTCCCTTTGTCTGCTGGAGCAGGGAGTGTCTGGCAGAAGGGAAACACAGCGGGCAAATTTCAGACTTAGGGTTTCAGGCTCAGAGTGATGAGGATAAGTCTGCGAAATAGTTGAGGGCTTTGTGTTTTTTTTTTTTTTTTTGAAAAAAATAATTATTAGAGAAATAATTTTTGAGGATAGTCAAACAGTAGGCAGGAGAAAGGGAGGATAAGAAGAATGCAAAAGAAGAGCAAGGTAGATAGATGGTGACCTGGTCTCCTTGGGGAGGAGGGTGTCAAGGATTTGAGCTGACCTGCTCCATGTGCTGGGTCCTAGTCCAGACCTTGGCTGCACAGGGTGAAGAGCGAGGCAGTGCTTCTGGGGTCCTGAGTTGGCAACTTGATTTTGTGACTTTCTATTTTCTTTCACTGGGAAGTTGGCTTCAGTGAACTATCGGAAGGATCCCAGTGTTAGAATGGGAAAAAGTTGATATCATCTTTAGCGACTCTAAGTGTGCCTGGAGAAAGACCGTCTCAACTTGATTTGAATGCTTTGCTTCCTGCCTCCAAGAACATTTCATTTTTACATGTTGTTAATTTTCTTCCCTTGGATGTAGAGTCAGAGCATGACAAACTTCAAGACCTCTGCTCACCAAGCATGTTGGAGAGGCACCTCTGTAAAGAATTGGCTTCTGCTGGGCCTAGTGGTACAGCACAGGACTGTAATCCCAGCATTCCAGGGGGCTGAGGCCTGAGGATCTCAGGCTTGATTGAGCCCAGCCTGGGCAACTTAGCAAGACCTTGTCTCAAAATCAGTGACTTTCTTTTGAAGTCCCTGTCCCTGCTGGGCATATGACCATTTTTGCCCTGTGTGTCCTGTGTGCCTGCCTTTTCCTTCCGTGTATCTAGGGGCTCTTCTACCTGTGAACTCCTCAAAGAAAGTACGGCTTAACTACTTTGATTTTTTCTCTATTTTCATACCCAGAACCTAAGAGGCACTTAATAAATTTTTTGAGTGAATAAACACAAGGCCAAATGAGAGTTACTGACCTAAACCCTAAATGGTTGCGAGGATGAACAAAAAATGCAACTCACTCACAAATGGGCAATTGAGGTGACAGAACTATTCATTTTTTTTGCAGAGTATCATAGCTAGTAATATTTGCATTCCAAAATGAAAGGTTTGTAATTTCACGGTTTAATAACTAAAAGGAACAATGAAGACCTCTATACAAAGATCCCATGTTTACCTTGTTTTTTGATGTTGACTGTAAATTTTAATCATAAATCCTGAATAATTGCTATATGATCATTATCTGATTTATTTCTGAAAAATATCACTGTGTCTTTACAGGCAAGATTTAAAAAACATATCCTCAGCCTTCGTGAGACTTACTGTTTTATTTTTTTGGGTGGATAGAGCTTTTTCTAATACAGTTCAGGCTCACACACATCTGTGCAGACTGGGCAAGCTCAGTTCGTCAGGATCTTAGCCTTTTTCAGAAGACCTCACATTGTAGTTTCCTGTAGTTCAGCCTCCTGGGTCCACAGGCAGTCATATTTTGACGTGTTCACAGGTGGCTTCTTTTACAGGTTCAAGTCCTGCTCAAAATTTTCTTCGTCAAGAGATGTTAAGAAGGCTGAGACAGAGGGGATTGTGCTTGGTGATTCAGGTGAATCAGGCATGAATGGAACACAAGACTGAACAGAGAGTGTGTCACCCGCAGAGAGCTACGTGTCCAGACAATTCAGTGGTAGTCTAGGATCTCCCCTTTCATCGTCAGCCCTTGGCAAGTTGCTTGGCATCTCTGAATCTCTATTTTCTTATCTATAATATGGGGATGAAAGTAGTGTCTCTGGTCACCTTGCACAGTGCTGTGGGGAGCAAATGACATTAAGGCTGTAAACGCAGAATATCAGAGAGATGAACTGCTTGGTTTTCCATTCCCATGCTCCTAAGATGTTATGTGACTATGGGGCATAATAGAAAAATACTTAAATTTGAAAAAAACAATAAAAGACACGTTGTTGTCAATTGCCCTTCAACTATCCCCCCTCATTTTGAACACATCGATCTCATGGGTTTTGTCATGTTTCTGAAGCAGTTCTAGGAGTCCTCTTCCACGTCTTCGGCTGCACTGTCATGGCTGCCTCAGTGTTCTGAATTGATCCAAGGCATCTACCTTTCGTGGTTGCTTTGACTTTGAGGAAGAGCCTGAAGTGTCACAGTGCCTGGTCCAGTGAACAAAAGACATGCCGCAATGTTTGCACAACAGGCCTCTCTGTTGGGTGGCATTTGGCTGTAGCTTTATATATATAATCATACCTCATAAAGACACAAAGGAGGACTTCCAGAATTACTTCAGAAAATAGTAAGAACAATGTTATAAATACATTCAAACTAGGGAGGGATAGTTTTGAGGAGGATTAATGAAACATGTCTTTTACTGTAATAAATGCTATATATTTAAATGTTTTCTATGTACCTCGATCTCTCCTTGTATTACTATACTTCACTTTGGACAGAAAACCATTATTAAAAACACAAAAAAGAAATGCTGGAGAGGGTCTAGGGGAATAGTCACCATTATAAACTGTTGGTGGGAATATAAATTAGTACTGCCAGTCTGGAAATCAGTACGAAGTCTTCCTCAAAGTTAAAGTAGCATCTAGGTATACCACTATTGGGTATATTCTTAAAAGAATTAAAGTCAGCACACGATAGATATATCTCTGTGTCCATGTGTTTTGCACACAAATTACAGTGGCTGAACTAGTGAACCAATCTAAATGCCTGCCAAGGGATGAATGGATAAAGAAAATGTGGTGAACAGACAAACTGGAGTACTAGTTAGCCATAAAGAAGAACCAGACGTTGTCATGCACAGCAAAATGGGTCGTCGTACTCAGCCGGGCCAGATAGATAACTACTACTACTACATGTTTTCTTTCTTTCATTTTTGGTAAAAGAATGCAATGAAGTAAAAGGAGACTGTTATAGAAGAGGTAGAAGAAAGGGCAAGAGGAAGTAATCGGGAAGGAAAGGATCAAAGTGTGTTCGATGTATGTGTAACCGAAGCAAAATGGCATCTCATTATTCTGGATTAACTAATATGCCCTAAGGAAAAGAGGTTAACACGACAAGTTTAGCTCTCTGAACTTGACTTCATGTTTAGGTCCCTGGATTCTGCCAGCTTCCCAGGAACGTTCTCAGCCCCTTCCAGGGTCCTGTCCACCTTGCCCCGGCGGCCTCTCTCCTACTCTCATCCCACCTGTGACAGTTTCTCAGGGTCACCTCGTTTGTCCTGACCTCAATAGTTCTGAGGAGCACTGAGGGTTTGATAGGCTCCTTTTGCACGGGCTTGTCAAATGCTGTTTCTGTGATCAGACCGGTGCTGCAAGAACCCGGAGGAGAAACAGGGTGGGGGAAGGAGCCTCACACTAAGGAGCCACTTCCGGGCCTTTGCGGCTCTTCGCTTCGCTTCCTCTCCCTCTCTTTCCTCACTCTCCCCGCTAATGCAGCCACAACCCGGGAAGTCAATGACTTGGGTATGGAGGGAACTTAACATTTGCAGGTGAGAAAGTGTTTCGCTTATCGCTTATCGCAGTCTTCATCACCCATGCCCTACCAGAGACAGGAGGGTGTAGCCTCTCTGACTCCTCCGACCTCCCAGATTTAAGGAGCCAGGGACAGAATTTGTGCTGGCAGATGACACGGAGTTGCGGGTCCTGTGGTTTTTTTTCTCTTCACTTTGGGGTGAGGACGCTAACCTGGGCCTCCTTGTAGGTCTCTGCTCCGCACCCCCCACCATCCTGTCCCCTGCCTGCGGTTTGGGCCTTTTCTTTAGGACCCATCTTACCTTTCTGTCTCTTCTTGGAAAGACGGGAGCTAGGACAGATACCCAGTTGCAAGAGATGAGACAAGGGATTCTGAAAGTTCCAGCACTTGGGCTAATGGGGGACTCTGTGCCCCAACATTCTGTCCTAGTCTCCACTTCCAGAGCCTGGCAAGCCTCAGCCCACTCTTTGGTTACCTCCCGTAGACTCTAGGTGCAGTCCTCACCGCCTGCACTGGAGGCTTTGACGTCGCGAAGGAAGAACAGAGGGAGAGGGATGCACTTTACACCAAAGCATTGAAACATAAGAGCTTTCAGATTGGGATTTTCATGCAAAACTTTTGAGACCGCAAAAGGGCTTTGGTCTTCATTTCCAGATCAGCCTCTACTGAAATTCGCTTCCCCATTTCTCACTGCTCACTTGATTATAGTTTGTGAAGGTCACGGTCAAAACCACAGCGTTTATTTCATGCATGCATTTAATCTGCAATTAGCAACAAGCTTCCTTCTATGTAAAAAGAAATTCAACAAAATTATATTTTATATTATTTATTGTACACAAAATGCCACTGTAGAAATGTATAGAAACTGTATTTACTGTTTAAGTTTTTAAAAATGGCTTTATATGCCATAAAGTACTTACGAGCAATTTAAAGAATAGTCCAGGCTAACTTTGATGGAACTCAATTGAGTATGATATTGGATCCTGATGGGTGGATAAGATACAACCCTACTCACCCAAATTTAACTGGCTCTTATCCCTACTTTATAACCCAGACCCCTTTCATTTCCTCAAATATTGTTGGAAGACTCAGGGGTGTGTCATACGAACACCCGAATGGTATGTTCAGTGCCTGTGAATGAGGAACAGTGGAAAACCCCCCTGAGGAAAGGAAGTTGGTGATGACCGTGACAGCAGGCACAATCTAGGTGTCTGTGGAATGTCTCATCCACAAGCCCCTCTCACTGTGCATTTCCTGAGAGCCTGTGAGTCCTACAAGTTTGGACAAAGAGCCCCTTGGGCTTCTGACTGCTTTCTCTTTTGAGAGCTCACTCCTGACTCGGTGGTCCACACCTGAGGGTCTATATCCCAGAAAAACACCTTTACATCTGCCTTCTAAGAGCTTCCTGCAACAGTGTATGCCTTCCGGAAAGCACTAGAGGTGAAAAGGGGGGTGGGGGGAAATGGAAACCAAAAGTAAGCCATCCTCCAAATAACTACCATCACTACGAAAGACAAATTCTTCAAGACATGGCCTTCAGTAATCTCATGGCTGAGGTCAACGAACATTCCCAGGCCCGTGGGAAGCCGGGCTGGCCTGCCCTGGGTCCTCATGTCCTGGCTGTTCTGACAGGCAATGCTTCCAAGCTGTCAAGGACAAACCTTTGAAACAGATGACCCCTAAGTGCGTTGGATAAGAATTAAATTATTTCACCTAACACAGATGTTTTTACAAAACTTGTAAAGGGATGTCAGATTATTAAAATAATTTAAATCTAGTCTTTAAAATGAAATAAAACTACAGCAGCTCATGGTTATTAATCTTTTGAAGTCACATCTCTGAATTTTGAAGATAGATTAAAGAAGGGAGGAACATCCACAAAGACAGTCGACCAATTTCAAACTGAGGTTTTAATTTTACTATGATTTAGGCTGAAACGCTTTACAATCGGTAGGTTCGTGAAGGTTAAAATTAATCAGACCACATGGTTTCTTGAGTTGCAGAATCACGGCTGGGGGCTTAGGAAGGGCGTCTTCAGCAGCAAGTATTTGTTGGAGGAAAAGCCTTGTTTTAAACATAAGACAGAAAGTGAAACTGATATTCTTCATGCATTTCTTTGAGTTACAGCTTGGTCTGGCATTCATTTAAACCAAACACTGCTGATGCTCTCTCTTCTCCACTGCAGCAGGAGGAATCGGAATGGGCCTCAGAACAATCCATAGGCTGCAAGCGTTCAGAGCCTCTTGATGTGGATTCGGGCAGGGCCTACTGGAGAACATCTCCAAATTATGTGTTCTGTGTTTCAAAGAAACCGCAGTTTGTCTTCCCTTCCTCCAATCCTCATTCCACTGAAGGCTGCGTGGGATGGCAGCGGGAGAAGAGTGAGCTTTGAGGGTCAATGGCTGAGTTTCAAGTCCTGAGAGCTTTGCTCACTGTGATGTCCTGAACAAGCTACTTGGAGTCCAAGTCTCAGTCTCAACTTTTGTAACGCAGAACAAATTCTTCCCGCCTTTCAAAGTTGGTGCTAATATTAATAATAGCTATCATTGGGAACACCTTTAATACAGTGGGTAGTGTGTGGAAGTCAATCAATAAGCATTCTTCGACTTCTGTACTCTACAATTTTGCTTTTCTGTAAGGTGAAATTGGGCCATAAAGAAATAGAATATTCTAGAGCTTATCATGGAAAATGAGCCCTTCCATTCCGCTGGTTTATTCCCTACTGATCGTGACATAAGGGCACTAAGACATCACGTGAGGCCTTGCCTGCCAGAGCGTGGGGGACAGGGAAAAAGAGGTTGCTTGAGACTTTACCACGCTCCTATCTCATATAAAAGACACCTTCCCACTCCCCCCATTCATTTCCTCGAGACATTTGTGTTTCATATATGTGTTTTCCTTTTCAAGCCAAATGGGCCACAGTAAAACAGGTTCTCACAATTAAAATTATAGCTTGGGCCTGAAAGTAGTAGGACGAGTTTAATATTCACCTGCTGAATGAGAGACGAGAGTTGCACGGACTTGGAGACTTGACCACAGGGTGGGAGGATGATGGGAGCTTGGTTCTAGCAGTGCCACTGTTGGCATCTCGTGGTTTCCTGTGGTTGCTGCATTGTAGGGGTGTTTAGAAGACACACTCAGCTTCCACAGACTAAGGCAAATAGCAGGGAGCAAAGTACTTTAGATCCAGAAAAATGGCTCCCCGCTCACAGACTTTTCTTTTAATTCTGCATCTTTACCTCCTAAAACACCTTGTAGGATCACTCTCTCTCCTATGGACTGTAGCTCAGAGTCCAGTCTTGATGCTTCTTACCATGTGCTCAACGCTCTGGGTCTCAGGCCTCTACCTCGTTAATTCTATGTCACACTGACCTTGGTGAATCTGACTGAGATGGCAGATCTGCCTACCTCAACGTCTTCTGACTACTTTGCTATCCTCATGGCTTCAATCTCCCCTGGCCAAGCCCTGGCCCCTTGGTCAGAACCATATCCACTACCCTACGAAGTACCCTTTTTCTCTTTCCTGCCCTATCTATTCTTCTCTCTCATGTGTATGAAGCTTTTTCCAGAAGTTCTCAGCCTGGTTAAACCCAGATATTATTCACTTACACTGAGTTTTACCTGGGCACCTAGATACAGCTAGAAGCAAAGAAAAACAAAACAACAAAACACGCATCTTTAGATTTAGGCTGTCTTTAGATTAAAGGCTGTACGCCTTCAAGTTCATACCTTGTTCTGCCTCCTTAACGCTTCAAAATAGCCTCCTTCATTTTAAGCTGAAGAATTTCTCTCATTTCACAGCAAGGAAATAGATGCGTCATTGATCCTGTATAACTTAAGACTTGCGGTGTACTCAGGAAAAGTGTACCATACAAATGATATGTTAACTCTAACGATGTGTGGATTAAAAGTAGAGTTCTATTCCATACGTAAGTTGAAACTTAAGTAGATCTGACCTTCGCCTTCTTTTTAAACTTTTTTGATCAGGGATTAAGTGCTCCTCAGATCATGTTGATTTTTTTTCTTAGCAGCAACCAAGTGACCTCTTCTGAGTTCTTTTCTTTCATCCCTTATCTGCGGCCTTCCGAGCTACCTGAGGCTGCTCAGAACTTCCAGCACTGGTGATGACCTTTGTGAAGATGTTGATGAAAGGATTTCTGATTCTCTGCAGTTGACTAGGAGAAAAGGACCTCTTTTGTCCCTCTGAAATCTGATGGTGAGAATTATCACCCATTCTGCCTACTTCTGGGTCATTTCTGGTTCTAAGCACTCATGGTTGCTCTCCTTAATGTTCTCAAAGTTTTTATTTTTCCTTCTGGAAGAGAGCAAACATGGAATTAATCAGTTTTTTGGTATTGTTTTGTGGAAACAGAGAATCAGAGGGCATTTTGCCAGATGTAATATCCACTCCCCATGATGGATGATGGATGTTAAAAGTCTGGTAGAGTCTGGGTAAAATTTAGGTTGGTTCTCTGAGTTCCCTCCTTGTGAGGGCGTTGTGCATTAGAAACAGCCACTGCTGATTCCTGTGAGAGGGCTGGGACTTGGCTCTTCTTTTGCTAAATGAAAGGATTGGACTAGATGATTTTTAAGCGTAGGGTATTTCTAGCCCAGGAATTTTAATTTTAATAAGCATCTTAAATGATACCATGGAAAGCAGCAACCCTTTAAAAATGTTTTAGGGTTTTTGCAAAGAAAGTCTTAAGGAAGAAGATGCGGGATCTGAGTGTTTAGCAGCAGCTGTGGATCTTTTGATTTCTCCTTACAAGAGCCCATCTATGAAACAAATGTTTCTTTGGTTGTTGTGAAGGTTGAAATGAGGATCAACTACACAAAGTTCTTAGCACACGACAGGTACTTTACACATATTGTCAACAATAATGACTCTGTTACTTGTTCTAATTATTCATGCTGAGTATCAAGATCAGAGTGTAATGGAGGTTTTCTCATAGATGATGGTAGTTGCAGGATAGGTGTGAGACTGTACAGCTACTGCCACTGTTTACTAAGTGCCGCTATAGCTATCAACCTCACACCTTACCTCCTCCGAACTAGACATTTCTCTACCTCAAAATCGTCAACAGCTTCATCTCTATGACTACTGGTCTTGGGGCAATAGGACGTCAAAGTTGCTGCCTCTGGCTCCCTGGGGAAGGTCATGAAGAATGAATGTCTTTCTTTATATCATGGTGCAGGAGTGTCTTTCTTCTTTCAAGGTGACAGAAGGGGTTTGCCCATAATGCAAGTGTTTCTACTTTCTCCCCAAGTTCTGATTGCCCATGTCTTTTGGCAGCTTGAGCAGCTGATGAGCTTATCCAGTGTTTCAGCCAACTGCCAAATAATTATGCTTTCGTTAGTCTTGTGTGTTCTCCCAGAATCCTGTAAATCCTGAAGACTCCGAGTCACTGACCCTTCACTTTAAGACATTCTTGGCCTTTGGACTAAGAATCAACCCAGTGATATTGTAGAAATAGAGATATTGGGCTTGACAGTGGGCGGTCCGGATTCAGATCCTAGCTCTGTGATGCGCTAAGCAAGAGCTCGGAGCACAAGGAGGCACCTTCCCAAGTAGACATTTAATAAAAGGAAAGTTATGCAGCGTTGAAAATAGTGTGATTACATTCTAAGAAAAGGAAAATACACATACACAGGGAAAGAAAGCTGAAAAAAATGTCACAAAAGTTCATGGAATTACCTTTGTGCAAATAAATGGTATGTGATTTGTAATTATTTTCTATGTAGATTATTGCTTTTGTAACCAGAAACACACACACACACACACACACACACACACACACACACACACAAGGAAATCTTACTTATTTCCCTTCCTTCTTTTAAAAATATATTTTCCTCAAAGATTTTACAGTATGATAGGAGAGATACCCATGAGTTGAGGGCTGAGCTTGAGGCATACTGGGAATGGCTTGGGTGAGCAGCACTAGCTGGGCTGCTGGGCCATCCCTGTGTTAGTCACCGTGCCTAGGAGATGATGTAAACTTTACCAAGGAAGCAAAACTTTAATTCCATCTGCAGGTGGCAGAAACAATACAAATCTGCCCAGTCATTTCAGATGTGTGTTTAGGTAACTCACCAAAATCAGTTGCTCAGTGTCCCCAAGGGGTTACAGTCAAAGCCAGTAAATTACGTCTAATAATTTTTTGGTACTGGCGATTGAACCCAGGCCATCTCACAAGCTAAGTGTCAGTTCTGGCACCGAGCTACACATCCAGCCCCTATTTAAAAACATCTTTAATATGAAAATTATGTCCTAGTGCTTTTCTTTTAGTTTTGTAAAGAAACAAACAATAGAAATCTTTTAAACACTAGAAGTGGCCAGATGTAAATGTATCCTCAAAAGAGAAGCATTTATCTACTCATTGTCTAGATGTACATACACATATACTTATATATTTCTTGACACTCGTACAAATAATTTTATAATTAATTGTTAATTTTCTTCCTCGTTTGTTGCCACAATTACTAAAAATGCAGCACAAGCAAGGGAAAACGTTCCAGATTTATTTGATCCCATAGTCCTGAGATTGGACGTAACTCTGATAAAGTAGAACATGCGCTCCCAACAGGACTTCCTGTGCAGCTAGAAATGCCCTCCTGACAGGCTACCTGTGCAGTTTGGAAACACTGCCCCTCTGCCCCCTTCCTCTGTAGGCATCCACTGCTGGAAGATTTTCTGTGTGCAGGAAGGAATTGTCTAGAGGAGATCATGGTGGGGCAATGAAAAAGAGGGAAGGGTTATTTTGGATCATAGTATTAGAAGTTTCAATTAATGGTCATTTGGCCCTGTTTTTGGACCTGTATGTAGCAGCACAATATGTCATGGCACGAGTACATGGTGGTGGAGGCTTGTTCATCTTACAGAGGGCAGGAAGTAAAGAGAGAGGCAAGGGCTGGGGGTCCCATATCCCCTTTAGTGACTGGACTTCCTTCTACTAGGTCCCACTTACTAAAGAGTTCACATCTTCCCAGAGCACCAGGGGCTAAGGATCAAACCTTCGATATGTGGACCTTTGGGAGATATTGGACAGCTAAACTAACAACACCAACCCAGTCCAGGAACAGTGGTTGCCAAGGTCTCAGCTCGGTATTTATTTATTTTTTGATAGTCTCGCTCCATAGTCCAAGCTGGTTATGAACTCTTAGTGTAGCCCGTGCTGGCTTTGAACTAACGGCAATTCTCCTGCTCAGCTTCCCGAGTGCTGGTATTATAGATATGCACCCCCACTCTTGACGTACATACTCATGACTTCTGTCTGCTGTAGATATAAGTGGCTACAAAATGTTTTGGAAGAAGGGACATCTGAAGGGCTCAGAGATCAAGGCAGACTTCACTTGGAGGGAGTGCAGAACAGGTAGATGACCCTGAATAAATTCAGGGTGTCCAGTGGAGGATCATTTCCTGTACAGGGTTATATCTGCTTCTCCTCCTTGCACTCAACACTTAGGCAGACCCAGGAAGCCAAAGAAAGCGCAAATTCTTGTTACAACTTTTTTCGCAAAACACACACCCTTGCTTTTATCTTTTTCTGACTGATTTTTAACATTATTGGTAACTTCACTTTTCCTTGTTTCATTTCTGCTTTGTTTCATTATTTATTGCCTATTAAAATGATACGTATTTCTTCACTTATCTCTGAATATTTGAAACATCACTAGTATAAAATCTTTCAAGAGACTTCCATAAAATTAACGTTACCTGGTGTGGATATTATTGTCGATTTTCTGAGCTTTGAGGTTCTTCGGGATCAGCCACGCAGAGACGCGTGGGAAGGGCCTGCGAGATTCCAATATTTTAGATTTGGAACTTACAGTTTCACCTTATTTGTGATTTTTTTGTGTATTATTTTATTTCTCCTCTTCTACTCATCTCCTTTTATCCAGCTCTTTCACACGGTCCACCGCAGGTTCAAGGGCTTCTTCTGCATAGTGGGATCAGGGAGACTTCAGAGCCCATCACCAGCGCAGGAGGAACTTAAGTCTGCTGCGAGTTGAGTCCCTTTCTCCTTCAGCTTTCTCGGATTATGGTTCCTGTGAAGTGGCGACACACCTTCTTCAGTGCCAGGATTGGGTGGAATCCTGCCCCAACCCTGCCTGTACGCGAACCCTGTCTGTAGCCCACATTCATGACTCCATTTGCTTCTCCATTGCAGCCACTTCCCACTCGGCACCTTGTTGGGCGGTACAGTTCCCATCCCGGCCCCCACGAGTATGCCTTCGTTTTTAAGGTGAGTGTGCCGTCCCTCTTCTTGTTTCGTTGTTTGCGCCCTTGCCCTGTGTGTTGAGCGAGGAGTTTGGAGTCTGGATGACTGTGCCTCTTTAGCTGGGTGTATTCCCTGTTTTGGACATGCTACTCGCTTTGGAGTCCGGAATTTGTTCTCTAATCGAGGCCATGTTCCACTAGGTCCCAGATAGAAAGACCTTAGTGAACTTGTCCTGGTCCACTTACAGTTTCGATAATTTGTGTGAAAGAAAACCAAACCGAAGGCTGAGGGAAACAGCTGCCGCCGCTAGTAGGATGAAAGTTCCGTGAAATGCAGAAGACACAGTCCCAGAGTGGGACTCTCACACCCACTCGGGAGCCATCTTCGCAGGAGCCCGCAGTTAGCTCCTGGGACAGCTCCTTTACAGTGGGTTGGTGTGTCCTGGGTCCAGCCAGGCTGTGAGGGCAGTCTGAGTGTCCAAGTTAGAGGAGTGTCCCTTCCACCAGCTCCTTTGGGGCCTCTTCATATCAGAAGGCCAGCTGTTTTATTGACTAACTGATCTTTGCCACAACTCTTTCGGGGAATTTTCCCTTTTCTGCATCCTGTCAGGGCTTTGAATCTCTTAGGTATTATTTAAAATCTATAAGCTTTGGGTTTTCAGAGTCTTCTAAAAGACTCATTTCTGTGGGTGGAATGGAGGTGATTACAGAAACTTGCAACATTACAGCAGCATTGGTGGCACTTACTATTTTGGACAGCAGTCTGTGTATGGTTATGCCATGCACAGTCTTTTTGAGTCATTTGATGTAGAATGCTATAACCACAAAAGTATGAAAGTCAAGTGATACAACATCAGCTCATAGAGGGCAAGACCTTCTGTTTCCTGCACACGCTAGGACCCTGCATGGACCCTGCTAGGATCAGCAGACTTGTATGGCAGTTACAGGGAAAGTACTAACGCTTGTGGGACGCAGGCCTAAGGTTGAGACCGTGTTCCGCAGGGATGTGGATTCTCCATCATCTAATTAGACATCAGAGGTGATTGCTGTTGCTGCCAAAACTTCCTATGCAGGATGGAAACAATTACACTAAAATGCAGTTGGAGATTCCAGTAATCTCCTTGGAGTAGACAAATAAACTTCAAAATCGTTTACAAATGATGTACCAAACCTGTGTGGCATCCGCTTCTGGTGGGGGAAAGTGGATTTTTCCCAAGATGCTGTTCCTGTGATGAAAAGGGCTGCCTTCACTGCACAAGGAGGAAAGACGAGCCCATGCCAGGCAGGCCTTGCCCCATCCCGGACTTGGGCACCCTTGGTGGGGTACCAGGGTGCTGAGAGCTGGCTGTCCTGTCCAGGGCAGGCCTGTCACACTCCTTGGAGACTTCTGTGGTGTGAAATGGGGACATGTGTGTAGGCCGCAGCTCAGCTCCTGGGAAGATGTTTTCTCAGCTTTCCCTTCGTGAGGCTGGTGAGGGGAACTGCCCTCTCACAGGCTTTGATGACCAGCCAAGCGCTCAGAGAGCCTGCCCCAGACACACTCTCCTGGCATGGCCTCGGGCTTGGCTCCCAGGCTAAGCGGGACGTGGCTCTGAGTGGCCGCACTGTGTATGCGTGCACATTCCCAAAGCCCTGGCCTAACCAGATCTTACGTAATTCAGCACTAATTTTCCCATCAATTGCTCTGATAAATAAAATTACTAAAATATATAAAGTGGAGAGAATACATTCTTGAAGGTTGTGAATTGCAGCACTTAGAGTTTAAGGCATATTATGTGACATTCCTGGACAACCATGTCAGCTGCGAAATTTCCATTGTCCTCAGATTTATGTAATTATTTATTGTTTTATGAACATAAAGGTGCCACTGCTTTAACGTTGCTTTTACGTTCCCGCATCCTCTGTAGTCACTGTCACAGTGCTTCCTGTTAAGTCTCCATGTAGAGTGGTGGTCATCGTGTTTTTTCCACAGGCTGCTATTGTGTCTCAAAGTACTAATACTGCTTGCATGACTGACCCTTAATGAATGTTTGGATTCATTACTATGAGAATAAAAAATGTTAAGGTTATGCTAAGAGTAAATATTCAGTAACTCATGTACATTTACATGCAAATACCAGATTTTACTAAATGATAGTGCTTTATTAATAGATAAAATATTATATATATTCCCCACTATTTTTTATAAATATACATATGTAATACATAGTGTTTACAATGAATTTGGGTATTTCGTGCACAAATGTTATCATATCAACTTTACAATCCCTTCCTATTTTTGAACCCCCCCACCCCCTCCTTATCCCTTCCCCCAAGTCTGGCTATCACTTTATGCTGTTCTATAGAATGTCTGTGTTCTGGGTTTTCTAAGTCAAAGAGACTAGACAGTACTTAACCTATTAATCTTACGCACCTAAATCATTTCACTTAAGTCACCACTCTAACTCAGCTTCCTATTCCTCGAATGGGTCGCAGTACTTAAATCTTGATGCCTCTTCTCTGAATCCAACCAATCCTTTTATTGGGATAGTTACCAAAAGTTTTTTTTTCTATCTTTTGCTATATCTTTGTTGCTATTCTTAAACCTGGCCTTACCCACCAGTTCACATTAGAAAATAACTGCAAGCATGTAGTTCAAAAGACTAGTAAATTGGAGAAAGAAGATTTAAACAAAAGTTAAGTTTCAAATGCCTTAGCTGAATACTGGAAGGGACAATATTTGTACATTCACAGGGTTATCTTTACATCAATCAGTTCTCTTAGGATAAATTTTCATCACTGACCTAATAAGTGAATTGTTACAATAAAACAAAGTTAAAACTATATCACATTGTTACATTAAATGAACTTAAATCTATACCACATAAATATACTTAAAGTAACAGATATGAAGGCAAATTTAGTTATTTCAGAATTTTTTAACTTTCATAACTTATTTACTCATATTTCACTCATTACTAACATTCTGCTAGATTTGGTTTATAATTTTGTCTGTCTATTCATCCATATATTCATGCATTTGCATTCTTAAGAGATTTTATGTCAATTCCCCATGTTGCATTATTAATTAGAAATTATTCTATTTTGCACACTACTATACTATTACTAATAATAATGTTGTGGGGAGATTTCACAGATGTTATAGAAGAACTGGTACTGTTTTCAAAGTATATCAATTAGATGATTTAATTATCAATCTACTTTTTATTACATTTTCTCTTTAGATGTTGCCTTTCCTCCAACCTGTTTTGGTGCTGCTTATGTTTTTGCCTCTCAAAGAGGATAAACTCACATTCAACATCAAAAAAGTGAATTGTTTCAGTCAACAAGCTTAAGACTTTGTCAATTTGCTCCATTAAATGGACTTAAGTCTGTATCACATAAGTGTGCTACAGTTAAAGCAATAGATAAATAGCTATGCTCAGTTCAGATATTTTTGACTTTCATACATTGATTACTCATATTTCACTAATAATTAATATTTTTCCCTATCTGGTTTTTCCTTTTACCTATCAATTCATCCCTAATTTCATGCATAGCCTTACTTTTTTCTCAGCAGCTCTAGCTGTTGTTGCTTTTTCTCTGGGGTCACTGGTGTCGCTGGCCTCCCTTTCACTTTCTAAATTTCTTTAAGTATTCTCTGCAATACGGGCTCAGTGGCTGCAAATTCCTTTAAGCTGTCTCTGTCATGGAAAGTTTTAAGTTCTCCCTTTAAATTAAAAGATAATTTTGCTGGATATAAAAGTCTTGGTTGGCATTTATGTTCTTTCAGTGCTTGGATGGCATTGCTACGTGATCTCCTGGCTTGTAGAGTCTGGGTTAAGAAGTCTGCAGTTATCCTGGTGGGCTTATCTTTGTAGGTCACCTTCTGTTTTTTCCCTTACTGCTCCTAGTATTTCCTCTTTGTGTTGGTTTCTAGAATTTTAATTATGATGTGTCGTGATGAGGATCCCTTCTGATCAAAGTTGTTTGGTGTTCTGTAGGCCTGCAATAGTTCCATATTCATTTCTCTTTTTATATTTGGGAAATTTTCTTCCAGAATTTCATTAAACATGTCCTTAAGCCTTCTGTTCTGTCCTCAGTCTTCTCCTAGTCTCCCATAATTCTGAGGTTGTTTCTCTTTGAATCATCTATCAGCCATTGTAATGATTCGCTTTCTTTATTATTTACTTTGTATTCTTCATGGCCTGTATGTTTCAGCTCAGTCACTTTATTTTCTAGGTCTGACATTCTATTCTGAAGATGCTCAGTGTGGCTGCGTATTATTTCCTGTGTGTTTTTCACTTCCTGAATATCTGCATTCAATTTTTTATATCTCTGTTGTGTTCTCTAATTTCTTGTATTGCCTTCATTATCTTCTTGTATATTTCTTCTATGGTCTCCTCTTTTTGCTTTTCAAGGCTTGCTTTTTGCTTAGCTATGTGCTGTTCTAGCTCTTGCACTGTCTGTTTTATTTCCTGCTTTATTACCTGCTTTAATTCAATGAATATCTGGGCCCAGCAGTTACTATCATTTTTCCCATTTTCATCTTTGGATTCTGCAATTTCATTATCCCTGATATTATTTTCTGGGGTGTCAGGTCTTTTGGTAGGAGATTTGTCTCCTCATGGTTCTGCTGTCTCTGGCTGTCTCTGGTGCACAGGAAAGAAGTGTTTGGTGAAGGCCTAGTCCTAGATGCCTCTGGAATCCTCTGGCCCAAGGGACAGACAGGGCGATGGAATTCCCAGTCCTAGATGCCTCTGGAAGCCTCTGGGGCTCAGGATTGACAGGGTGATGTAATTCCCTGGAAGCCTCTGGAAGCCTCTGGCTCATGGGATGGACGAGCAATGGACTTCCTGGTCCTAGATGCCTCTGGTGTACAGGGCAGCAGTGAACCGGAAGCCTCTGGCACGTGCCGGAGGAATGGGGCCTTGATACCCCTTTTAAGGTGTCTTGTTCCCTAAGGTGCACTCAGCATAGCTCTCCGTCTGTCCTGGCTTCCCTCCCCCAGAGTGGTGCTCTCCACCCTTGGAGCAGAGGCGCCCCTGAGCCATTCAGGGGATCAGCAGCCTCCCCCCCACCCCCACCCTTTTTCCTCTTACGTCACTGCTTGAGACAGCTGCTGAGCCCTGTTTCTGATTTGGAATCCCGGGGTTTTTCTAGGGGGAGCGCACGTTGCTTGTGCAGTACACACACCTGCAGGTTGGTGTTTCAGAGGCTGGGGCCGCCAGCTGCTGACAATTCCCACTTCTCCAGGTCTGTGCTGACCTCGGGCTGAGGTTCTGTCTCCAGACCTTCCTCTGTCTGTGGTCTGTGGATGCCAGCAGCTCAGGGCCGTGCCGAGTCTTCTGCTTTTTTCCTCCTCTTCCAATATGACTTCAGGATTTTTGACCCTCCCTCAGCCTCCTGTCCATTGTTGGGGTGCTCTGTCCTCTCCCAGGTCCGTCAGATGTCCCAGGCCCACATGAACTTTCCTCCGTCCACAGCTGCCTGTGCCTCCAGCCGTTTGCGGCCGGCTGCAGCAGGTTCCTGGGATGCTGGGATTTTTTTTCTCGACTTTCGATGATCCTTCAGAATTTCTGACCTTCCCCTGGCCTCCTTTCAGTTGTTGGAGTTGCTTTTCTCTTTCCTAGCTACATTGAGCACGCATTTTCTAACTAAATTCTCGACTTTTTAAGTGAGTCAATGAGGAGACATTGTGCAGCACTGTTGCTTGGCCACCATCTTGACTGGAAGTCATAAAATATTATATTTGGGGTTCAGGGTCTTCACACTGGACCACATCCCCAGTCTTCTTTGTATATATACTTTTGAGATTTAAAAAATGTCACTAAATTTTTAAGTTTCCCAGGCTGGACTTAAACTTGAGAATCTCCTATCTCAGCCTCCAGTGTTGGATTACAGGTGTGTACTACCAAGTCTGACTAATGTATTTTAATATGATATGCATTTTATAATCCACTTTCCCAGATAGGTAGAAAATAATGAGATGTAGGGGAATTTTCAAAAGATTTAGAAGATTTTCCTCCTTTTAAAATTTGTGTAGAAAAATATTTTTTAATTGTGCTATTTTAAATTTGGAAAATCCAAACTGACATAAGTATAGCTATGCTATCGTTAGTTAATACCATTTTGATTGTGGATTATGCAAAAATTAGCTGATTTTAAAAAATAAATAAGGGATATTTTATAAGGTTTCTGATGTGTCTCGGAGTCGTCTCAGTCTGATAGCTGGACATCAGGAATAGCTGGATCCAGGGGCTACAAGCTCTCGGTGCTTATCTTTCCCACTTTTTCACGTTTGTTGCCTTAGGTGTGCTGACGCTTTCTTCTTCCCTCCTGAAGAACTAACTATATAATTTGTGAGGCATTTGCAAAATGAAAATGGAAGGCCATTGTCCAAGAATCAGGAAAGAACATTTCCTTCTCATCTATGGTATTTGAAAGGAACCCGTTGACATTTTCCAACGTGCTGTCTAATTTCCCTCTTCCTTTGCACGCGGCTACATGCAGGGCAAGCACAGACCCTCGCGGCAGCTGTTGTGGGCATTGCACGCTACATGTGTGTGCCCCAGAGCCACCCCACATTCCCCCATGAGGAGGAGGGTGGCAGGAGTCACCGAGTAGGAATCTGAGGTGGGAGGACAGCCACCAAACCTTTCTGGGAAGGCAAGAGTTGAGGCAAAATTCCTAAGGGCTGAGGCTCCCAGCCCTGAGTGAAGCCGGCCAGCATTTACTGGTAGTTTCCTTGGGCTGCCTTAACAAAGTACCACCAGCAGGGGGGGTAACCAAGAGAAATGTGTCGTTTCACAACTGTGGAGGCCAGAAACCAGGTCCTGGTGTCAGCAGGGTTGGTTTCTACTGAGGGTTGGAAGGCAGAATCTACCCCAGGCCTCTTCCCAAGGTCCTAGGGGCTTTAGGCTTTCTTTCGTTTATAGGTGGCATTTTCTCTATGTCTTCACATGGTCTTCTTTTTGAACATGTTTTTCTCTTGTGCAAATCCCACTCCCCGTCCCCACCCCCCCGCCCCGTTTTTAAGAACACCGGTTATACCAAACTAATCAAACTAATGCCCCACTCTATTCTAATAAAATTTCATTGTCACTTAACTAAGTACATCTACAACAAGCTCAAGCTCTCAGGTACTGAGGCTTAGACTTCAAAATGTAAACTGGAAAGTGGGAGACACATTAAAAGCCATAACATGGATGAAGTGGAAATCCAAAGACAAAGCCATTAAACATTTCAAAATGGTGCCACAAACACCAACCCCAGGTATGAGGTTTCCCTTGGGGACTCAGGCCCTAACTGACTGCGCAGGTTGTGTGCCTGCTTTTTAGCCTTATTCACCTGGTAGAACTCAGCCTCTGGAGATTTAGCTACCAGAAGGAAAGTGTCTCCCTCCCTTTAACTCTTGGGCACATGGATTTAAGTGTCTTATCTCTGAAGATGATACCAACTCAAGAGACCAATAGGCACCTGATTCATGTTTTGAAGGCAGAGGTAGCGACAAGATTGGGTCCCTTGGTCAGAGCTTACCAAGAGTTGACAACACTAGTCCCTGCTTGTTTCACCAGCACTTCCACCAACCCCATTTTCTATCTCCACAGTAGATGACGACTGGGATATGTGAATCAGGGCCCTTGCAGGAATTGCCATAGTAGACTGTCTTGCTTTCTTTCAATCACGCTGTGGTGTCAATGGCAGATGAAGCCAGACCCCACAGATTGACAAAGGCTGTTAACTATTTTCTGTTGCCTGCACTAACCCAGGTACCTTGCACATGGTGTAGGTATGCTTCTTGCAGAGAGATATTAAGTGCAATGTTGAACAGGATGGATGGTGGATCATATAAATTCTGATCTGTGTTATCCAAAGACCCCGCGAGACAAGTAGAATAACTTGGAAAAAAGGTTTAGTCCATGAAGGATTGATAGAGGGGCCACTCCTCAGCTACACTGGAGAGGAATGTGCATCAATTACATGAAGCTATCAGAATCCACAGGACTGTGCTTCTACACATTTCTGTCTAAGTTCACAACTTGAACTTCTTCAGAAGTACAGGGTGAGGTGTCCTCGGTGGGTTCCCTCATCATAGCCCTTCCCTTCAGGTATAATGTTACACAGTCATCAAAGCTGGGTGCACTCTGCCTGACTTCTCTGCCTGAGTGTACTGGCTGTGACATCTTTTCATATCCTGGATATCCATTCTTACTGTCAAAGGTTTCAAATGGTTCTTCCTGGCTCTGAATCTCCTCCCCAATTCTGTCTTCCAATGCAAACGACTTTATTAGATATTCTATTGAATTAGTTCGCATTAGTGTTTAAGTGACTAATAGGCCAAGATGTATTAGCATTTGAATGTAAGAGATGACCTAAAACTTTTGAAACAGTGATTTTTGAAGTTGTTGAATAAAGGTATGTGCAGGATATCATGCCTTGGAGTAGTACTAGTTTTGTTAGAAAGGAAACTTGTCACCAGGTCAACACTACCCAGCTTTCCTCCAAGTTAGCTTTCCATACTCTGGGGCTTGGGTACTCACTAACTCTGTGACATTTGTAAAAGGGGTACAGCTACTCTGCTTGTGCTTGTTAATTACTATATTTATACCTCTTACACTTAGTGTAATTGCTTATGTGTTCGTAATTAAATTAGATAATTGTACATTTTTACTTTTCTGTGTGGTATGTTTGTAGTTAACTTCTCTGTTTTCTTTCTTTGATCTTCTTTTGATTAGACAGTTTTAGAATCTGTTTTGATTTACTTCTGGTGTACGTGTACTAAAATTTTAAGGATAGAAGTGGGCTTGACTAAGTAGATAGACTGTACAGACAAATCAAACTCCTCTTTATGGTCTTTTCCCTTATGTACTTAAATTTTCTTAAATATCTCCTTTATAAACACTGAGAATTACATCAGACAATGTTTAAAATATTCAGGAAGGAAAGGGATTTTTCATAGTATTTACTCATATGTTTGCTCTTTCCAAGATATTTCTGAGCAAAAATATCAATTAACATTTCAAGATTTTTTTTTTTTATGAGACAGGACCTTGCTTTATGTAGTCCAGGCTGGTCCCAAACTTATCATGCAGCGCAGATTGGCCTCAAATTCATGGCAATCCTCCTGCCTCAGACTCTCAAGTGCTGGGACTTCAGGTGTCAGGTGTGAACTACCACGCCCAGACATCTAGCTATTATGTGGTGCTGGGGTATCAAACCTAGGACCTTGCATTTCCTAGGCAAGCACTTTCATCACTGAATCACGGAGCTATGCCTCCAGCTCCCTCAAGATTCTTTTTTTTTAAAATAACTTTTTTTTTGTTTTGAAAACTTCCCTTGGCTACAGCGAAGACTTGGAGCTATGCAGAATCAGTATAACAATATGCCCATATCACACAGGTGAGATTCTGCCCAGGACCGCCTGGCTCAGTATGTGTGGATTGTACAATGTAGGTGCTTGTGGCCCTGAAGGGAATGTGGCTGGGTGATAGTGTCAACAGCTCAGCTGTTGATAGGTGTGCAAGACTGTGACACTATGTGATATTACAGGCTATGGTTATTTTCTGTCCTGCATCTGCCACTTTTCAACATATGGCTTTTGTCATTCTCCTCCTGTAGAGGGTGCTTTAATTTATCTGCTCAGGAAGTCTGAATTTTCACAACTGTATTTGGTTTCCAGAAGAAACCTATTGTTATATCATTTTCTGACTTGTCTGATCAGGGCCTGCCAAAGTCCAGTGGTTTTGCCCAGGCCATCTAACGTGAGTGAGTCAGAAGCTGTGGCTGCCAATTCAGAGATTCAAGATCCGTGTGGCCCCTGACGCTTTACTGTGGCCGCTAGGTCAACCTCCTTGCTGAGCATGACAAAGCACTAACTACTGAATGGGAAACACATTTCAGAGACTCTTAACACTCAGGTGAAAAATAGACTTGGGACTTTGTGCAGAGAAGATCTTATTTAACGGAATGAGCATTCTATTTGTCTCTCAGGCAAGAGGTAGAGTTTCTCTATGGGGTGTCAGGGCTTGCTGAGTGGCTACAAATGGGCTACAGGTGTGTCTGAGATATTGCTCCCCTAGTTCTTGGGGCAGCCACGCAGGTCCTGGGAATCTCCAGAGTCATGGTCTAGTTGCTTTCAGCTGTGAGCAGCTTCTTCATTTACCCCTGGGAGCCACAGGAAAGGTACCATTTTCCATTTGTACCCAAGAGAGGAAAAGTCTGGGGATCATGTTTGCAGGCTTGTCCTCAGAGCGTGCTACCATATTGGGAGGGCAATTAGGTCTGATACTATGCTTGGCTCTGCCTAAATTAGGGCTCCTATGATTTCTTGGGGTGAGGGCTTTTCTGACCGAAAAGATTCAGGCTAGTGGAAAGTGGTTTGTCTCTGGGAAGGCACAAGGGGTGCTGACAGCAGTAATATGGCTTTGCATACCAAGTTAGAGTTCTGGCATGAAGGCGGCCATTACCTGAAATTGAGAAAGGTAACTTGATGAAAAGTTGGTAAAATCAAAATTATGCCATTCAGTTGAGTTAAAAATTAAGAAAGAAAACTACCTTCAGACTGAGAAATTACAGCCTGAAAATACTGTCACAATTGAAATTTTAAAGTACTTCTAAGGGAAATGAGATGATTTGAGGATACTTTTACACTTTGAGGTGGTAACCACTACCATTTGAGAGCTCTTGAGTCCATGAGCAAGGACAGAGCAGCCAGCCTACTGGGACGTCTCACCTACTTTCATATCTACTGTGTCCTGCTTCTCTTTTGGACTCACGGGAGTTAACTGACTCACTGTTCATCCCCTGGGCAGTGTGGCTTTACCCACATCCCTAAGAGATTGGCAGCAGGAGCAAGTTCAGATTAGCTTTTTGAAAAGCCAGTGGCAAAATAGGCTGTGACCTATAAAACACCGAATGTTTCATTATCAATGAAACTTTCTTCCTCATGTAGGGAGATCCTTGGGAGGTAATTAATGAGATTATCTCTAATTAGTACACAGATGAGATGAGGAAGGACCAGGGCGGGACACAAACAGGAGGAAGCAGTGTTAATGCTGTGAGAATAACTCACAGTGCTGACTCGCCTGTGCAGTGGGAGCAGGAGATCACGCTGCCAGAAGGACTGGGTGACATCTGTAATCACCTGTGTCATGGCTGCTGCCATCCTGCCAATACCACTTACTTAGGGCTGGGTTGGGTAACAAGTCCTCTGATCTATCACCACACCGCTACTCTTTGTTCCTAAACTACATTCATTTATTGTTGTGTAATTGGGATGTTCCCTTCTGGAGTGTGGACAGGGCCTCCGGAGATGCAGGAATCACAGGTGTGCATCATTGAAATGGCCAGGTGGAGCGCTTAGGGCCAGAAGACCCGCCTTGGCTGGACCTGCAGTCACGTGGTCATTAGGTGAATCTACAGGTGCAGCTCAAGATGCATGCCCTCTGGCACGTGCCTGGGGGGTGGGTAGGGCACTATGCCTTGGAGATTTAAAGGGTCTGGGCCACAGGGCAGCAGGAGTCTTAATCTACATAGCACGTGGCAATCTACAACCAAATCAACATAGCAGGAGTTTCAATCCATGCAGGAGTCGTGATCAACTTGGCAGTTGTACTCTATGCCAGTGCTTCTCATTGTTGTTGACACCTGGGACCTGTTTAGTTGAAGACCACTCTCTCAAGGATGCAGGTCTTTGTGTGGGGGTACTTTTTCTACAGTAGGTTGTTTGGGGGGCAGCTTTGAGATGGCAAGCAGCGGCAGCATTAAAACCTAGTAGGAGCGCACTAACAGGAGGTGGGGCTTCACTCCCAGCTCACCTCGTGCTCACCGCTTATCTGTCCCAGTAGCCCGGTCTTTCCAAGTCCACAGTCTGGCGTCAGTCTGCAAGTGAGCGGTTGGGGACCACCTCTCTATACAGCAGGTATAATCGACGTGGCAGTCCTTGATGTTGCCACCCAGAGGGCGAGAGAGAAGTCGTTGGAGCATGAAGGGAGACACTCACAACGTATAACTGAAGCTGCCGGGAGAGAAATCCTTCCTGGAGCAGTGAAGGGAGAAGGCATGCGGTGACTTCGGGAAGTTCTGAGAGTGAATGAGAGAAAAATGTGGAGGAGAAAAGAAGTGAATCCTGGAGAACCTGCCACCCACAAAGGCAATCTCAGGAGAGAAAAGCAGTAGTAGGTGAGTCCCAGCAGGCAGTATGTGGTCTCTGTAAAGTGTCACCTATGTTGGGGTAGGCTTATGGTAACGTGACTGCTTTTCAGTCACCCAGAGGCTTATAAGTGATCCTTCAGGTAACATCTTATCCGTGCTTCTTGCAGGTAACACCTCACCCATTCTCCTGTGACCTCAATAAATTCACTGGTTCACCAGATTGGACCTTGGTGAAGTTGTTATCTTGGCCTGTCTGCTGTACCCAATCCAGGATGAATATGTTGGTGTTCACATCTCCCCAGCAAAATTTTTTCCGTGACAGGTTGCTGGTGAGAATTGTTTCATGTAGAATACCAAACCTCAAGACTGCTTACAGCTTTGATGCCTGTCCAGATAAGGGAACAGTCAGGGCAGGGATGGGTTGTCCAGGTGCATGGCTCCTCGATGAGAAAGCAGAAGCTTAAACCCTGCTTGGCTTCAGGTTTCGTACACTGTTCACCTCCTCATCTCACTTTCTTGATTAGGTGAAATGGAAGCGTCAGAGATTGAAGAAATCATGGGGTAGTCTCATAGAAGGGTTAAAATACCAGAATTTCAGGATATTTCGGGTAGAATGGGCCCTAGAACACTGACGAAACGGTGCAGGAAAGCACTTACGTGGTGCATGGATGTGGGAAGCTTCAGTGTGTGGGCAGAGGCTAAGAGAATGGCTGAGCTCATCCAGCAAGAGTGAGAAAGCGGGGTCCCAACAAGTAAGCTAGCGCAGACAGGAAGGAACCCAGGGAGTGGTCAGTTAGACAGCAGCCAGGCAGGGCAGGAGGGCGGAGGGGCTGAATGAGAAGGGCTGGACTATGTGGGGTGCTACAGAAATGGGAAGAGCCTGGGGAATCTTGGCGGCCGAAGATCTTGGGCCTTCCACCACCTGAGGTGGAGCTGCTTCCAAGGCTACCATGGGTAAGAGCCCCGACACAGTGCCAGGAACAGACCTGATACCAAAGCCAAAATTGCCTGCTTCCCATGGAGAGGAACCCATTCAGCTTTTCCAAATACACTTTCTACTAGGTGTTCACACTCAACGTGCCTTCACTAAAGCTTTGCAGAGGTCTTGGGTGATGGAAATGACCGCCAAAGGGCTGCACCGCTCCTGCTGTGGTCACTCAGAGCTGCCTGTACATAATGGCACCTTGGGGCCCTCGGGCTCCGGTTCATTATTGGCACTGTGGAGTCAAAGTCAATCAAATCATTAACCTCGATTCTTGTAGTTTTTTTTTTTTTTAAATCCCTGGAGATCTTAAGTTTGGTTAACTGGATGATTTGATGAAAGTCAGACCCTTCTGCCATTTTTGACACCTTCTGAACATCTTGAAGCTGTTTCCAGGCAAATCCTCAATTTATTTTGGACTGCACTCCAAGACACTATTATTATGAGTGTTGTATTAAAAATATTTTTATTGAATATTTTGGAAATTTTGCACTCTTTAAAGGTACTTTAGAGCCATGAGGTTCTATTGAGAAAAGACTTTTATGTTTTCTGGGACACATATATAGAGGAATCTGAGAAAGATAAGTGAGGGGTCCCCTCTGGACACTTTCCCAGTCACATCCTTGGGTAAGGGGTCAATCGTGTTGACTTGGAAAGTAATTATCAAGTGGCTGGCCGATGTACAGAATACGGAAAGCTTACAGAAAGGGAATCTCCTAGTAACTAGGCAGAGCTTAGCAGGTTATCTGTGAGTATTAGGCAATGTTTTTATGGAGATGCGGAATTGGAGGAGAGAGGAGGAGGAGAAAGTGGAAACAGAACAAAGAGGAGGACGTTTCATTTCAACAGCCAAGGATTTGCAAGCTGGAAACAGTGACCCTGAAGTACACATCAGGACGGTTGGCTCGCAAGAGAGAGATGGCAGGGTCCTTTCTTCTCTTTCCCAGTCAACCTCGACATTATTTGACTCATCCTTCTGGAAATAGTTCTAGCTGTACCTCTGAACCTTGAATGTTCCCCAAGCTCATTGAAATGCACAAGTGAAAATTATTCATCTGTTTGGAGGTTACACAGAGCTGAAAATGCTGTCACAAGTAAATGGATACAGTTACACAATCAGACAAATCCAGTATGAGAAAAGCGCAGCTTTGCTGGCAGTAGTACAACAAGCCAAGTGCTGAAGACAGGTAAAAGAGATGGGGAATCAACGCTGTTCATCCTCAGATGGAGAGCCAGGTCCCCTGGGCAGGTGCTTAAGGGACACGCAAAGCGGATCTGAGTGCTGGCCCCCTGACTGGTCACATGGAACTTGCGGCCACGACTCCGGGCATGGAAAATCACAAGCAAATGAGTGAGCAAGCAAGAGAACACAGAAAAGCACCAACATCCTATAGGCCCAGGCCTGGGCCGAGCTGCCCAGGGTCAGGGCTTCGGATGGTGAGTCACAGCTTCTGGCGCTCTTTCCTGTTTCTGCAGGGATCAAAGAGTAATGCTGAAGTCCCGTAGCAGAACTCTATAGAAGAAGACTTCTAATCTTCTTCCATAGAACAAGTCATGGATGTTTCAGGGCATAACTGGGGAAAGCGTTTATTGATGCTAAAGGTAGGACTACTTTGCCAAGGAGAATCAGGATGGCCTCTGCAGTATGGTTGGGGTGCTGGAGAAGTCTCTTAACTGAATCTCACTATACCAGATATTCTAGCATTACAGCTCATTAGTTTGGGCATATGACCCTGTTGTGGTTAAAACCTAAAAGACTGTTTGTAACAGTCTCATGCGTTTGGAAGATTCTTAGGTAACAGGGGTATATAGTCATCAGTGGTTCTATCCAGAGCTGAGTTTGTGCGCATTTAGGAGGTAAGGCCTGGCTGGCTGGCTGGGTCACTGGGGCAGTGCCTAGAAGGAGGTATCTCCCTCCCTGTCACTCTCCTTGCTCTCTGCTTGCTGGCTGCCATGTGGTGAACAGATCTCTGCCCAAGCCCCTTTACCATCTGCCCTAAGGCTAGCTGACTATGGACTCAATTCTCTGAAAATGATGAGTCTAAATAAACTGCTCCTTCCCTAAATTAAGGGTGTCAGATACGGGGTCCCACCAACAGGAAAGCGATTTCTGAACCAGCAGTTTTGAACCACCTCTCTTAAAGTACAGTGTGTTAGGGAGGAGGTGAAACTAGAACATCTTCGGGGAACCCATAAGATTTCCTCTGGCCAGGAATCACCAGAGTTCTGGACACGTGAGGAGAGGAAACACGTAGGTGAAGGAAGGGAAAGGGCATATGGGCAGTGAGGGGGAAGCTCCAGCGTCTTTGGATGTCGTCAAGGCATTAAATGCCAAAAGGTACCTCATGACGCATAAAATAGAAAGAACATGGCTTCTGTGGAATTGGAGCTATTTTCTTTCTTTCTGGGTTTTGGTAGCATTTTCAAGGGTTTGAGCACATAGAAAAATTGGCTGTCAGAGTTGGGGTGGTATTATGTCAAGCTTGAGCAAGGAGTCAGCCAGCACAGAGATGAAACTTCAATCTGTTGTCATTGTGTGGCTATGATTGTGTCTCACCACCCGAGCCTCTGATTTCTCGTTTATAAAATAGAGGTAATAAACCTAGCTTTTCCATGAGGTTAAAATAAAATACTCAGAAGAAGGCTCGGCACAGCTCTCAGTACAATTACAAAGGACCTATAAAATGAAAGCTCTTCTGTTTGTGCAGATATCCTCTCTGTAGCTGCCAAATTCATCCAAATTTTTAATGAGTTGGATGACAGGAGTACCCTACCAATGAGCTACATTCTCTCTACTTTTTTGTTTTTTGAGATGAGGTCTTTATAAGCCTCTTAGGTGACCAGACTGGCTTGAATTTGCAATCCTCCTGCCTTAGATTCCTGAGTAGCTGAGATTGCTAGTGTCCCTGGTTATACTTTTTTGTTATTAGGTTCATAGACGTGACATTCTGTTTTAATAAATGTCATCCAAGCAAGCAGGCTGGAAAAAATTATAGCAACTAGGCATGGTTACTTATAGATTTGCATTTGGTGATTAAATAATTGCACTAGTTAATTTCTGTAATTTTGTGGTATAGTAAGTTATAGCTGAGTAGGGCATGTACATATGTATACTTATACATGGAGTCTGAATAAACATCAAATATAGGGCATTCTGTGAGAAAAATGAGATTGCATCTTACTTACTTATCTGATTAATACTGGTTGATAACCATAGTACTCTCAGAGGAAATGTTGACCTAAGTTTTTCTATGTTGTGCTTTTATATCTGTTGTAGTGGACATGACAAGCTAACCAAGAGAATATCCTTAGATATTCAATTTTAAAGTTGTTATTCAAAATAAAATTACTAATATTGTGTTTAAAGATTATATGTAACTTCTGTGTGTGTGTGTGTGTGTGTGTGTGTGTGTGTGTGTGTGTGTGTGTGGTACTAGGGATGGAACTCAGGGCCTTCACGCTGAGTTACATCCCAGTCTACTATTTCTTTTTGATTTTGCGGCTGTCTTGCTAAGTTGCTAAGCTGCCCAGGTGGTGGAATCATGGGCAGGCTCATCATCTTCTGCTGTAATTTTATCCTGAAGGTTACAGCTAAATTAATCACTTTTGATTGACAAAAGCAGTAGATTCTGGATCTTACATACTTGAGTTTAGAAAATTAACCTTGAGATGTCCATGCTATAGGGGCTGGGTGTGTCACTCGGTAGTAGAGTGATCTAGTACATGAAAATCTCTCACTTCTAACCCCAGCACTGCAAAGCAATCGACCAACCCAAAACCCAAACTGCCAATATTATAACACAGCCATATGCCAGTTACCTTAGAGTTAGACAGGTTCCAATGCCTAACCCATTCTCCAGATGTGTTTGTACTTGAATATCACAGCAATTAGACAGCATAAATTCCTGTAAAGACCTGCTTACAGATGTCTGTGTGTGTACGCTTTGGTGGGATCAACAGTTTAGAAAACAGCCAGGGATCATATTTGAACAGTGCTGGCCTACCCTACTTGTCGGGCTGGAACTCACAGTACATCTGGTTGCTAGAAAATGTGCCTTGGTATTTTTCTCAAAATCATGTCCTGTACCTCTTATATTATTCACTTTTCATCATGGGGTTAAACTATCCGACACAACCTAAAAGAACAAAGGTTGTTATGGTTTGGATTTGGAATGTCCTCCAAAAGACTCATGTGTTTGGATGTTGTGGGTCACCTACGGATCCATATGATATAAGAGGCGGGGCCTGCTTGGAGGGGTTGGGACACTATGGTTTGATCCAGAAAGGGAGGATTACTGGGAAAGGACCTGTCAGGCTGGCTTCACCTTCCCTCACTCACTTGGCTTCCTGTCCACTGTGGTGTGAACAGCTCTCTCTCTGCACCTCTGCCTTGTGTTTCCACTATTGCTGGATGCCTATGAATAGATGGAGATCTTCTGAAACTGTGAGCTAAAATAAGTCTTTCCTTCCTAAAGTTGTGGTTGTTGTGTATTCTGTCTCAGCAATGAGCAAGTAATTGCTGTGGCTTGGTTCTGGAGTGTCCCCAAGATGCCTTATGTGTTTGGATATAGAGGGATGACTTTATAACTGTGTGTTATTGGGAGGTAGGGTCTGGCTTGAGATTTGACCTGAAAAGATTGTGTCAGCTTGTTTAGACTGGAGGGTGTTCAGGGCAGAGCTTTCAGGTGTTTGCTATTGACCTCTGGGCCAGGAAGGGAGGGAGGGGCACCCACCCTGGGTGTGGAAAGCCCAACTGGCAGCTTGAACTAAGTAAAGGAAGGAAGAAGAAGCATTGTTACAGTTTCTTCCTGTGAAAGCTCTGGCCTTGCCTGATTTCCAAATTCACTTGGCTCCTACTTCAGTTGGCCTCTGTCTGCAATGCACGAGCAGCTTCTGAGCAGCTCTTCCACCTCTGCAATGTGCCTTCACCATTACTGGCTGCCCCATGAATGGACTATGTGAGACCTTCAAAAACTGTGAGCTAAGTAAATCTTTCCGCAGATCGTAGATATTACGTAGATCGTATTAGGTCTCAGCAACAAGGGAGTAGCTAAGACAGTAACTAAGAGGTTTGTTTTGGCTCATTGTTTAATCTATAGTATGGCAGTTTCCAGATAAGTGGCTTGGTGGAATGGCATGGTGGAAGAAATCTGCTTGCCTCACGGCAACCAGGAAGCAGGGAGCAAAGGAGGAACGAAGGAAAGGACCATTCCCTTTCAAGTCATGCTCCCAGTAAGCTACCACCCCAACCAGGCCCTTCCTCCTAACAGCACATCCAGCCATGAACTCATCAGTGGGATTACTCCACAGATGAGTGTATCACTTCCATGATCCTCCAGTCACCTTCCCCCAGCTCCCCACCATGAACACATGAGACTTTGTGTGGAGAGTTTATGAAAAACCACAATACTACTCATCCACTAGTTCTATTCTTTGATTTTGAACCACATCTGATACATGTACTTTTCACTGAATGAGACAACTTGCTAGAAATCCCATAGCAGGAGCCATGAATTCTTTGAAGGTTCCCTTTTTCTGGGAAACATGATTTTCCTCAATGCAACCTCAGATGACACTAAGTCTAATACTTTCCTCTCATCATGCTCTGGCCATATTGGTGACGGGTATTCCTTGAATGTATAGGCAGTGTTTACTTACATCCACTGATTTTTAAAAGACATGGTTTAACTAAACAGCATTTTCACAGATTTTATAAGTAAAATTAGTTCTAGCAGAAAAATATACCCCACTTCACTAATTGCTGCCTCATGCTTTTTCAAACATTAGGCTTGAAAATATTCCTGAGTTTTAGAAGGTACAGAGAGCCCAGATAGTATAAATAAAAAAATGGATCTATATATGATTCAGCGAACTCAAAATGATATCTATACATCTATATTATATTGTCATAGCAATAATCATAAAAGCCAGAACATGGAAATCTCATATCTGTATGCAGATGAAAGAAAAAATTATAAGGTTTATACATTTCTGGTCACTCAGGTCCATGCACTCATGTTTATTTGCTCACCACTGACCAAAACTAAGGAGGGCATTTGCCTTTAGTGAAAGGAGGAAGGTGTTATTCAAATCCAGCTCTGTGGACAGGAGGGCCATCTCCCTTTGGGTGGTGCACAGGGGTCTCTTGCAGCAAGAAACAGAAGGGAGATAGGGCATGAGACAACAGGCATAGCTTTACATCTTCCAGTCAGTTTTCACTTCCTCTATTCCTTGTGGACATGGAGACCTGAATTTCTGAGGCCAGTATCTGTATATTCTTTATTTTTTTTTTTTAATCTGGGTTGAGAAGAGGGTGAGATGATAATTATGCCCAAGATGTGAAAAAGTTTGAGGAAGCTGCTTGTCTCTAAAGAGCAAAAAGTCTAACTTTTTAAGTTCCCATTTGCTGTGCTGGTTACATACATACAATAAACTATTAGCCATAAGTAAATTCCGCATAAATGATGAGATTGGAAGATACCATATCGAAATAAAGCAGATACTGAGAAACAACTACTATATGATGTCACTTCTATGTGAAGTTTAAAAAGTAATAGACGCAGAGAGTAGATTGGTGGTCACCAGCGCCTGGGCTAGGGGGAGAAATAGAGATGTGGTTCAAAGGGTATGAACTTTCAGTTACACAATGAGTAAGTTCTGGGTGTCTAATATACAGCATGGTGACTATCATTACTAATACTGTATTGTTTACTTGAAATTTCTACTCTTAGATCTTAAATGTTTCCATTGCACATTTAAAATCGGTATGATAACTCTGGGAAGCGATATATATGTGCATCGGATCTTCACATATACCTTAAATATACACACTGTTTTATTTCTCAATTATACCTCAATAAAGTTGGAAAAAATGAGAAGGCCAGTTTGCCACGTTGGCTCCAGGTGTGAGGAGAAGTGCGTGTTGCTGGTGAGGCAGGTGGGTACCTGCCTTCACTGGGCCTTTTCCCCTCCTCCCTTCACTTGAAGCTCATAGTGACGCCAGACTTCATGTGCTTCAGGCCACAAAGCAGACACAATGCAATTGCTCTTCACTTAAACAAAGGTAAAAAAAAATGGCGGGCTGCATATTGGGTATGCTTGATTTAAACTTTGCAATAGACTAACAGAATAGAAGATGAGACAAAAGTTCCCAGGTGAAGCATGTGTTGTGGAAAGAAAGAATTCTTGGCAGATGCTGCAGCGCTGAGGATCCCCGGGGCTGGCCTCAGTACAGGAAGTCCTACAGGCCTTCAGCCATCTGCTGCGGCATTGGAACTCTAGGTAGCCGGTGTGAGCTGAGAGAATGCAGGTCACGCCCACCTCACTCACCTCCACCGGCACACAAGAGAAGCTTGGAACACATTGGCCCTTAATTCATAGTTGCTGGAAGGGCGATTGTGTGGATTCAGTTGCTAATGCGCCTACTGTCATATCTTAACTCCAGAGTTGTAGAATTCTAACAGACAAGGAAAATGGATTCTATTTCTTCAGAATCACGTGTGTATTCCCCACATGCCACCTCATCTATTTTCATTCTCACATTACCTATAGACACTTTAGAGACTAGAAATCACTATGGAACAAACTAACCCAGGTTTGCACAGAGATGTAAAATCCAGACTTCCTGACATGCACACACATTTACTCTGGTTACTTTAAAATAAACATGAAATCAATTTTTTTTGCTTTTTATTATAAACATGGCTATCATTACTACAGTAGTTTCTCTAAATCTTTTACATGTTACCAAACTATTACCATATATTTACAAAAGTATTTTAGTGCTACTCTTACTGATTTTGATATCAAAACAAAATGATTGGAAAATCGTTTTTCTTTTGATTTTTGCTTAACGATAAGCTTTCATCCGGGAAGAACAACATAATTGGCAAGCCCTTGAGGCCAGTTGCCTGAAAAATTTCTCTGATGCTTTACCCGAGGGAGCGCTTGGCTCTGCCCATTGAGGATGGACCTGTTCAGGAGGAGGCCACTCACATTCACTCGCAGAGCTGCATCTGTGAAGCTCTTTCAAATGTCAGTCAAGACTGGATCTTAGTGTGGTTGGTTGTACTTTGAAAACTGACCCTAAGACAAGGATTTTTGGGGCGGCTTATTTAGCAGATCATTCCAGGAAGCAGAAATGAAGGCTGAACAGAGTAAGGAAAGAAGCCAACGCCAACTTGAGACCCATACCAAGGTCATTGCTGGGGAAAGTAGGAGCTCAGCAATAAAGCATGTTTCCAGTTGTACTGGAGAGGTAGGCTGAATCTTGGGCACCTCTTGATTATTGGGCAAAGAAGGGCCCAGGGGAATCTCACTGCGCTTCCAATGGCATGAGCTCAGTTGTCTAGCCAGCTCCTGAGGCAGGGCAGAAGACTGCCAGGCAGAAAGTAATGCTGGTAGGAGCGGGTTGGAGTCGGTCTGTGTTGCTATAAAAAACAGTCATAGACTAAGGCTTAAACGACAAAAACTGATTTCTGAAAGTTCTGGAGGTTTGGAAAGCCAAAGCCAAGGTCTTGGGCAGTTTGGTTCCTGGTGAAAGTCTCTTCCCTGGTTTGCAGAGGAATACCTTTATGCTGTGGAGAGAGAGAGAGAGAGAGAGAGCAGTAGGGAAAGCAAGAGAGAGTGTGGGGGGATTCTCATCCACGCGTTAGTCTTATCATGGAGACTGACTCTGTTCTCATGACCTAACTACCTCCCAATACCATCACATTAGGGCTTCAGCATCGGAATTTTTTGGGTACGCATTCATAGCAGAGCTTGAGGTTAGTGCTAGTTATGTCAGGAGGTACACAGTTGTCTGAGTAGCCAAGATGTGAGCCGGGGAAGCTGAGGAGCAGCGGGTGCTACCTCTAGACAGCAGGCCTACATCAAGAGCTCCGGGCAGGCTGCTCCTGGGCACAGTGGAGTCAGTGGAAAGGGAGTTTTCTCAAAGGTAAACGCTGGTCTTTGGGAGAAGAAATGAGGGTTGGTAGGATGTCAAAAGAGTGTCCATAGTCACCTTGAGAAAGATTACAACCAGAATACAGGTCAGCTGAGTTGAGTACAGAGCCTGCAAGAAACCCAGAGGCAAATTGCAGGGCTGGGTGTGAGCACCTTAGGGCCCGGAGCCATTCATTTTCCCACTTCACATGAAACTTGTCGGTTTTTTAAGCCCAAAGACCATGCTGTTTAATTCTCTGTATATTTTTATTAGCCCAGAGCTGTGTGCATCAACTGTGCTCCGAAAGAGCTTGCCAAGTTAGGTGGCCACTTTAAACCCAGTACTTGCCATATAGTGCTGGCAGTGGTAGAGGCAGCATGCATTTCATGCTACTGGGAGTTTTCTGAACCTATTACCATTGCAGTTTTTAAATTTTACACGTGGCATGTAAGCGTACACCTTCTTTCCTGCAAACAGCAAGTTGAGATTAGTAGAAAGAGAAGGAAGGCCTGTTTTCCATATTGGCATCTGGTGTTACTGCAGGTTCTCATTTAAGGGGGATCCTTGCATTTCCTGATTGAGCATCCTGCAAGGCTCCATTCCAGTCACTCTTATCCTTGGATTGTCCTCTGAAGAGACCAGCCCATAGGCTTCTCTCTTTTGTCTAGGAAGAAACTCCTTACTCCTAACACCAGAATTCATCGCAGATTACAACACGTGGAGGACTCCTTGAGAGGACTCGGGATGCCCTTCTCTGTGGGCCCGGCCTATCAGGACTGGACAGACTGGCTACCACCCACGAGGCCCATTGAAGATGCTCATCCAAGAAGCGAGGCTGACTTGGGAACCAAGACTTTTTGGTGTATCCCAGGCTGCACAGTTCCTGTCTGCTATCTGGGTCACATCGCATGAGTCTCATGTTTGCTTTGGAGAAGGTTGCAGAATTAATGGATGAAATAAATGCAGCAGATGCTACCTATTAGACAAGAATTTTGCCTAGCAGGCCATGAAAATTTTGTTTGCAAAATAAGGCTTAATTAGTTTGGCTGAGCCAGAACACAATGAATTAAAGTGACAGAGTAATTAATAATGATAATTTAGACCTCCTTTCCATTTATACTTCCATTTGTGTTATTTGTTTGACTTTTTGTTGCCAAGATCTCTCTCTCTATTTCGAAATAAACCTTGAGAGTCTTTCTCAATATTCCCATGCCCCCATATGTAATATAATTCTAACAAAATAACTGGTTTTTCCCTAAGGGGTATATAGGTTTTCTTCTTTTGACTGCTGGGAAACTTGGCTTTGATTTTCTATTGGTTGATTGGATGGGTGTTTTGAGGAGTCTCTATCATCCGTCCTTCCTTCTGTCATCTAAGAAACATCTATGAGTACTTGCACTTGACATTAGAGAGTCAAAGGCAGGTGTAGAATGCTGGTCTAAGGAACTTATTCCCTAGAGGGCAGGGTAGAAAGTATTGTCCCAAGTGCAGCAATATAGACATGTGCTGGGTATTAGCAGAAAGGCATGTGGATCAGCCTGTGGATCAGAAGTTAGTCCGCTATGCTCTTCCCTTAGCTTTTCTGAAGTACTATTGACAAATAGCAATCGTATGTATGCAGGTACGCAATCTCATTATTTGCTATGACTCCACACTGTGGAATGGTAATCACAATCATGCAGCTACCATTTGTGTGTGTAGGTGTGTATATGAATAAGGGTAGGAGTGGTGAGAGTACTATTATCTTAAAAAAATGTCAAGCATATAGTCCATCATTAACTCTAGTCACAATTATTAATTATAGTCTTTAGGTCTCAGAACTTAGTCATCTTATAACTGAAAGTTTATACCTTTCAAGCATCATCATCCCACTTCCCTACCCCCTAACATTGGGAATCACCATTTAACTGTTTCTACTAGCTCACCTTGTTTCTTTTAGGTTCCACATATAGGTGAGATCCTACACCTGCCTTATTTCACGTAGGATTGTGTCTTCCAAGTTCATTGCTATTGTCATAAATGATGAGATTTCTTTCTGTTATAAGCCTGAATCATATCCATGCATGTGTGTGATATTTTCTTCATCTATTCATTCATCAATGGACACTGATTATTTCTATATGTTGGATATTGATTTTCACCGAACTTCGAAGGAAAAATAGACGGTGTGGTGGGTGGAATCTGATGGAGTCAAGTGATAAGAATCTGAGCAGATCTTTTGCTTAAAAAATTACGCTAGAAGCACTGCAGAAGGTGAAGTACACACTCATAATTTTTAAGTACAATAATCCTTATTTTATAGGTAAGGAAACTGAAACCCAGAGAAGTTAGTAACTTGGAAAAGGAACATAGCTTGTAAGTGGCTGAGCTGTTTGTCTCCTGGGCTGGTACCACTCTGCCTTAGAGATGATGTGCTGTTCTAATCCGCACAACATCCAAGGGCCCTGTAGACAGGTGTGTGTAGACATCTCACCCAAAATGACATATGACACCCTCCAGTAGGGCCAGTGGAGGCTAGTAAGCTGTGACGTTAACAAAGGCTTCTTTATAAACATCCAGTTATGTATGTTGGCCGTTTACTTTCCAAAGTTGACTTGTGGAGTGTTAGCATTTTCTTCTCCATTGGTTGTCCAAGGCTTCTGGCTTACTTCCGTTTAGCCAAACACATATTTATTGAAGACCTACCATGTGCATGGTGCCCCTAATGTGCTTTGTCATGATAGTCAAGGCAGACATCATCTCTCTGTCTGAATTTACAATAAACATGTCTATCAAGGACTGGATTTCATTGGGAAGATAAAATTCTTTATTTCCTAGAGATGGGATTACAGAAGGAAGTATGGTAGTTGTAGAGGTAGGAGGAGAAGTGACAAACAGTGGGACCTATGCAGTCACACTGAGTTCATAGCAGCCAGCTCCTACAGCAGGCATCACAAGCTCTGCCCCTTGAGGCTCCTAGGGGTGTCTCTCTGACCTGTGATTGTACCTCTGCCCCAGTGCTTATTGTAGTTGGTACCTGCTGAAAATGTGCACAGCTTTCTGACTGTTCCTGATCCTTCTCTTCCTTGGTACATTTCCAAATCTCCTACCAAACATCTGGCCTCACCAAACTAGACCTGTAGTGATGAAAGTCAGAGAAAAAATAGGTTGGAAATCATAAAATGCTTCCTGACAGCAGGATTCTCTGGGGGACTGTGGCTCTTCGCTGGGGACTTTCAGCCAGGAGGAAGATCAAACGCTGGAATGAGGGCTGGACAGAGCAACCCAACTGCCAGGAGGATGAATAAGGTGGTGTCCTGGATGCTTTCCACCTCCTACTTCTAATACTTCCTGACCTCTCCAGTGCGTCCAAGTTTGTTCAAGATGAACAGCTGCTTCGGAACAGGACGGAGAGTATTCCAACTCTGGTTAGCTGTGCTGGGGCCTGCACTTCCTCAGCTAGTAGGCCGGGGTCTAGTCTCTGCTCTCTATGTGTGGTTTTCAGGCATACCCTGAGGTTTTATCTCATGGAACACAGAGCTGTCTCATTTCTCTTGAAATGTCTCTTTTCTAAGACAGAGAGAATATCTTTAAATACCTACCTCACCACTTGTGTGGGTGAAGTCGTTTGCAATGTGAGTCTTGCTTCTCATCCAGGTTGGTGTGGTCTGTAGCTGCCTTTTGATCCTCCTACTCAAGTCACAGTCTGTTTACAATCAAAATTTGGAAATTCATTATCCCTCACTCTGGTCTCTTGAATGGGTCCACTTCTGGGGACGTGGCATGCTAACCTTTCACCTGACAAGAGCACCCGAGCCGTTACATGATCCCTCCAGGTGATGGTTTCCAATTTAGCTTATTTCCTCCGCGGAGACCATCCAACAGAAATATGTCTCGCGTGAAATTATTTTTGGAAATGCTCCAAGTCAACAAGTACCTTCTCTACCCTCAAGGGGTAGGAGGGCTGCAAATTTGCCAAAGTTAATAATATTAATCTGTCCATCATATTAGAAATCCATTGTGTTAGAGTATAAAGGGGGCTATTCTCTCCAGGCCTGACCCAGGGTAGCATTGCTTTCTTCTCTTCTGTGACAACCCTGTGGAGTGATTTGGGGTGTACCTCAATCATAGGGGATATATAGTCATAAACAGCTCAGAGACTGGTATGTCCCTCACTGTCTTTAGTCTTCAGACCTTTCTGGTTAGAGTCCTGAGTCTGTTACAGAATTGTATCATTACATGGAAGTTAAGCTCGGTAACCTTGGGGTACGGTTGTCAAGAGACTGGTCTCTGCAAGTAGGTTTGTTAAGATCTTTGGCTTTTATTACTTTGTGGTCTGGTAATTGAAAGTTAAATGGTTAGCTCAGGAGAAAGAGATGGTAACAGCATTCTTTGAGAGCTTGTAAGTACAGAGTAAATTTAAGAATCTGAAGTGAAGCACGCGCTCTTGTTCAGCTCAAAGCCTCCTTGTTTCTTCACCCTCCCGGGCACAGCAGTGCTGGCTGGGTGGAGAGTGGGGAGTTTTGAATTGTATTAACAGTCTTCGTGTTGATACTGATAATTTGGTGTCACAGACCTCTGCGTGCCTCCCCCAAACATGCCCAACAAGAACTTCAGATTAAATCAATGCTTCTCATGCATAGTCACAGTGCTGTCACTCAGGAAGTGGAAGTACGTGTAGAGATGGTGGCCGGTATTTGGAGAAAATGTTTATCACATTATCTTTCTATTACATAGCTATGATAAGAAAGTCAGTATGGGAATTGTTTAGGAAAATATAACAAAAATAACAAAGACCATTTAGTATTTTTAAACTTCTTTGATTTTTTGAGGTGTTAATGGGTTTCACCGTGGCACATTCACACATGCATGCATCATGCATTCATCATGTCTACTTTCCTTTGAACATAAATATTTTTAAAGTGTTTTTATGCGTGAAATGGGTGCACGCAGGTCTTTTGCGGTACATTTCAGGCTTCCAAAATCTAAGTGATCACCGTTTAGGATAAACAATGTTCACACAAATTCACAAGGAAGTGATGCTCGCTTGGCATGATAGCAAACAATGGAAGAATTTACACATCAGTGTATTGTCCTCCAGTGAATGGAAGTCTTTTCTGTAACTGGAAAACAAATATAAAGTCACTGTAAAATTTAAATTACACATCGGAGTTATGATCTTTAAACATAACAAGTTTCTCTTTCCTTTTTTCGTTAGTAGATGTCAGGCTGTAACTGCTTATGGAACTATAACTGGTCTTCAAGCCCAACTGAACATAAAACTTGCTTTAAAATGATCTTTACCAATATTGCCACATAGGTCTTAGTGGTTCTTAGTCTTTAGTATATGAACTAAAATATTATTTAAATATTATCGGTGAGCCATTTTTTAACTTTCAATTTTTCAAGTTGACTTGTTCTGATGCCGTCATGGGTCTGGCAATAGTTGATTTAGTCCATTAAGGTACCAGGTAGTGAAGCTATTTTCTGAAGCTAATAAACGAATCTTAAACAAGTCTGCAAAGTTGAACTTCTCCCTTTCCCCTTTCTGCGTGTTTTCCTTCCTCTGCAAGCTCATAACCTTTTCAAAAGTCTTTCTTTGGACAGCCAGATAATTTCATTTAAAACAACACAGAGTTCTATTCTGATCCAATTTCTTCATGTGACTCAAAGTGCATGGATTTTATTAGAATTATCCCGATAACATGATTTAATGTGGAATTTAGATGTTGATAAAAGAGACCTCTGTGAACAGAGCTCGTGTCTGAGTCCCAGGATGCTGACCTGCTGTCTGTTTATTCTATTTTAGCCACAAGCCTGTATCATGTTTCTTTATTGTCATATTTGCTACTAATTTACAAAGTGTTGACCTAAACGACCTAAATATTTTATTTTATTTCTAATAGTTTGCTTTGGTTCTCTTTTTTTGCAGAAAAATAGCATTTTTCCAACCATTTCTTTTTCTTTTGTGTTAATTCTCAGCTACTATTATCAAACTCATGAATATAAAGTTAAGATATTTTATTAGTTTAATGATCTACTAGATTAGTGTCTGGATCATCTGATGTGATGTCTAGTAATATCAAATTATTCAAAACAAAACATTTCCTATTTCCTTTGATCCCAGGTAGTGCTGTTGGTATACTCCAAGACTACTAAAATGACCGACTCTAAGTGTATGAAATATTTTGTCTCCAGATATTACTTGAATTGGTTATTAATTTTTAAAGCTGGGATGATATCACTGTGAGCAAGTGAGTGAAAAATATCTTTGATCCTTCAGAACATTATAGTGTACAATTTTCATTTGTCAATTAACAAGTAAACAACAAAAATATTTTTGAATCTTACTTTAAACTTACCAATGCCTAAATACATTCAAATCTTTTTTTCTTCGTAAGGGAGGTGTTTTGGGGTGACAGCTGATAATTTTTTTGTTGACAATCTTCCTCCATTATTGAATATGTTTTCTAAATGAAGAATACATTTAGCTGAAGAAGGGAAGACTGACAAATCTGTCTTGAGCTGATCCTCATTTTATTGGCAAATTAATGACATTTTTTGACTGCCATCCTTATTGTATGAGTCTTTTGATTTCTAGGTCAAATCAAAGTGGTTCTTTGATAATGAAAAATAAATAACTGTAAAAATAAAACATATTTAAATATAAATATGAATATTTAAGAGACCAGTAGGATTTTTTTAGTTCCAGAAAGTCATCTGCAGTGTTAAATTATGTTGCATAGAAACACTGAAAAAGCAAGTATATGGTTAACAAAATGGGAATATTCAAATATTAATGTTATATAGTTTAGCACTTAAAATTCTAAAATTGATACGTCTATATATGTGGAAAGAGACTTCCAATTGGGAATTTACACACTTGCTAGACACACACCCACACCCTCATCCATACCCCTACAAATACTCTCACACACAAAGGCTGGTGCGAAACCACACACCCACAACCAATAGTTGCTTCATGCTCACGCAAGACCATTGGGATTGCAACACTCTTTATACATACGCTAAAGTGTTAAGAAAAATACATGCAATGTCAGTAAGTCCTGGCTGTGGCCTGTTCCATTTGTGGAGTCTCTGCTCTTTGCTGGGCACCTCTACGGATGGCACAGCCTGCCACTATATCATGTGATTTTAATAAATTCTCTTTGTTTACTAAATCCCGTTGGCATTGTCTGATTTTCATCTTTCATGAGCTAAGTAACTCATGGAGCTGGTGATAGAATGTGAGGATTTATGTAAAATGCTTTGGGCAGTATCCGGGAACTAGTAGGTATTCATTTAATAAATGACAGCTGCTTTTCTTGCTGCTGCTATAAATACTTCTGATCTCATTAGTGAACTTTCCATCTTTGAGGTCCAGACACCTTGCTGCTAACTGGACAGTGCACCTTTCTGGTTTTGGAAGATAGGAGGCAGTTCCTTTAATAGACCTAAAATCTTCCAGGAAATAAAAATATACCCAGTGATGAATAGTAACAAAGATTCTCTTCTTGTTTCTGTAAATGTAAAACAAAGCAGAGATTCCAAGGCTGTTCAGTGTAATTCAAAAGGTGGAATGAAATGTTCAGAGAAGTTTGGAAATCATATAATGGAATTTCCTCAAAAAACTGTTTAAACATTTTTAAACTCTGAAAGTCTCCATGACTGTGCAGATGGAGACAGAGGCTAAACAAGACCCACCAGAGTTAATCTTACGTGTTAACCTGGCTGGATCAGGAGGTGCCTCGATATCTGGTTAAACATGATTTGCTGGTGTGTCGATGAGAAGTTTCTGGGTGAGATGAGCAACTAAATGTGGGAACTCGTCCAAGAAGATGGCCTATTCGATTTGAGTGGACATTCCTTTATAAGTTGGGGGCCTAAATAGAATAAAAGGACGAAGAAAGGAGAAAACTTGCTCCTTGTCTGGACCTACTTCCCTGAGCTGTGTTACTTCATCTTTGCCTGCCACTGCAATGGGGTTTGCACTTTTAGCTCTTCTGGTTCTCAGGCCTTCTAACTCAAATGAATAATACTCGATGTTCTGGGTCTCCAGTGCTTGCAGAAAGGGGATGGTGAGACTTCCCAGCATCTATAATCTTGTCAGTCATTTTCTTATAATAAATCTTTTATATTTGATTGATTCTGTTTCTCTGAAGAACCTTAACACAATAAATGCAGTATAATAAAAGTTATCCTCATGAGTAGACTGCCTAAGTAAACTAAACTATACCTTCAAGGTAGGTTTATTTGACCTTAGATAACGCTGTCAAAAACTACTTGCAAGAATGAGAAATAGCAAAACCTTCCTGGAGCAACAGCCTACAAGTTTGAGAAGGACCTGAAACAAGCTACCCTGCTGGAAGAGTGTGTCATTCCCTGAAGGAGTTCCTGGAGTAAGTCAAGTTATATGACCATTGGGTGCTAGATGCAAAATTTAAACCCAGGCCTTCAATATTAGTTCAGAATTCTTGTCACTGATTCTGAGTACGAGCTTACTCTTAATGGGGATGGGACGCTTATTTCTCATCCTGTGCCTTGTTAGGACTTTCCCTGGGACAAAGCAGTTTTCACGTTCTCTTCCTGGTCTTCTGGAAGAACTTAAGGGCTAGGGGTATTCGTCCCTCCTCTCAATCCCACTTGAGTTGAGATGCCTTTATGAGAAGAAAGTTGAGGCTACTATTTTAAAATTATAACGCTTCGAAGATTTGAACCACGATGGGGGCTTAAAATATGATTGCTTGTTGCCAAAGGCAATTTGCCAAAGGGAAATAGGTTGAGGGTGGTGACTTTTTAAAGACAGTACCAGGAATTTCAAATAACCCATGTCTCTGCCCTTCAAGTCTTCGAATCTGTTCATTCTGGATATTTTTATGCCTCCTGATAATAACCAGTTGATGACTGACCATGCAAATGAAGAGAAAGTTTAAAGATTTGGTAACAAAAGTTTTTGGCCTGAGCTTCTGGCATATATATTTACAAAAGTCAATTACTTGAATAAATGTTAAGACATGAGTCTTGGTAACATGTCTTACTCTCTCTTGATCAGACAACCGACAGTGCGTTTTTGAATGATTAGAGCATTGGCATTTTTTGTCTCTCCATTGGATATGTGCAGGTCAGTAATAGAATTCTAGGAGATAGGCCATTGTTGTGGATCAAATCAAGACAGACATCTGTTTGGAAGACTCAGGCTCATCTCTCATTTCCCCAAAGCCCCTCGTCAAGGTCAAATCAGAAAAATTTGGCTTTCACTTTTATGTCTCAGACTTCTAAAACTATCTTGAACTATGTGATCATGTTTTCTTGATGACTTGGGCCAAGCATGGATCAGGTGTCTGTAGTACCTGGCCTGGCTGACGGTAATAATCAAGACCAACACTTAATTGTCAAGTTTCCCATTGCTTTTTGTGCTTTTTAGACGGAGGTTTTAGAAAGCTTGTAAAGGCCCAGCCGTAAATAAAGCAAGATTTCATGCAGGGGACTTGGAAATGCAGCATTTATGAAGCCCCAGATGTAGAGCAGACGGAACTCAGAGTGCAATATTTAATTACTTCATCATTGGAAACTAATTACCAATTGGGGAGTGTTTTCATTTGTGGAACATAGATTGATTAGCAGGATCACCGAAGTTCTAGTTTCCTTACTACTGATTACATCTTTCATAGAAGAAAAATGAGTTAGTTTTAACAAGCTCAAGTCAAGCTAGAGACAGTGTTCCCGAAGAGTGATTGCGCAGGATTAGTGTTATTCAATAGGCAGAGGGGTATTGAGTTCAGAGTTTTTTCCTGATAGACTATTAGAGATAAATTTTACATTTGGGATTTCCTCTTCTGTAATAGGTAAGGTTGTGTTTTTCATTCAGGAAGTTAATTTGTTTGTTCCACAAAATGTTTCAATCAAAGTTATATGTGTTCAGTGACCTGGGCCCTTGAGGCTAAGTTTTGTCCTAGATACTGGACATAGATATATTGTTTAAAGACCAGATTTGGAAAATTAGGGCCCCTGGTAACTTTTTAACACTGAAACCTAAGAGCCACGGCCTTATGATGGAGCGCCATGATCAGCAGGAGGCAGAGTCCGGTGAGGCAGAACCTGTGGGCGTCACTTGGGGAGAGTGGAGAAGTATCCCTGGGCTGCCTTATTCTCGGGCTCGCTTCTCTTTGTCAGGGTATGTCGTTTCACTCGAGTGTCCTGTCTCCTCCTGCTCTCTTGCTCTGGCTCCTGTCAATTCTCTCATCCTAACAATGGATTGAAGTCCATGCATCCCATGGCCTCTCACATTAAGAAAGAAAGAGAATTTGTGTAGTTTCGGGACCCAATTGTCTAACGGGCTGTGGTTCCTGAAATAACGTGCAGGCAGGCATAATGTTCCCCTTGGTGTGTAGACTCCCACTGTGAGTAACAGAAAGAGGAAGCCTGGTGTAGTAGGAAGAATGCTGGGAAAGAGGCAGGAGACTCAGGCTCCGTTTCTGATCTGAGTCTGCCTTTTACGATATGTCCTCAGATACATTAATCGATTGCTGCAGTTCATTCCTTGTGGATTATGAGTATCGTAAGAGATAGGGCATATGAAAGAGCGTTGAAAGCCTATCTTTTGTTCAAATGATTATTTTAATTCTTTGGCAGCTAAGCTGGATCTTACAGTATTTGGATGCTAAAGTTGGTCCCTTAGAACATTGTTTATCCTGGAATTTCACTCTCCTGAAATTGGGGTTTCTACTTGAAATGGGGACAAACTTATAAACTCTAGACCATAAGCCATCTAGTGTATATGTGTCACATAGCTCGCTGGACTTCTCAGGGCTGGCTATGGACCTCAGGCTAGGTCATGACCTCCTCTTAAAAGAGGTGAACTGTGGGTAATAATACATACACAAAAGTATCACTACTGTCTCAAGGGAAGAATTTAAACTTGAGGAATGTGTCAGTTACTTTAATTTTTTAAAGAATTGACTTAGAAATTGATGGAAGCCCAATTAAGGGCCCCCAGGGGGACATCCTTGAGAGCAGACAGGGCGAGGAGGTTGATCCTCTCCCTAACCTGCCATTCACTGCTTTAACATCCACGACAAGGCAAAGGTTTCTGCCTGACATTACAGGCTAAAACAAAAACGTTAAAGGTAAGGCCAGAAAACAAATCATAAAAGCAGAAATTTTAGAATCAAGTGAATAAGCAAGGAATTTTAGTATTTAGAAAGATAAGAAGTGAAAAGTTAGAATACATAAAAAGTAACAGTGTTACGAAAAAAGAGAAGATGAAAATGGCCAAAATAGCTAAAGATAAAATTTACATTTTGGCACAACCAAAAAAGAGCAGTACAACACCCAAAAGCCAAGAAGCGCTTTAATGTTTGAGAATAAATTGCCTAGAACTAAGTCAAAAGAGTACAATACAAACCCTTTAAAAGTTGTGTATGTATACAATGAAGACAGTGAGAAACTTGTCCAATTTTCTAGAACTGTAAAACAAAAGCAGTCAAATATTTCTTTTTAATGGTGAGGAATCTGGCACTTCTGGCAGGCTGCCGAGTATCTATCTTCTGAATAGTTGAGGTACTTCATAAAGGAATTAGTAAGGAAGAATACTTTAGGCAGGGCACTTTTTCTTTGGAAAATTCAATTTTAAAACCCTAGGGTCAATGTGAGTTTCACAGAAGCTTGCCTACGGAAGCCCTTCTATATAGAGAAACTTTGGACTCCCTGGGGCTGGCGATAGAGACATGATATTCTCAACCTTTGACTTCTGAAGAGCAGAGACATGTTAATAATGCTATCAGTTCTTCAGGACTTAGTATGTGCCTGGCAACGAAGCTAGTCAGTTTACAGAAAATTATTCCAATTAATACTCACAACTGTATTAATGAAATAGGTTCTACTAATATATAGGTGTCATAGGCCAGACTTACCTGGCTCAGTTAGATAGTTATTCCTTGGTCCCCCAGCATGGGTGCATTGAAGCTGGCACTGGAGTCTAATGCCAGCTTTCCGAACCCCTGAACCTCCTGCCTGTGTCTGTCCTCACTGCTGCCAGGAGCCCAGCACCTGCCCTGTTCCCAAAGAGCGAATCCATTGTCTTTGACAGCAGTAGCTTGTGTTGACTGGCTGTGATTGGACAGTACCACGCGCACTTGTGAAAGGCAGCTAGGGTGTATCAGCAGGTGATGAAGACTTGCTGACAAGTTTGCCAAATGCCCATTTTGCTGGCTGGTCAGGAAGCAGGTGGTGGTGAGGGGATCCTATGTTTCAAGAGGGCAGGAGGCATGGTTTTCTCAGAGCCGGGCTTTCAATAAATAAAGCTAAAAATAATGTCGATGAAAAAGATGGTGTCAATCATTTCTCTTTTTCTCCCTTAGTAAACTTCTTGAACTGTGAGGGGTAGTGTCTGTCTGTGAACTTCTGCATCCTATTGAGGGGCAGGGGCCACCCCTCAGATGTGTGTGTGTGTGCATGCACACATGGGTTCAAGGTGCATATGTGCCTGGAGGAGGTCTTGAATGGCCCTGCTGCCAAGCAAACCCTCCTCCCCCTTCTGGACCTCCTGCGGGGAGATGTACCTCTTATTTAAGGTCTTGGGCCTGCACCTGATTAATAACAACCACACATACTATCAGGAAGGAAACACGTCGGCTTACTAAAAACCTATGATGCTCGAGTACTAGCAGTTGAAAACACAGATTACAGGATCCCAGTGATGGGGACATGAGGTAGGGGTGGAGGATAGAAGGGTGTCTCCGGGATGGAGAAGCCATGAGCACCCATCATCTGTCTTCTCATGGGTTGCTTCGGCAATGCCACCTCCTGGAGGACAGAAGGGCGATGCTTGGCTTCACCTCACATCCCCCCGACCCGGTTCAGGACCTGGCATGGAAAAGGTGTCTGATAATTGGAGTGGGAACGGTGAGAGTACCCTGAACCAAGGGAGACCAGGGCGGCCGAGCCATGGCTCTGCCCTTAGAGAGAGTGCGCAATGCTGAAGGGGTCAGAATGGAGAAGAGGGACATTGAGGCACAGAGCAAAGAGCCCACTTGCAGCCCTGGGTCAGGTGCGGTGGAGGGTCTGTACGTGAACCGAGCCCACTTCACCCATGGGGAGTTCCTAGGGCAGCTGGGGACACACACTACATCATAAACAAAGAGCATGGCTTGATACATATGTGTTTTTATATCACCAATAATGCAATGAATAGTGATCAAATGCTTCCTGATGTTACGTGTGGGGAAGAGCACGTTGCCTTCTGTGCTCTGCTGGCCGGAAGCATACAACTGGAGACTCATGAGGAGGGAACACTACAGAAGCCCGAACCCAGTTGCATCATCAAAAAAACATTGAGGTTATATAATATGTGGTCCTAGATGAGATCCAGAAAAAGAAAATGGGAAGAAAAAGTCCAGTGAGATAATAACAAAGTGTAAGTATGATTTTAAAGTTGAATATTGCTGTTAGCAGTGCTGATTTCTGATTTTAATAATTACACCATCTGTGTAAAATACAAGGGCCTTCTTAAGGAAAATATGCAGAAGTACTTTAGGCATAGAAATGTAACATGTCTACAACTTATTCTACAGGGAACAGAAAAATTTAAATATATACTCGTGTGTTTAGAGAATGAAAAAGCAAATGCAATAGAGTGTTCAAGTTTGGAGATCTAGGTGAAAAATAGAAATTCTTTATATCAATCTTGGCAACTTTTCTATGAACCTGATTATTTCAAAATAAAAGGTTGACAGAGTTAATATATATATATATATATATATATTCCTTTGTATAAAAGCAGGATAGCCTAGTAGTTCATGACAAGGGTCTGGAACCAGACTTCCTGGGTTTAAATCACAGCTGGGTCACTCTGAGCCTAAAAAGTATTGGATGGTTGGATGTAAAAGTTAAATGAGCTGATGACTGTGATAAACGTTGAGCGATGCAAACACATGGCAAGTATGCAATAAATATTGGCTGCTATTATATAAGAGAGCCATGCATAATTACCAGTAATTATGTAATAATAGAGAATTTGGCTTATACTTTTTTATCTACCGTGCTATGTTGTCAAATACACTACACGTTTAGTTATTGCAACGATCACAGCAGTATCATAGTGATAAATATTGCCTCCCCCATTTTATAGAAATATAAACCAAAAGTCACAAAACTCACCTAAGGCCCCACAGCTGGTAATTGGCACAAGTTGGAGCAGATCCCAGGTGCCCTGACAACTAATCCTAGAGGAAATTCTTTTCTACACGTGTGGCCAATATCACTCATTGACCTTTTTTAAAGCTTGCGAGTGAGGAATTTCCTGGGATAAAACGCGTCCGAGAGCCTTCTGTTGTCCATGTTGTTATCCACTTATTCATTGTGAAAAGCTGTTGTACGTATGGGTGGGAATGAGGTGGGTTGGAAAGCGTGGGTTCTCCCAATGGTTTCTGTTTCCTTGAATGAGATCGTAATAGGTGGCCAGTTCCTGAATCTGATGATGGGAAGCCTCCTTAGTGGGAAAGGCACAGGGCGGCCCTAGGAGAGGCCTTCTGATACATGTCAAGGGATCCCCACACACGTGTCACAGGCTCTGTTGCTGTCACTGGGCATGATTCTCAAATTACAGAAAATACCTGGGCATTCTGGGAACTATAGATTTGGCTTGGAAGGCTTCAATTATTTCTTTCTCAAAAAAATCAAGAAACAAAAACATAAAAGTATCTGTACTTCAGAGGGGCTAGAACCTGGATCCTGCCTCTCTGGCCGCACCATCTTCAGTGGGGCCTCGACTTGGCAGTTGTTATTACTGTAAACGAATCTCTGGCAACCTTGGGTGGAAAGGGAGGCGCCTCTCAGGTGTCAGGGATCACAATAGCTCCGCCCAAATCTCGTAACTTTGCAGTAGATGTTTCTATCTATTCCTTTACCAAGCGTGTAGGCAGGTGGGTAGAGGCTACGCTTCTTACTGGTGAATGATACAACACGGGTGCTTTTGGACCAGGTGATCAACCCACCGGGTAACACAGCAAGGTGGGACCCCTGGGTCTGGGACTACAGCGATTTATTAACATTTTCCCTCTAATCTTTACCTTTTGGAGGTTACTGTAGCTTTCTGCCTGTGACTTATCCACATGCTTATTTACCACCACTCACCCACCCCAGTCTGCCCCAGCCTGCCATTCTCTAGCATTGCTGGCTTATCTCACTGCTTGATCCTGATGTGCTCAGGGGTTGTGGAAGCCCTCAGCTAGTTGGCTTGAAAAGATGAGAAATTGTGAGAACAAGTCTGCTGCCGATGCAATCGCAAATGCAGGATAAACAAGAAGAAACAGTGCTGAATGTGAATGCTTGGTTTAAACTTTCTGGATAAAAGCCTTTTCTATTTGCATTTCTAATTGGTGAAATTAGATGAAAATATGTGCATCCATTCGCTTATGGGGAACATCAGTTACAGAGCGAGGGCCGAGTTCTCCTTCCCTTACCCTCATCGAGGGGAGAGGACATAGGTTTCAAGTCAATAAATCTGAGGACTGGAAGTTGAAGATTTGAGTTTTACACTCCTCATCATCCTTCCAAGATGCACATTGCAACAGGGTCATCTGATGCTTGACAACGGTGACAAGTGGCATGCAGAGTGTCCCTTTGTGGCAGGTGTCATGGTGATGATAACATCCAAGATGAGAATTACTGCTGAGGAATTGCTACATCTCTCCTGTTTCTTAAGTCCCTCGTAGAGGTAAAGATAAGATCTGTACAAAGAATACAACAATGTATGTTCTATAAAGATAGGGATGAATGAATTGAAAATAACTATAATTGTAGTTTTTCTGTTGGATCAAGAAGCTTACTTCCATAAATATTTCATTAGCAGGGACTAACATAAAAGGACGTTATGTTTTTGGCCCTAGCTTAATAGAATTACCACCACTTCTATTCAAAACTGGGCTGAAGCCCAGGTCGTGGGGCAGGCTTGTAACTCCAGCCCTGTGGGAGGCTGATGCAGGAGAATTGCAATGAGCCCAATCTGTACAATTCAGTAATTTAGTGAGATCCTGTCTGAAAATTACAATTAAAAAATGGGGCAAGGATGTAGCTCAGTGGGAAGGCCCTGGGTTTAATTCCCGGTATTGCAAACAAAAGAAAGTGAAACAGAGTTGAGCTGTAACCTCCTCCAGGAAACCTTTGAAGCTCACCACTAGACTTCAACCAGATTGAGTAAAGCAGCCTGTTTACGGCGTGATGGCCCTGTGCTTGCTTGGGTGCTGCTCTTTGCCTGCTCACATACCCTGTCACCCTGTACACTGAGTCTTTTTCACCGTTGCCTCCTGTATGGCTGGAACAATTCCTGGCATGCTACTTTTTGCCTTAGGGCATGTTTTTTCCTGAATAAATAGCCAAACAGCTCCCAGTTCAAATAAGACTTGGTTTGTAAATACAATGGAAATTGAGGCCAGGAAAATGTAGTCAGTGTTGCCATAAAGTGTTCACATATTGCACACTCAAATATGGTGCTTCACGATCTTTTCCACCTCTTACGTGATTACCTCCCCGCCTCCCACCACCCTTCCCCCCCCCCCCCCCCCCCCCCCCCCCCCCCCCCCCCCCCCGAATTCCCGTGGGCTGAAAAGGACCGCAGTGACCTTTGTCATTTTGAGCAATTTTGTATCTTGTTCACATCAAGCTTGGCCCACTTTCATTATGGAAAAATGATCGACTTCATGTAAGGTAAGAGGAATCGCAGGATGGCCTCTTCCCCAGAAAGTCTTCAAAAATCCTCCCTGGCCTTTGGGAGGTCCCACCAGTGCATGGAACATGCGGAATCAGTATGACATGGTCATGTTTGTACATTTTTCAAGAAAAGATTAAATGTGATACAGTACTGGAAGTGAGCATGGGAGATTGGGGCCCTAGGTTTTAGGCTTTCCCTTGCTACAGGGGATGGAAAGAATATTGTTTCTCCTTAAAATGATTTATTTAAATGGGTAGGCTAGAATTCTACTTAAAACCCAGTGTCTGAATGCACCTGTTGAAGTCAGCTTCTTGTTCTCGCAGGTATTTAGGCATTGAATTTTCCCCATTAGGAGAGTGATTGACACTGTGGTCCTTACAATAACACATGATTATAACTCTGCAAATGGCAATTACATTCAATGGAAACCAGATGTTGCATGGAATTTGACTCTGGGTTTCTTGGTGAAGTAGATGAATTTGTAAAGTAGAAAACCACAATCATTACTCAGATGGACTATACATGAATTAATGACATAATATCTAAATCATATATGGTTGAAAATAATGATTAACTTAAACTACCGAGATAAGCTAATGAAAAACAGATTCTTAAAAATTAAAGATGTGTTTTATTCAATGCATTTTATTCATATGCTAATCACAAAACCAGACTTGTTTTTATGTCTCTTCAGCCTTAAGTAAGAAAAAAAAATATTTAAAAAAGAAGCACTTTTTGGTGGTTCATATTAGGGAGAAAGTGAACAACTATGATAATTTTTCTTGGCTAGTGAATTTTCAGAGTGTCTGAAATCAATCTTTTCAAAATACATTGTTAGCTGTGTTTTATGCCGAGACAGTATATTTCTATGGGCACATTTGGCATGCAAAGTCTCAGCTTTAGATGCCCATGCAAAAAACACAACCTCTCAAATGTAGCTTTTTCTCTCTCCAGAGTAAATGTGTGTTTACCACCCCCCCCCACACACACACACGTGCACGTGCACGCACACGTGATGATGCCTCAGGCCAGGAAGGCAAATCAGCATTCCATTTCAACCCACACTGTCCCTTGAAAGGATCAACCTTTGGTCAGTAACCTCCTCAGTGGTTAAGTTTGCAAACCTTGGCCCATCATTTCCACTGTCATGAATTCTCAATGACATCATCACTGTAAAATTAGGAACTCTCTCTCTTTTCCTGCAGATGTGAAAGTTTGACATCGCATTCCATGGTCCCGTGCCACACTTCATCAGCGTTTTTCCTTTGCTCTCTCCAAAGCCTGTGGCCGCATGTGGCGTGTAGATTGCCAGTGCTGTTTGGGAGCTCATATCAAATGCTGCTACCTAATCCCAGGCGGCCTTCCACAAGCCCACACCTGCAGCTCATTGAATCCTCCCGGAGTACAAAGGGCTGATTTACAGCACGAAGGATCCAGGCGCTGGTTGCAGCTGGGGCTCCAGCAGGAAAAGGAAGTTGTTCATCATCTTGTGCATTTCATTAACAATAGTGTACCCGATATGTAGCTTATAGAATAATTTCAAATCACTGACAGAGAGCATTATGGCATTTGGCACTACTAGGAAAAATACTTCAGGATGGGCAAATTAAACCTGAGCGTGAGGTTTCTGTGCGACCCGCTGCAACCATGTGCCCTGATTTACATTAGGTGGGTTGACCTTGTGAGATGTTCTGTTTCCTCGGGCATTTTCCCATTTCTCATTTCTTTCCCTTTGTCTTTGAAGCAGTCCTGGGGTAGAGCTCTGGGATGCTCTCGGCTTTCTGGATTTTTTTCCCCCCGTGTATCCACAGTCAAACACATACAGAGAACTGTGCTAAGCATCGTGTTTAGAAACCAATCCCCGACAGGCATGCCTGTAGCTGGTGGCGTGGGAGCTGCAGGGCAGAATCCAAGTGGTAAGTCTTTTTTCCTGTAATTTCGAATGGCTACTGATGTTAGTAAGTTCCAATCAGACACTGAGATCTCAGGACTGGCTCACCGGGACCATAGGGAATGACACACGACACAGCCTCCAGTGGCGTTTTATTGCCAAGCCAGCCTGCGCAAGTATTTTGCTATTGACTTGCGTTGTACTCAAGAAAAGCCCTCAGAGTGGACCTGCCATGAGGATGATGGGACTGAATGAAGGTGAAGGAAGGGAACAAGAAGAGACGGGCCAAAGCAGGCTGTCATCTGGCTGAGGTTCCCCCTGCTCCAAGCAGCCTCCCCGCCGGTGTCATCTGTGAGCCGCTAGGAGGAACATGTAGCTCTTGTCTAAGAAGGAACCATTGCTCTGTGTTCCCTGTTCTTTCCTGGGAGCAGCCTGCAGAGCCCACTTGAAGTATCCATCGAGGAAGTGATTCCCCCAAAATAAAAACCCTGCTGGAGCTAGAGTCTCCATGGATTTGGGGCAAGACCCACGTAGAAAAGCTGGGTAGTGACAGGCAATGCTAAAAGGCAGACTTCTGATCAGTTTACAGTGGCCACTTGAACATCAGCTGCTTCCCAAAGAAGGATAAAATCAATCAAAATCGCTATTCTCAAGGGAGAAGGGGCAGGGAGGAAAAGCAAATTTCTTTTCACTTTGTAATGGTAAACAAACTCGGTGCGGAGCAGTATCTGATGTGGCCGCGCCGAGTGCGGTTTCCAGTTTCTCTTGATGTGTCAAATGTATCCCTTATGTGAATCATGATTTAAAAATACTTCTCAGTGGGTTCGGGAAATCAATAAGCTTTCATGATTCTTTTCTTGCTTCACATAATTTCTGATTTCAAAAGAAACTCTGGATATTTCTTTAACATATATATATATATATATATATATATATATATATTGCATTTAAAAAACTAACAATTCTTCCAAGGGTTTCTCAAGCATTGTTGTTGAAGTGAGGTTTTTTTCTTTCCAAGCTTCCCCCTCTTTTTTTCCTTTAGCATAATTTGAATGATTATGGGGCTTATACATAAATTGAAGCCGGATTTATAAAATGCAACATAAAAATCCTTGGGAAGAAAGATAAATATAACAAGCTATGAAACCACGTTAGCCTCTTCCAACACTGGAAAGACTACAAACGGGACGTTAATAACCAGGATGTGTGACGTTTCCCAGGTTCGGGGCTGGGACCCCCAGGCAAGCTGCCGTAAGATGAGCAGTCCTGCATCCCTTGATTTCTCTGAAATACAAATCTAATTGCAGATTGGAACACATCCATTCACTTAGTCTGTAAAAATAATTTTCCCTGAATATTTACCCAAAGCGCATTATTGCTTATACAGTTGTGAAAAGCATTTAGCACTTTATAATCCTATATTTGCTCCTCTGTGGGCCTGGGAGCATACTCTCCTTACAAAATTCACAAATGCCTAGAAGGCTAACAATTTTTACAAAGTGTTCCTCATGGAAAACATCTGGAAGTTTTCCAGAATGGCATGCCAGATGTTATAGTTTTAGCAGTCACAAAAGTCCACTGCATACTGTGTGTGTGTGTGTGTGTGTGTGTGTGTGCACGTGTGCATGTGTTTCCTGGTTCTACAAAGCATGTGACTTAGACCTACTGATATCTTTTTCTCTACCTTTGGAACATTTTAGGTTTGGATAGTTTAATATTCACTTCTAGACAACTCTGCTTTCAGGATAATTATACATCTGGAAGGAGGGGAATCTGACGCAGACTACTATAACCCAATAGGCACTGAGAAAAGGGATCTTTAATTGGTATTTTAAAATTGATTTCTCGTTAAAGTTTTGAGTTAGCAACAAGGATAAGCAGCATGTGAGTGAGCCCTGGACACACGGCTTGCACAAGGAGGGAGGCACTTGCCTTCTGCCTTCCGACTTAAACTTAATGTGAAATGTCTTAATGTGACAATGTCCCCAGCTGCCCGGGGAGCAGTGCTGGGTACAGCAGGGAGAGGAGCCGACGGGATGCAGGTGTTCCTTCAGTGCTGCTCCACGGGGTGGATATCAGGAGGGCACACAGGCCAAGTCCCAGTTCCTGCTCTGTTTCTTCCTCGATCTTCTCTCCTCCCATTTCTAGAAGGCGGGCTCTATCTGTAGCAACCACTCTTCGGGAGGCTTCACAGCCCCTAGGAATTCGGACAAGAGACTGGCCTCTCTCCTCAGAACCAGCCCCTCAGGGGTCCTGCAGAGTGGGAGATTGCCCTCTTGGGATCATGGCAGAGATTAGGGACAAGAAGAAAGAGGAGGACAAGGGAAGGGCTCAACAGGGGCAAAGTCCCTAGAGTCTGGGGAGCTACGGGATTTGATAGCAGCAATCTGCTCTTTCACAGTGGAGATGAATGGATGGCACCCCCCTTCCCTATAAACCAGCCAGACACAATCCAGAACCTCCTCTGAGCAAACAATTTACTGAGCATAACATTGAACTAATCTCTTCTGTGTTATCAGTGCCATTTTGGAGAGAGAAAGGGCATGCAAGAAGAAAGGGAACCTCAGCAAAAACCAGGCAGGTGACTGGGGTGGTGGGCCGGTTACCTACGATGGTGAGGAGTCCTGTGGCTGGTGCAGGCGAGAAGGCAGGGATGTGGGGTTCAGAAAATGCAACACCAACCTGAGGAGGCTAGTCTTGTACAGTGGGCACAAGAAAAAGAATGAGATTCGGTCTTTGAGGAAAAGCCTTAGAGAACAAGGTGGTTGATAGGAGTTGTCGAGAGCAGTTCTCTGAGTTTCATTGAGCTCAGCCAGATTCCCCGAGCGCTTGCTTCATGTAGAACAGATGGTCTGCAGTGGGCTTTACCTGCCACGGTCTCTGGAGACACAACTCTTTCAGATTGCCAGGGTAGGGATTAGGACAAGCATAGGTCTGAGCAGAAAAGCACCTGCCATCTGAGGCTGCGATGACCTGCACAAGGCAGGTTTGAAAATAGCAAATAATTTTTCATCATTTTTGTTCTCTCATTTTCATTGATGGAACAGGTGTTTGCTCCAACAGGCACTGCCCAGTGAAGTTTCTGTGGAGTCCTTGTTTGACCTGGGAAAATCAGTCAGGTCCTCTGTCAGTGAAGCGGTGCCAGTGGCCCAGAGCACTCTTCCAGGAACTGGCTGGCACCTGTTTCTCCCACCTGGCGTGAACCTGGGGATGCTATCTCTCATCAGCTCCTGGGTCCTGGTCCTGAGTCACCTGGGCTCACTGTTGGCTCAGAAGGAAGCTGCATCTCTGGACTATGTTTGCTTCCTGCGTCCTGGGAAACCTTCAGTCTCAGGCAAATGAGGGGAGTTGGCCACCCTAGTGGAAGCAATGCTTTGGTTTCACCACATTACATTAGAGAGTTGGTTGTGAACTCCTCACTCCTGAAGTTACGGCAGCCCTCACCAAGCCTGTTCAGTTGGCTTCAGGGTCAGCCCTAAACCCTGAAATCTCCATCACACTGCTGTGAGGATACTACAGCTCAACTTTGTGCCTGCAGGAGGTATCACAGAAGTGTCTCAAAACCTGTCCCCTCTCTTGCGCTCCACAGCCTTGTTCCGTAGACTGCTGAGGAGTAGTAACTGGAACCTTCCCTGAGAAGCCAGGAGGACAGTTTGGTAGCTTATTGAGGAGAACCCAATGCCATGACAGAGACTACTTTTAGTTCTGGAGTCACAGTCAATGCGACTTTCAACTGTGGGAGGTGCTTAATCTCTTTACGTCTCCGTCTTCTCATTAGTGGAATGAGTGTAGTTGTTCTGGCCCCTTAGTGTGATTGTCTGAAAAGCTTACTGCTGTGTTTGGTATGAAGCCTTAGCTTTTTTAAAAAAAATGTGTGTCTCTACCGTGGGGGACTCGCAGTCATCGTTCAAAGAGAAAAAATATGTCCGCTTTCCAGCGTGATGGGAGAAGTCACCTGTGTCGGTGGCTCTCACCCTTGGCATCATCCCTCCTTTTTTGTTGGTGGGTTTGTTGTTCTCTGTTCTCTTGGGCCACATTCTGTTTCTCTGGCTCTCTTCAGCCTTCTCCCAGTATTGTTTCCACACCTTTCCCTTGACGTCACTGTTGTCCCTATCGCTGTACATGATGCCAGCCCACTTTCAGGGCCAACTTCATTCTCTTGTGTGACCACAAGAGGGCCTCCAGCCCAGTTTCCACCCTATTTCTACCCATCACCATTCTCTTAGTTCCTGTATAGTTTTAGCTGAATGATACCATAGACATCGACTCAGACTCCACCTATGTGTCTCTGTCTCTCCCTACCTTCCCACCTCTGTTCTACCTTCTCATACATCCAGTTAACAACTCAGCATAATTTACACCAGGCATATTTTTTCAAAACCAAACCAATTTTCATGGACTCTCACTTTGTCTACTTACAGAAAACTCACCAATAGATTTTTAACCTTTAATTTCATATCTCTCCAACTTATTCTGCTTCCTTCAGTGAGGTTAGTTATCTTTTAAAAACCCACACTGGACCATGACACTTTCTAATTCAAAAACTTTTACTGTACCTCCACTACTTCCAAGTTAAGGTCATGTGACTGAATTTGGAATTGACGATCCTAATCTTAATCTTTTAACCAACTTCAACAACTCACCATGGAGCCCAGGCCGGCCTTGCACTCACAGCAATCCTCCTGTCTCAGCCTCCCAAGTGCTGGGATTATAGGTGTGTGCCAACACACCCGGCTTATGTGGTGCTGGAAAATTGAACTCAGGTACTTAGCACTTGCTAGGCAAGTGCTTTAACCACTGAGCCATTTCTCCAGCCCCTTCACCAGCCTCTTGTCTCCTCACTTCTCCCGCTTTTCTCTCTTCCTCTGCTTTATAGTGACACTAGGCACTTTCACTCCTTTGCGTGTGCCTTCCTTTAAAGGTGTGGCTATTAAGCACCCGTCCTTCAACACCCACCCTGACCTTATCTCTTCTGCTTCAGTGAAATGAAAGCCGTAGAAGGTTGCACATTTGTTGTTGTCGACTTCAACTTCTGGCAACTTCACCATGACTACCCTGGTTGGAATATCTTAGGAGAAGAAATATAGAATTGAACACGTAAGCAGTACTCAGTGATGGGCTTCAAAATAGATCACTATGGCCAAAGAGCTCAACACTAGATAATTCTGATGGCTCACAGGAGATGATCACAGAGACCCTGGAGTAGATGCCCCAGCTCTTTCATTAAGCACAGACAAAGCGCTGCCTCAAAGAAGCTCTGGGGCTGAGAAGGCCTCCCACCCTCCTGGAGAAGCCTTTGGAGAACTTGCAGGTGCAGAATCCTGTCATCTCAATGGCTCAAAAACTCCTTTTACTAGAGGTGTTTCTCGTTAGAGGTGTTCAGCTGACAAAGAAAAGAAATCAGGAAAGTTGAGTTGTACATAAATGTGTGGACGCCACTTTCAAGCTAGGTTTCCAGAGATATGGTCATGCGTCTTTTGTGCCTATTCTATTTTATTTGTGAAATGTAAAGAACTGTAAAGGCAAATATCAATCCTGACTTTGCATCTTTTTAAATGAAGGGAGCTGTAGTGCTGAAATGACACATTCTGAGCGTAGTGTAGAACTAGGGTAGCTGTGTTTTGCAGGCACTATAGATCCGTGTCAGTGTTACACCCAATGCAGAAACCTGGTGCACATCTAGAGGTCAGTGGGGACGTTGCGTTCCTTGACATTGAGGCTTGAGATGATTTCCCACTCCATTTTGGTCATTGTAGTCTGTGGAAGTCCATTTGTCTCTTCTATTCTCCTGTCAACTCTCCGGGACTATTTCTAAATGAATCCAAGGCCTAGTCTCTGCTTTTTAGATTTGATCTGATTTTTTGACAAATGAACGGATCATTCTTACAGTGGTGCCTGCAGCCCACATCTTTGCAAATGCTGATGTAAGGCAACTCCATTTGTTTTCTGCCTTGTTCCTAAATGTATGTCTCCAAAGGTGTTCAGCAGAGCCAAAGAAACTCCAGTTGAACAGAACTTTCCTTCTATAAGACTCATCTGAGCTTCGTGACCCCACTTTGTTCTGTTTCGAAGACGGTGCAATGTTTGGATTATACGTAAGGAGCGTTTATAGTCAAATCAATGTTTTAAGGATGAAGAAACCACCGTGTGCCTGAGAATTTGTGGTAAGACTCTGAGAGACCTTCACGAGATGAGATGGAAATGATCTTTGAAGACATAGTGTCTACTACGGAGAAGAAAGGAGATCACCCCCGCTAAGAATATGGGCAAGAGCTTGGGTGGCAACAGGCAGCAGCAAGAATGGGGGGTCTTTGGGGTGCTAGAGAAAAATGAGCCCAGCCTGGTGTCTAGGGAACCCACCCACGAGGAGAAACCGTTGCTTTTCTGCTTATCATCACACATAAATTCACAAAATGATCTCTCTCTTTTTTGAATTAGTGCCTTCCACCTTTATAGACAATGACTCCTCAGGGAAGGCGCTTTCCTACTTAGTCGATCTGCGGCTGCTGGTGCTCTGCTGGGAAGTCAGTAATACCTACCGATGGACCTGTTCTGGGCTGTTCCCTGAAGTCTTCTTCTGCGGCTTCTGAGCAGGCCTCTGTTCTCCTTCTGACCTCGGCTCTCCCTTGCCTTCCCAGTCTTCCTGTGGTTGCCATTCCTTCCCCTGCCTTCCTCTGTCCTGCTCCTCACGAGCCTTGATTAGAGGTAAACCCGCAGAGCGGGCCCTCGCAGCTGTCTTTCCCTGTGCTGCTCCCAAGTGGAGGCATCTGGTTCTCATTCCCCTCTTGATGCATCGGTCTCCACTTTCACCTCGCTCTGTTTACGTATATATTATTCCTGTTTGAAACTCAGAGCTCCTAACTGGTTTTGTACCCCCCTCACAGTAAAAGTAGCATCCACAGGAAATCTGAAGAGAGTTGGACAGGTTAAGAGGAGCTTGTGCGTAATTCAAACCTTAAGCAGAAGAAAATGTCTTTACCCAGGGAGATGTGAACACACGAGACCTTTCTGAGGAGGTATTACTAACCTCTACTGGTGGAAAGCTTTTATGGAGTTTTGTTGGTCATTAAAATGGGATTCGAATTTATGTGGGGGCATGTGAATTCCTTTCAGGAGGACAGCCAAAGCTTTTAAGATATTCTCAAAGAGATGTGTAACCCCAAAAGAAGTGAAAATTGACTATCACACATCTTCCTATATAGTTACTATAACAACTTCATTTTTACCTGAAGGAAGCTAAGAGTTGGAGAGCTATGTTCTTGTCCAAGTCACTGAGTAGTAGGAACAACTGTGACACCAACAGTGTGCTGTAGTTTGGTTCTTAATCTCCCCTGAAAGCTCTATTCCACTCATCATATATTTGGAAACCTGTTCTGTTGGGAACTGGGGCCTAACTGGAAGGGACAGATGGTTGGGGCTTGACCAGAAAGGATTGCGTCAACTTGTTGACATTGAGGATTGCCCAGGGCACAGCTTTCAGTTTTTTGTTATTGACCTTGTGAGCCAGGAGATGATGGGTGGCATCCACCCTGGGTGTGTGTGTGTGTGTGTGTGTGTGTGTGTGTGTGTGTGTGTGTGTGTGTGTGCGGGGGGGCAACAGGCTTGAACTAAGTGAAGGAAAAAAAACCAAACATTGTTATAGCTTATTCCTGGGAGGACTCTAGCCTTGCCTGAGTCTCCAGACATGACAAACTCCTCACTCACTTGGCTCCTACTTCACTTGGCTTCTGTCTACAATGCTGTAAGCAGCTCTCCAGCCTTTGCCATCTGTTTCCATTGTCGCTAGCTGCCTACGAATAGACTGTGTGAGACCTTCTGAAACTGAGATAAATAAATCTTTTCTCTCTGTCATGGTTTGGATCTGGAGTGTCCTCCCAAAGTCTCATGTACCTATGGATACTGTGGAGTATTAAGAGCTGGGGCCTGGCTGGAAGGGAAGGATGCTTTGGGCTTGACCTGGAGGGCCTTGTGCTGGTCCACCCTTTCTCTCAGGCTTCTCTCTGGTCTGCTATGTTGTGAGGATCTCTGTCTCTGTAGAACTGGCTTTGGCTTTGGTTTTAGCTGCAAACCCCACCATGTGGTCCTACCATTTTCCAGCCACCTACCTACGAATGGACTGTGATTTTCTGAAACTAAGCTGAAATAAACCCTGCCTCCCCTAAATTTGTGGTTGTCAGGTCTTGAGTCACAGCGATGAGTAAGTAACTAAGACACTCTCTTAAGTTGTGGATGTTGGCTATTCGAAAGCAGTAATGAGACAGCTCCCACTGGACCTCTTAGGTTCACATTCGAAGCTGGTTGGAGCATGTGTGCTTTCTGTGGTGCCTGCAGCATTAAAGGACACTTGAAGCACACAGCTCATCCTTGGCTGCCATAGGAATTTCCTGCAGAGCAGAGTAAGCAGATTCTCTGTTATCCAGGTTACACTGTAGCCTATTTCAGTTGAAAGTCTGAGTATGGGATTCAAGTACGCAGCAATTCAAGTACTTAAAACTCTTTGGGTGACTTTAACATGCAGTCAAGTTTGTAAATCATCAACCAAAAGCATCTGGAATGATGAGGTGAGATTCTGTGTGAGTTGGGAAAGACTGAGTTCGGTGGCCACAAATGAACTCAGGGCACTGATGAGCCTCCAAGGCCTTGCCCAATCAAACACTCCGGGGATTGGCCTTTTCTTTTCTCTGTTTATCAAAGCCCATCATCAGCAGGAGACCATCAGCCGGAAATGCTCTCTCCCTTACCTGTTCCCTCAAAGCACCACTACTTCCTCTCTCCCTCACTCAGCTCTAATTTACTCTGTATAAATCTCAAGGGCTTTTCCTCGATGCCATCTTTGAATTCTCCTTTTGTTTCTCCCAGTGCATGGCTATATACAATCATCACTCAGCCAATATTTCTAGATGAAAACACAAGTGAAAATGTGTCTTAAGCACATCACAAATTCTTAGTCATTATCATGATTATCTCTTAGGCCAATATCCATGCTGAATTCACGACAATGTAAAAAATTAATTTCTAATCTGAGCGTAGTGACACATACCTTCACTTCTAGAACTCTGGGAGGCCGAGATAGCAGGTTGACAGGACGATGCCCAGCCCAAACAACTTGGAGGATTTGTCTCAAAATAAAAAAGGGCTCAGTGCACCGTACAATACTGCCAAAAGATTCTATCATAGTTGCTGGACCAGAGTGCTTTTTCTGGGGTTCTTTTTAACAATCTTAAGGAGGGAGAAGTGGAAAGAAAAACAGTATTTACTTAACTCTAATTTGTAAGCAATGTTATCTATAAACTTCTGGCTGAAGAGAACTAGCGAACTAATTTGTTTTGGAGGGTACAAGCATTCTTTGATATTTCAGCCGCTTCCCAAACTGCCCCAACTTGGGCATGTGCTGTTGGGCTTTTTCTTATAGGTAGATATTCTTATAGGTAGAGGCTTAATGTTTGAGCCTTGTTTGATGAATTTTCTGTGATTATAAAAACGATGACAGTACAAAATCATGAGTTTCACTCAATCAAAGGAAACTACACTAAATCGTCCAGCAGGGTTCTTCAAACGCTGTTGTTAAAGACCTTTATATCACCAATATCTAGCATTTTTCTTAGCAGAGAAATAGAGGATCATTCACAACAGAAGCAAGAAAGAGACAAAGAGGCGCCACAAGAAATGAACGCCATCATCATGGCTCCTCATCTGAGGGGTGCGCTCAGGTTCCAGTGTCCAGAGGCCCTAGCGGGGGCCCTATCAGCCACCTAACAAGATCATCCATCATTGGCATGTCACTTATTTCTCTTCCACTCAGTATTCTCAACCCTAATATAGGGGTGGTGATGATATTTGCCCTCTGAGACACGGGGATTGAGGTTCTCATATGAGGTGCTAAGCTAAGTCTGGCCCCTTCCCTTCTCGGTGTTAGCTTTCCGAAACTCTGGGTCATGTGCACTTGGAGAAGTGGCTCAGAGACAGAGTGGACGTGAACTCTGGCTTTGCGACCCAGCCTCAGCTTTTCTTGCCCCGTTGTTGGCCACTCTGGTTCAAGCTTGGACTTGGAAGATCTGGAACCTAAAAATCCAAGAACAAAAATAGCTGTGATGTTCAGTGTGGGCTTCCCACATGGCCAGGCCCGAGGGTGCACGCGTGCTTCCTAACAGAAGATCTGCCTCTCAGAGGGGCGGAGAAGTCACCTTCCAGCACCTCCTCCTCTGTGGGGTGGCTATAGGACAGACCTTCATCTTACCTTCTCCTCGTGACCAGCCTAAAACAGGCTCACACATGGAATCCAAATCTTCACTGACATGGTGGCCTTCCCAGAAGTGGGTGGTACTGTAGATTGCTCTCCCAGCAGGGATGGTTTGAACTTTTCATCACCTAGACCACAGTTCAAGCTTGAAGAACGTAGTGGAATTAATTCTGTGGGTCTCACCTCACAGCACTGAGAAGCCCTCTGTCACATACACAAATCATGTTACTTTTCCACTCTTTGGTGGTTGATGACCCAGGCAGGCAACAAAAGCTGCTGATGTGTGAATATAAACACAAACATCTATGGATAGAGTGGAGCGCAGCACTGGCCGCCACAGCTGGGTCCCAGCCACTGTGCCAGGTGGCATCAGGAACTGCCTGTCTTATAAATGACTGGCAGGTGAGTGGAACTGCATAAAAACCTTTCCTGATTTCCATATTGTACTCAGTTCCTCATTTTCATTCTTTTACTAGAGAAATCGCCCATGTGCAGTGGTGAGAAAAGGAAATGGGGAATACTGTCTGCTCCTGGGAAAAACAGAATTGCAGGGGTGGAAGCCCAAAAAGGAATGGGCACCCGGGGTCCCGTGTCTAGCCTGTAGCAGCTGTGTGACGTGGGGCAGGTCAACTCCAGCCTCACTCTGTAGGTCAGGGCTGATGATAACTACTTTGCCATTGTCACTGGAGATTATAAAGTATCCACTGCACTTCACACGGGAACTGGGGAAGGTCACTGTTGAATTCTCTGTCTCTGTCTCTCTCTCTCTCTTTCATTGCTCTCTCTCTCCCTCCTAGTATAGAAAAATTGCTCAGCACATTTTTGTTGTACATATGAAAAAAAATTATATGGAAGAATACTGTAGACCCCAACTAAACCACTTGCGACTTTAAGGAGGGCAGGAAGTGCGTCTTAGACCTCACTGTGCTCCAAAGCCTACCCTAGGACCTGGCAAGAGGTGGCTCACAGTTCACGCGGTAAAATTAGCGTATACATGCCAGATGTGACACTCTCACAGAGGCCCTGAAGCTCCAACTCCTTCCCTTATTCTAAGATTATTTACTCTGAAAATCTTGTTTATATTAACTGAACCTCGATTCATTTTGTCTGTGTGTCTTGCTCCTTTCCACAAGCTGTGAGATCCCCAGGGAAAGGACGCTGCCTTCATCTTGCCAGTTCTCCTGGCCCCAAAGTCAAACCCTCAGAGGAGCAAATGGCATCAGGGTGTGGTGGAATATTGTACCAAGGCATGATTTAAAAACCTTATGTTTTTTATTATAGAAATAATAGAAGTTCATGTTACAAAATTTGTAAAGTTTAAAATAATGTAATAATATAAAGAAATAATTTAAAAAGCCATTACCATAATTCTACTGCAGAATGATTATTCAACATTAAATAACTATAATTTTATTTGAAAATAGAAAGAGAAGAGATTGAAGACATTACTTAGTTTCTGACAAATGTCCTCTCCATGTAAGAGATGTTAATTATTGAATGAATTCTTATTCTCTCCTTTTCTAAGAAGAAAAATAGATGCTCTATGTTTCACTATGTCAGGGGCAAGGTATTAAATTTTCATCTAGCTAAACTCAATCAAAGGATAGTAAATATTGATGTCAGGCAAACACACTACCAGAATTAGCAATTTTTCTCTAGTAAAGTAAATAAAAATACTTTCATTAATTTTTAGGATTACCCTTCAGCAAAGATTTATATGGAAATTTTCCTTTGGAAAAAATATCCTATTCAAGTGAAAAAACACTTTAAAGGAAGATGAACAGGCACATCATGACAAAGTTGGGGGAAATTGGGGAAGTTCCTGTTACACCATCAAATCCCTTCGTAATATCACAGGGGTACTTTGTTGTCTTCTTTCTTGAGTTTCTTGAATAAAAGAGTTTCATTTTGTTTTTTTCTAACATATGTTGAAAAGTGACACGTTACATGTATCTGAACTCTTAGCACAATCAATTCACTTTATCCATACTAATCTGGCATTTTATGGATGGAGAATTGAAGGGTTAAATAAGTCAAGAGCTCACAGTCAATTTGGTTTTATTATTATTATTGTTGTTGTTATTTTGAGCCAGGCCCGGTAGTACAGGTCTTTACTTTCTATTTATTCATTTATTTTATATAGTTGTATCACGTGCCACCATTCTTGGCCTACGTGATACTGGGGAATCAAACGTAGGGCTGGCACTCGCCAGGCAAGCACTCCTAATCATTGAGCTATGTCTCCAGCCCTCCATAGCCAGGTTGTATTAGAGTGGCGGAGGAGATTTTGGGTGAGAGGAGACTTTTATTCCACCATCAGCAGATCTGGAAGGGGTTTTAGAGAAATCTTCTAGTCAAACCGTTTTATTTCAGGATTAGGAAACTGAGGCCAGAAGTGTCAAATGACACTCACGGTTTCCCTGGCAGTTATCAGCATGGCTGGACTAATCCTAAGTCTTCTTATTCTTGTGTTAGTGCTTTCTCCATTATTTTAACCTCGCTTACAGTCACATAATCTACGCCAGGACTAAATACATTTAGATCATAATTTCATTCCCTTGGATCCATCGAAAATGCTGGTGTTTGCTCTAACCAGTGGTCTCTCCTTCGGTGTGTGTAGAACTCCCTGGATCAGTGAGTCTTTTTCAAAACTGGGAATCACCAGTGTCATACGTTAAAAGATGAGTTGGAATAAAACCAGGGGCCTGAGTGGCTTTTGGTTCCAGAAATTCCCGCGGGTGGTGTGAGGAGGCCAGGGCCATTATCTGCCTTTCAACCTCGCCCTTGTCATTTGTAGTTAGGACCAGAGGTGAGAAGTGCCAGTGGGAACACAGCTACTCTGTTTTCTTAGGCAAATCGTCAATGCCAGTCTGCAAGTGTGGGCCCAGCCATGTGCTAAGCCTCGGAGAACCCTTGCCTCTGGGTCTTCATTTTCAACACTAGCTTCTTGTTGTTTTTTAGCAAAGGTTTGGTAGTGTTCGTCAGGTTTCACCCTTTCAACATCAGAGTGTCATTCCTTCGGCTAACTATTTTTTTCTCTGCTTCTTCACTTGGTGATGACAGGAGAAACTGCTAGTTTTTTTTTTTTAAAGTTGATTTAATGGTCCACTTGCAAGAAGCCACACAGCAACCAATCTGTTCTTAAGATTTGGAATTTATTTGATTCATCTTCTCCAGTGACTTATTGAAATTGTCTTTAGAATGTGTCCAAAATGGGTGTTGTGCACTCTGCTGATGGAACCAGACCCAGAATTTCCATCCAGGTATTTATTTAATTGTCTCTTCTAATTCTCTCTCCTGACACTCATCTTGAAGTTTACTTTTGCCATTTTGCTGGAACTGCACTCCACCCCTGCCCCAAACATTTAACTCCTCTCAGATCAATCCAAGCCCAGCCCCGAATTTCCCAGTTTGGCTCTAAATCAATGCCAGACTGTACAATATGTTAGTAGTGGCTCAGGCTTCAGGGAGAAGAATTTTCATGAGCAGTTTTAGAGATACAGATAAAAGCAGTAGAAAGCACATACTTAAACGCTACAGTGGTCAGTCCTTCAGACAGAAACTGATACAAGAGAGAATGCAGGGTAAATATTGAGAGTGTGGTCCAAAGCCTGAAGCATTTCTTCTTCAAGCTAAATGCTCTACATTTGAACTTGGTCCCAAACAAGCAAGAGTCTTGCGAAGGCAGGAACAGTCTACTGGCCTGGGCTGTGTCTAGGGGAATTTCTCCATGGAGGGCAGGTTGCTTCTCAGGAGTGGATCCCTCTCTATCTGTGAGACGCAGCACCGTCTTCCTTTGTGTGTTGAGGACACGTGACGATAATGTGGATCCAAGGCTAGGCTTTGCGTTCTTTCCTACAGAGTCGATGCTACAGAGTCCAGCTCTTCGTAAGACAAATGTAAGGAAATCGACTCTCCTCTATGTGTCAGTTTCCTCCTCTAGAAAATCTGTGGTATAGAACAGAATGCAGGTTCCTCCAGGGGTATTGTTCGATGACCACTGGGGCTAGCACTACACGAGGTTTGGGGATCAAAAATGAGAAAGTATCTGAGAAGTCATCTGGTTCAGCTTCATGGCTCAGTTTGCCTTTGCTATATACCAAACTCCACAAAAAATCTAATGGCTTGAAACAAAATACATAGTATTTCTCAGAGTTCTGTGGGTTGGCCAAGAAATCCCTTTCCTGCTTTTCTTGGGTTCAGTCATGTCACCGCTTTCAGCTAAAGGAGCAGCTGGGCTGGTGGGTCCCAGATGGTCTCACTCGTGTGTCTAGACTTTGGTACTGGCTCTTGGTTGGGGTCCATGTACTTCTCGCCAAGACCTTTCACCCTCTAGTCGATTAGGGCACATTTTTTATGGGATAAACTGAGGGCAGCATTCCAAGTGAGAGAAAGCTGCAAGGCTTCTTCAGGCCTGGTTCCAGCGTCACCGAAGTCACTTTCGATGTGCTTTATTGAACAAAGCGTATCATGTGGTCTCCCAGATACAAGGGGATAGGATGTAAATTCCATATCTTTATAGAAGCTAGGAAAATCACATTGGAAAGGGCGATTCAGGATAGAAGAAATTATAGTGGCCTCCTTTTAAATACAAGCTAGCAACTATATTAGTCATACCAAGAAGAGATTCAGGTACAAAGAGGTCACACAGACAGGGTACTGGCACGGTCATGATGAGAAGTAGTTATCCTAACTCCCTCAATCTACTTGTGTTAATGAGCTTTCTCTCTCTGAGATAACAAACGCGAAATACACAACTTCAGGGGAAGAAAGATTAATTTTGCCACCTGATTTCAGAGGTTTCAGTTCAGGACTGCTGGCGCTGTTGGTTTTGGGGCACAATGTCATGGCAGGGATCCTCCTGGTGGTCAGGAAGTGAAAGAGGACAGGGCCAGGATCCCAGTGTCTTCTTCAAGGCATGGTCCCAGTGACCTACTTCTCCAACTAGGCCCCACCTCCTAAAATCTTTATTGCTTTTCGACAGCACCATCAGTTGAGAACCATGCCTTCAATATATGAACTTTTGGGGGACATTTGTGGCCCAAAATATAACATTCATGATGTGATCACTCCATGATCTACTTCTTCCCATGGCCATTTCCAAGCCTAAGTATCAACTGTAATAATTATTGGTCATATACTGCTTGTGGCCTTGAAGATGAATAAGAAAAAAACAGTTTTCCTTCAAATAATCTGTAGCCAATGCTCAGTGAGGTTCTCAAAATAGAGAAATAATCAGGTTTTAAATAGGGCCTTAACCTATATCTAAATCTCTGTAACAATGGGTGTCCTTGGTGGAAATAAAAGTTCCTTCTTACCTTCAGTTCAGTAAGAATTACCGTATATTTTTACCAGGACAATTGAGGTTCCTTTTCACTTTCCACAGTCTCCTCCACAGTAAGTTTAATACACGAAGAAAGATAATATCCAAATGATCATAAATCTGTCGGCATTCCATTTCAGAACAGAGGCAAATGGGGCTCCAATGGATCTGCAAGATTGTGTATATCTGGATTACCGTTTTTATCCTTTAATGGGGTGGACCTCAGGGTCAAGTTTTATTATATGCATCTTAAAAATGTAGAGCTGGAGTTTCAGAGAGGGGGTTGAGAGGTGACCCGAGTCAGGGTGGGACATTAACCTTCCGACCTGCGAGCCTGATGAATCTCAAGCAACATTGTGCTCCAGAGGGGAGGTGTTTTGGCACAGGGAGGGAGACTAGACTCCCTGGTGTTTCATTTTAAGCTTTGAAAGGCTAAACTTAGGCTTGCCTTTGCCCTCTAACCTACCAAGGCCACCCATAGCAAGGACCACCTTTAGGATCCTCAACTTCCTCTTCTTGGACCTTAGTTCTGCTCTTGCCTTCCCGTACCTGTTTGGTTGTGTCGTAATTAGTTGCTTTGCAGCATACACGCTTTCAGCAAAGAGTGAGCTGTCAATTATTGGCACGTTAGTGTGAGTATCAGTGAGAGGCAAGCCTGATATTTTATCAGGAAAAGAAATGCTTTATTCATGGAGAGAGGGAGTCTTGTTATCAGCAAATACTTTATAATTTTCCCGAGTGTCTTGAGATTATGCTTGAACTTTCTGCTCTTTGCAGCTATTCACAGTCTAAACTTTTTGTGTAATAAAATTTCAGAACTGAAGTGGCCATTGGAAGTATTATTTATATTCTTTATTTTGTTGGTAAAAGAAACTGAGCCCCAGGGAACTGAAGGAATAGCATGGCGGTTAGAGCACTTCCTAGCAAGTGCAAGGCCCTGAGTTTCATTCCCAGCAGCTCATAAGCTGGGAATGGTGGTGTGTACCTATAGACCCAGCACACAAGAGGATGAGGCAGGAGGATTGCCTTGAATTTGAAGCCAGTCTGGGCTACATAGTGAATTCAGGACCAGCCTACACTATGAAGCAAAACCATCTCAAAAAAAGAAAAAAAAAAAATTGAGACCCATAAGGGGTGACTTGCCCTTTTACACAACTAGTTAGGAGCAGAGTTAGAATTCAAGCTGTTATCACTAGAGCTTTCCACCAGCACAGTGTGAGCCCGTAGATGCCATGTTCTCTTCCTGGGAAATCAACAGAAATGAAGGGTTTTCAGTTGCATAAACCCCACAGATCTTTTTTAAAACAGTAAAAAGGGCAGAGATTTTGGTAGAAAAACAGAGGATTAAAAGATGAGAGGAGGCCCTGGGTTGCTGTGGCTGCAGATGCAGTGCAGCAAAATGGCCTTGGGAAAAATAACATCTGGCAGATTGGATCTTGGTCTTCAACATTCGGATATAAGTGCAGTAGATGGGCTTGGCAACTGGCAGAATCTCCTTGCTCTTCTGTTAAGTAAAACATAAGAGTCAGTAATCTCTGAGCAAATCCGTTGGCTTTCTAGATTTAGAACTTGGAAATGCAAGACCCTGATGCAGCAACCAGAATAAGCACAGGCTTGGAGTCGCCAGAGGTGACTAGGTGTCTCAGGGGCAGCAAAAGGACCAGCTAAGCTGAGTGGAATGATTGATGTTGGCAATTCTCAGTAAAATAGGGCTAAGAGTTACTTTCCAAACAGGACAAAATATGCCCATCAGATCAACAAAACAGGACTCATTCTTGCCACCACAAGTAAACGCTTCTCTGGAGGATTTAGATAACTCCACTGCAGCCTGGCCGTGTCTTGGTTTGGAGCCCTTTTAAACACGGAGAGGTAGAAGAGCCCCCATTTTTTCCTGAAAGAAATGATTCAATGGTGGAATTTTTGGCATCACTGACAAGCAAGTGAAAGAAACAATTGTGGGCAGAATTTTTCTAGATAATCTTCAAATCCTACATTGATCTTTGTGTTGTGTTTCCCTTAAAACATCCTCAAAGGCAGTCCCTTTGGTATGTTTTGCAGTACTAGGAATGATCTCAAGGCATGTTGTCTAATGCTGAGCTACATCTGCAGCTCTTTTTATTTTTTTTCCTTTGAGAAAATTTGTCACTAAGTTGTCCAGGTTGAGCTTGAACTTTTGATGCTCCCGCCTCAGGCTCCTGAGTTGCTGGGGTGATTGGGTGCACCATCACATCCAGTTAAGAGCAGCCACTTTATAAGATTTTTTCACCTGTACTTCCTCCTGATTGGAGAGGCAGCCGTGGAGGAGGCAGGCCTTTGAGAAGACTGCCCTTCAGGCCTGCCTCTTCCAGGTCAGAGGCCTTAGTCCAGGCCATTAGCATCGTCATGCTGCTGTATGCTTTTATGACAAGAGATATAATGATATCTACTCTGTCTTTTCGAGAAACGTGTTTTAAGAAGCAAATAAAAATGTACGTGAATCTGTTTTATTAAGGAAGGAAATTTATAGATAGGAGGGGCAGTTGTTATTCAGTTCCCTCCAGCCTATGGATGTTCAGTTTCCTGTGAGCTTAGGCAGATATTCATCTGCACTCACCCTATAAAACCCCAGCCTCTTCCTAGTGCACCCCAGGCCCGCATCATGGAATCCCACATGCCCAGGGTGTATGGCCTTCAGCTGGAGAGCCAGCCTGAAATTGAGTTAGCAGAGCAGGTACAATGAAAAGCCTAGGGCTCTGGAATTTTTAAAAGGGAACCAACACCAACATCTCTGAAATAAATTGATTTGGTTGAAACTCTGCCAAAGAAATTACCTTAATTCTGAGACTAAATATGTTGCGTTCCAGTCCAAATGGACTTTTTTTTTGGCCAATCCCCTGAGATGTCAGCACTGAAGTTTAATAGGGAAAGGGCAGTAGAACTTGCAGCTTTAGCTCACTGATGTCACTCTTTGCTTTTTGAGCCAAAGAACAAGAAAATCCAACACTTCCTTCAAGTATGAAGGCATCGGATGGGAACGATACAAGTATGTTTGTGGTTTCTATATATTTTCTTTTAAAGAAAAACACAGGAATTGAAGAGGATACATTTTTCAGAATCTTGACAGGCATATGTGCTCCTCTTGGAGAGGGGCCCACCTGGGAAACTTGGCTGTCTGGTGAAAAATCTATCTTTTTATTCCTTGATTAAAAAAAAAAAAAAGATCATAGAGGTCTACTCTGAACCATGGAAGAACTTAATGCCAAATCAAACTTCAAAAATCAGATCCAGGGGCGAGATTTGGAATCTGGGCATAGTTAAGCTTTGGGTTGAAAGGCAAGTGTTGCTTTTATTGGTAAGGAAGTGAGAAAATCAAGATCAGGAGTGGGTGACTTCCCTACAGCACGGAGGTGTCTGTGTGTGAGGCCGAACTGGAAGCCCAGGCTTTGTGACAACAGAACTTTTGTGACTGAGCATAAATGATTCTTTAACAATAAATATTCTTTAATAATATTATTAAATAAGATATATTTTCGGAGCCACCTTGATGGTCAGAATTCTCACACTGCCTGGCAGTAATTGCTCTGAGTAATTAAATGACAGACACTCTCCCTCATGCAATGAAGTAGCTTATAGCCAACCTCAAAGGGAAGCCTATCTGGGACAAGTGTTCTGAGACTTCTTTAGCCAGGTGAGTCACACTTGCGCTGATTTCAAATGCAGTAGTAAAGCTTGCTACCTCGAGCCATTTCTTCATGATTTCCACTAGAGAGTACAAGATACTGTATCAAATCAGTGAATTCAATTTGACTTCATCATCCCGAGTCGAGCAAAAGCTCAAAAGTGAGGCATACAGCTTGTGCGGGAGGTTAGTTCTCAGAGCCTTGGTTCCTAGCACTTCCGAAGTGTTGACTCAACATTCGGTGATTGACTGTAGATGGTTAAAGGTTATACTGGTGGTAGAGTGGCTGGGAGCATAGAGAAGAGGGGATGATCAATCTTCCTGGGGTGTGGAAAGAACAAGGTCAAAGAAAGCTTCAAAGCTGATATTTGATCTGAGCCTTAAAGGAAAACACATTGGGGAGCAAATAATCATCCATTTGTCTATCTAAGTTTCAGGTTATATATTAAAGGGGCACTAATATGGACATAAAACACTCACACATCCTGGATGTGGAAGGTGACCCTTGGCCCAGAGTAGGGCTCCAGGGAGCCCAGCTTGCGACCATTGGAGTTGCTAGGTCTGTTTCTGGGCTGGGCTCATAGCTGTCCTCAGTGGCTGGAGTTTAGACCTCTGGGCAGCCTCACCTGACTTCCTGCCTTCCCCTGGCCGAGTCCCTGGGCCAGGCTGTTGTACTTGGCCTCCCTCCACTCTCAGGGTATGCAATTACTCAGAAACTCCCAGCTGCTCCTAAGCCCCACACTGAGTTTCCAAACAAAACCTGTGAAAACAGATCTGTGGTGGCAGTTTGGGCTACACTTGGCAACAGCATGGACCCACGGTCCACCAGCAGGCTCCTGAGGACCAGCCGTTCCAGATGTGGACAGAGCCTGGACAGACACTGTCTTTGGGGCACATCCAGGGAATATCTGCCTAGGAACTCATAGGTTCCGTGCCACTCTCTTGGCTCCGTGTGCACCGAAGGGAGCCGGATGTCTTCGCAGTGTGTCTTGCCTCTTCCCTGAAGCTGTGGGCTCATGTCTGCAGCCATGCAGCAGCAGGAGGAAGTCACCTCAGGGGGACCTGGGGTGCCTGCCATCTTTTTGGAGGGGGAATGTGGCGTCGCTGTGGGACCCCCGCCCACCTCTCCGACGTGACTCATCACTCTGCCCTGTGTTTAAGGACTTGCCTGTGGCTCTTCCCGCCATCTCATCACCGCACGCCATGGCTGCCATTCGTGTCACTGTTTCTCACCTGAATTATGTGTAGTTTTCTAACTCCTTTCCCTGTCTGTGTTGTTTCCATCTTTTAGAGACACCCTATTTCCAGACATACCTTTCTAAGGTGGGCCCTTCTGATTACATAATCCCCTTGCTTAACATCCTCTTAAGGACAGCTCTCCCACTCTGTAATGCCCTGACACCTTCTTCTAGTGTTAGTATCGATCAAGGCCCTGTGGCTAATGGGGTCGATCAAAGTTGTGCTACTCACAGCACAGAGGTGACATCGGGGAGAGGCTGCCCGGCCAGAGACTGCGGTCCTCACTTCCAATCCTGGCCAAACCTGTACCTACGCTGGCAAAGGAAGAGGGAGCAGAGCCAGGGTTGGAAGAGGGCTGCCTCTTTTCCGCTCTTCTCTCATTCCCTCTTGGAAGCCAAGGAACCAATCCTCCCCCTCTCCAGGTAAAGGAGCCGCCAATGGAAAAGGTGGGGCATGGGGACCTAAAAATAGCCCTTGGAATAGAGCACTTGGCTGACTAGGAAACATTCTGCCACTCTGTCTTGGGAGGTAGAAGTGATCATCTACTGCTTTAAGCTATTGGAAATTGGGATTTTTTTTTTTGGTTTTTTTTAATGTACAATACCTTTATTAACCCAGGCTTCTATGGCCTTGGCAGCTTTCTTCTTCGTGACTCTCACTTATCCCATTGTCTTTAGCTGAATCCGCTGCTCTTCGCATGCACTGCCCTTCTGCCTGCCACGTCTCACTGTCTCCACGTGGTGGCTGTATGCTCACCTCTGTGACCCACGCCGGACTTCTCATCCTTTACACACAGGTGGAGCGCGCTGTCTTCCCTCACCATCTCTTGGCTACTGTGTCAGCAGATCAGGGCTTTCTCATGTGGCCCTCTGGTTCTGATTACTCATCCTGGTTCTCGTCATCTACTCCCTTGTCTCCTTCTAAGAAATCTACAAGGATAATCTCACTCAATTCTCAGCAGTCCCACTAGGGAGGTTACTATCTATTTCATGATGAAGGAACTAAGACACAACAGTGGGAGCCACGGTGCCTCTGTCCAGACCTGGGCAGAACAGCCTCTAAGCCAGGACCGTGTCCTTCATCACATACCTGCTAGAGGTGGCGGAGATGGGGTTGACGCAGGACAATTTTGCCACAACAGGATTCCATTCTTGCTACTATTTTTTCAATCATCTGTCCTATAAAAACCAGGTAACACTCTTCTTTTCATACTTATGCTTCCTGGATCTTAGACCTCTGGGCAGCCTCACAGGAATCTGGAACGTGGAGTCAGAGATGAGGTCAGTTGATAGCCTGGGTGATGGAGGGTCCCCTTGTGTGTCACTAACTGTGAGCATGGGATCATCTGAGACTGTAGGGGGAGGATGAGATGACAGGTGGCACAGGGAGCCACGGCCAACGGGCTACACATGCCATCACTCCAGGAATGGAAACAGTGTACTTGTGCCAGGCACTCTGAACTCCTAAAGAACTGGGATGTTACTGGGATGTAATTCAGAGACAAGAACAATTAATCACGGAGTTTCACGTATCTGCAAGTAAGTTTCAGAATTCAGACAACTTGTATACAAGCTTAGAGCTGGGCAACCTCAGAGTCATTTCCTGCACACTCTCATTAATATAGGAAGCAACTGATACTCCAGAAGAAATAACTTGCCCAAGAGGCTACAGTTGGCTTCCACAGAGCAGTCAAGAGCCAGGTCTCTGAATATAGACCCATGTTCTTCCTTAGGTATCACAAGCTCCACCTGCGGGTGAATTTGCTTCACTTTTGACACCTCGGTCTCCACTGTGGATAACCAGTGTGCCGGTGATAAAGGTCAAATGTCTTATACGCATTGTTTCATTTCCCTGCAGATTACACCAGTGCTGGTGGTAACGTACGTGTACACGATCTTTTTGAAAAGGATGTGGTGATATGTATACATGTCAATATGTATGTGTATGCATGTATGGTGGTGCAAGCCTGGCTTTATGTGGTACTGGGGAATAGGACTCAGGGCCTTGTGCTTACTAGGCAAGTGCTTTAACTTCTGTGCCATTCCTCCAGCCCCACTTCTGTGTTTTTATCCTATAAATCTACTTCTACACCTACAGCAGACCCCTCTACCTGTGCACCTTTGTGGATCTATCATAAGATGTGCTGCAGATACTTGACATCACAGATGCTACCAAACCCTAGTATATTGTGGTTTATATGTTCTTGATACATACCTAAGATAAAGTTTCATCTATAAAGTAGGCCTAGAAAGACATTAGTGATAATAATGAATAATAAAATGGAACAATTATTAAAATACACTATAATAAAAGGTGTTTGAAATGTATGAATTATTTATCCTAGAATTTTTCATTTTATATATTTTTCCCTTAATATGTTAATATTAAGACTGTGGGTAGCTGAAACTCTAGAAAGTAAGACTGCAGAGCAGACGATTGTAGAAAACAAACACACATACATATATGTGCATATGTATAAGATACAATCTCAAGAAAGTGTAAACTCCTTGAGAACATATGTCATGCCTTTCCTTTCTGCTTGTCCTATATAAACTTTTTGCAGACAGAAGGCTGTCCAACTATTGCTTGTGATCAGCTTGGATCAGGTTTTTCAACATGCCTATTCATGAGGTCCTTGTTAAAAATACAGATTCCTGTATTTTTCCCCAGAGATCATGATTTACCGGGCCTACAATGGAACACAGCCGGCAGATCTGCCAATAAACTGTCTTTTCTTAGAGTCTGGGCTTTATGATGTCCTCTGTTAAAATATGCACATATTTAGAAGAGAAAAGTAAATTCCAACATACTCTGCGGTGAGCTGACCAGTGCTTTTAGCTTCCAGCCCTCCATCCTCGGTTGGGACAGAGGACAGAAACTTGGAGTTGGGGTGGAACAAGATGAGGGTGGTCTCTGAGAGACAAGAGTAAGTCAAGAGCAAGAACAGATACTCCCTGCTTCTCAGCCAACAGTGACTCTCCCTAGTGTCCTCTGCCTACAGACTCCAAAATTCCTATGAAAAATCTCCAAATTATTTAAATAAGTTCAGTAGGATTCTACATGGAACAAGTATATGTGCTTAGGGCCATGCGTCAGATGCTGTGCCTACTGCTTTGTATCACATGGTCCTAGTACAATGAGAGGACCAAGTCTCCAAGAAGTTAAGTGACATGCCCATGCTGCCCAGCTTTGAAAAGGTAGTGAGAACTCAAATCAACTTGAGTTAGAAAATTGTGGATTCTCAGTTGACACTGGATTAATGGCTTAGTGACTAACCCACAGCCAAGTTCTCTGGTTGCTCTTACCCCCGTGTTGGAAGGCAGAAATTCCCCAGCAGGTTGTAGGAGAAGTATTGGAAATGCATAGAATTCTTTCTCCCCCAAAAGGAAAGGGAATAAATAAAAGGCAGGAAAAGTAAAGCAAAAAAGCGATTTAGACTAAGAGTACAATGACTTAACCTGGGTGTTGTGGCACGTGCTGGTAATCTCAGCACTTGGGGGAGGCTGAGGCAGAATAATTGCCTTAAGTTTGAGGCCAGACTGGACTGTATAGTGAGTTTAAGATCAGCATCGACCACCGAGCAAGATCCTGTCCAACCCCGTGCCCCACCAAAACAAAAACAAAACAAAATAAAACAAAAACAGCAACACCACCCCCACCCCCCAAAAAAAACCCCAAAAAAACCCAAAACAAAACAATGATTAGGGTAATTAAACACGAGAAAGGAAAGAGCTGAATACAACTTTCTAAGTCAGTGGCCCCAAACATTTTTACATGAACTCTTATTTACTTTTTGAATATGCATGATGTACAGATTCAGTAATGTGTTAAAAACATACAGCTTGGATGTTTGTGTCCTGTGTCCATAAATATCCTTTTAAGCACCTTTTCCCTCTCTCTTAACCTTTCCCTCTTCCTTCCCCTCCTTTCATTCTCAGTGTCTCTACTTTTCCCCAGCAGTTTGCCACTACTCTTCCTTTCCTCTCTCTTCTGTTGGGATCTTTGTGTGTGTGTATTTATGACAACCTCATAGGAGAAACACAAATTGATACCCAATTCTTTGTGGTTGCTACTTTTCACTGAGCATTATTGGCTCTAGGTAGCTTCATTTTCTCTCAAATTCTACATACCTGTCTTTCTTTATGGCTGCATAGTATTACATCGTGTAAAAATACCACATTTTCTTTATCCATTCCTCTGTCGATAGGCATGTAGGTTGTTTCATGGATTTAGCTATTATGAACTGTGATTCTATAAACATAGATATGCATCTATCTTTATGATACGATGACTTTAGTTCTTTTGGGAAAATGCCCAGTATAGCTGAAGCTGGATCAAATGAGATCTCTATTTTTACCTTCGTAAGGAATGTCCACATTGCTTTCCATAGTGGTTGAACCAGATTGCAGCCCCACCAGCAGTGCAGAAGTGTTTCTTTTCCTCCCATACACTGACCAGCAATTGTTTTCCGAGTTCTTAATGTAAGCCATTCTCACTGGAGTGAGATGATATCTCAGTGCATTTCCTTGATGGCTAAAGATGTTGAAAATGCTGTTCATGTGCTTGTTGGTATTTTGTACTTTCTCTTCTGAGAAGTTTCTTCTCATTTCAGTTACCCATTTCTTAATGGGGGCATTTATTTTGGGGGTTTTATTTCTTGAGTTCTTCAAATGCTCTAGGTTTAGTCCTCTGTTAGAACATCACCGACGTACCTTTCCTCCTCTTCTGTGGGCTGTCCCTTCACTCTTATGATTGTTTCCTTTGTTGTGCGGAAGATTTTTAGTCCCCATTTGATATAGTCTCATTTGTTGATTCTCATTGTTATTTCTTGTGCTGATGGTGTTCATAAAATCTTTTTCTATCCTTAGGTCTTCTAGAAATTTGCCTTTTTTTGTCTTCCAGCAGATTTGGTATTTCCCTTTTGATATCCAGCTCTGTGACCCATTTTGACTTGATTTCATTATGTAACAGCAGATAAGGATGTAGCTTCGTTCCTCTACATATGGGTATCCAGTTTTCCCAACATCACTTGCTGAAGACTTTGTCTTTTCTCCAGGAATGGTTTTAGTCCCTTTGTCAGAAATCAGAGGACTGATGGTGCCTGGGTTTGTCTCTGAATCCTAAATTCTGTTTCATTAAATTTCCTCTCCATTGTGTCATTACTATGTTGATTTAATCACTGTTTTGTAGTATATTTTGAAGTCGGGAATTGTGATTTCTCCAGCTTTGCCCTTGTTGCTTAAAATTGCTTTGGAAATTCTGGGTCTTTTCTTTTCTTGTCTATATATATATATATATATATATATATATATATATATATATATTAGAATTGTTTTTTCTTGTTCTATGTAGTATGCTGTTGGTAAATTTGGGGGTATTGCATTGAATCTCTATAGCAGTTTTGGAAGTATGGGTGTTTTGCCAATATTAGTTGTTGCTTTGCTGGAACATACGATGCGTTTCCATTTTCTACTGTCCTCTTCTGTCTCTTTTTTCAAGGTCATTTTCTCTGTATAGGTCTTTCACCTTCTTGGTAAGGTTTATTTCCAAGTATTGTTGTTGTTGCTATTGTGAATGGTGTTTATTTTCTGACTTTCTTGTCATCGAGTTTGTTGTTAGTGCACAGGAACATTATTGATTTGTTAGTGTCGATTTTATAGCTTGTTATTTTGCTGAATTTACCTGTTAATTCTAAGCAACTTCAGGTGGAATTTTTTGGTAGTGCAGAGTATTATGCCATTCACATAAAAAGGGTATTTTAACTTTTCTCCTTCAATTAATATGCCTTTTATATCTTTCTCTTGAATGATTGCTCTAGCCAGAATTTTAAGCACTATGTTGAACAGGAGAGATGACAGTGGACATCTTTGTCTTGTTCTTGATTTTCGTGTAAATGCTTTCAGCCTTTATTTATATTGAATGACAGTGGCACAGGGCCTGTCTTAGATGGTTTGAAACAGGTTGAGGGAGGCTCTTTCTATTCCTGTTTTCTTCATAGCATTTATCGTAAATGGGTGTTGAATTTTGTCAAAGGCTTTTTTTGCATCTACTGAGATTATCCTGTGATTTTTATCTTTGTATCTGTTAATGTGGTGTGTCACATTCATTGATTTATGTATGGATCCCTGTATTCCTGAGAGGAAGCCCACTTGGTCCAAGATACATTATAATAAAAGTTACAGACATACAATACAAAAATACTATACTAAAACCAGAAAGAGAAAAATGCTAGGTAACATGCCAAGGCAAACCTACCAGAATTATAGAAGACTTCTCAACACAAACCCCAAAAGCCAGAAGGGACTGGAGTAGAGACTTCAAGGCCCTAAAAGAAAATAATTGCCAACCAAGGCTTCTATATCCTACAAAACTATCCTTCAAAATCAACAGTGAAATTAAGACCTTCGCTTTCAAAGAAAACCTGAAGAATTTTTTGACAACAAAACCAGAACTACAAAAAATTCTTAGACATCTTCTGAACAGAGATAAGGAAGATAAGCAAAACAAATAAACCTGAGGCAGGTATACATTCAGCAGAGAAAACATCCAAACAAACAGAAAAACAGAAAGAAATTGACATCCAAAGGTCAGGACAAAGACAGGTCTTAATACTTATAGGACTATTATAACTCTTCAAGTCAATGGCCTCAACTCACCAATCAAAAGACATAGATTGACAGATGGATTGAAAACATAATCCACTCATATGTTACTTGCAAGAGACCCACTTGACTCATAAAGATGAACATAGACTGAAGCTGAAAGAATGTAGTCGCTTATCCCACCCAGGTGGACAAAACTAAGCAGAGACTGTGATGCCCTTTGCTGACAAAGTGGACTTTAAGCCAAAATTGGCCAAAAGGGACAAAGAAGGATACTTCATCCTAGTAAACAAGCTAAAAATGGTGAACACGCATGTGCCAAACAGTGGTGCACCTAACTGTATAAAACAAAGGTTACAGGACTTAAGGAAAAGGCCAGATAGATCCCAATACAATTAAAGTTGGGAAATTTAACACTCCTCTGTGCCAGGAAGACAAGTCAACTAGACAAAAATCAACAAAGACATAGCAGATATGAACAACACTACGGAATCAAATAAACTTGACAGACATCTATGGAACTTTTCATTCGACAACAGAGTATACATTCTTCTCTGCTGCCCATGGAACATTTTCCAAAATAAACCATATTTTAGGCCACATATTAAGATTAAACAAGTAAAAAAAGTGAAATAGTCTCATGTATCCTGTCAGATCACAATGGAATGAAACTAGAAACAAACAAACAAACAAACCAAAGCCCAACAGACATTATTCAAACAGCTGGAGACTGGATCACTGGATCCATCACTGAACACACAATGGGTCACAGAGGAGATTAGGGAAGAAATCAAAAAGTTCCTAGAGGCAAATTGTGATGGAAGCAAATCGCAACATAACCTTTGGAACACAATGAAAGCGGTATTCAGAGGAAAATTTATGGCCATACAAACATACATAAATAGAAATAAATAAATAAATAAATAAACTACTGATTTAAACCAGGGCCCTAGAAAAGTAAGAACAAGCCAATCCCAGAACTAACAGAAGGAAAGAAATTATAAAGATCAGAGCAGAAATTAACAAAATTGAAACAACAAAAACAAGTAAAGAAGATTAAAGAAACAAAAGGCTGATTCTTTGAAAAGATAAACACGATCAATAACCCCTAGCTAAGCTCACAGAAAGAAGAGAAAATTTATGCCAACACAATTGGAATTGAAGAAGGTGAAACTACAATGAACAGCACCAAAATTCAAAGGACTGTAAGAAGTTACTTTGAAAATCTATACTCCAATAAATTTAAGAATCTTGGAAACTGAGTTTCCTAACACCTACCAACCCCAAGATTGAAGCAAGAAGATATAAAGTATCTGAACAGACCAATAACCAGCTGCAAAATTGAGGAAGTCATAAAAACACTTCCAACATAGAAGAGAGCCTGATACCCAGTGGATTCACGGCAGAATTCTATCAGAAATTTGAAGAAGACTTAATGCACTCAATACTTCACCAACATAATTTTAGTTCCAGTGAGACAAAGATCCAACAAAAAAGGAAACTACAGCCCAATCTCCCTTATTAACAAATGAGAAATACTCAACAAAATACTTGCAAATAGAGCCTAACATACAATATAAAAGATTATATGTCAGGTTCCCCAATGTTTTGACACCAAGGATGAGTTTAGTAGAAGCCCGTTCTCTCCAGGACTGGGGGTGGTTTGGGGTAGTGGGGTGGGGGTTATTGGTTATTTGTTATGCAGTAGGCTGTGGGAAGACAGCTTTAATAAGGCCAGTGGCTGCAGGAAGAGACCTGGGAGCAAAGCTCCGCCTCCTGTGAGGTCAGCAGCATCCCAACCCCATAGGAGACACTAATGGCAGGCGTGGCTTCTCTTGCCTCTCATCCGCTTGCAGCTCAACTTTCCCAGCAGCTGGTTCTTGAAAGGCCACCAACTGGTACCGGTCTATGGCCCTGGGGTTGGTGACTCCTGCCCTAAATGGTCCTTCTGGGTTATGGAGTACGAAGATGCACAGCTTGAGGGTGATGGGAGGATGGGGTAACTCATTGCAGTGGCCTCACTCACCAGCAAAAGGGCTGGGGTCCTGGAATGGTCGCCGATGGAGTGTTGGTGGCACCCAGTGCTGCCTGCTGAGGAGCGCACAGGAAAGGGAAGAGCTGCGGAGCTTACCAGCAGCTCCATACGGGATGCCTTCTTTCTGCCTCCCCTGTGCACATATCATCCAGCATTTTGCCAGGCATCAGTCTTGTCTATCATACAACTGCAAATGCCATTATCTGAATATAATTGCCTTTCTGCCGAGATCTGGGTCTCGGTGGATAATCTGACATCATAGACCATGATGGATCATCTCCGACCATGTGCTCTGAAAATCACACATACCGTACTTAAGCCAAGGATTATGTCGCACGCACCCTGGTCTCTCCATTGAGGCTGCTGTCGCCGATAGGTTGGGTTCTCACTGAAAACACAGAACAACAGAAAGCCTGAACATGCAGCCGTATGCTGACAGAAGTGGCATTTGTGCTGGTCAACCATGGCCAGGAAGGGGGACACGCCCTCACTTACTCAGCCTTCCTGTTAATTTTGTACTCTCTCTCTCTCTTTTAATTTGAGATCAAGCAAATTTAGGTATCTTCATTTTAGCTAGTTTGATTAAGTAGCTAAACAAGCACTATCATTTTCATTAGGCCTGCTATGCATTCAGAATATAAGTGGAAGAGGAAGCACCCACCTGATGCTCCACTTGATTACAAGACACTTCACACCTCACCGGAGTTGCCACACACACCCTGGGTGTCCCCAGTGCTCAGGCGTGCACGTGGACCTCATGTTACTCTAAAAAATGCAAAACGATGTCACGTGAGGAGATGGACATTCTAAATTGACTTTTGAGGAATATTAGTACACAACGTTTTGACACTTTCTCCTACAGACAGCCGTTGGGTGATAAGGCTGCAAACGGCCCACAACTCAAGGTCATTGCAGCATCTGTGGTTCAGGTATCAGGCCTACTGAGGTTCGAGGCACCTTTTGAGGCCACTGCAGACCCCTCGTTGGAACTGTGTCTGTCTCCTCTTGTTTCTCAGGGTTCTTTGTCTTTAGAGAGCGGCTCCCCCACTGCTCAGCCTTCCTGGCTATCCTACCGCAAGCCACTCATGTGTATTTTTGCCTTCATGTCTGTGGAGAGCTTGAGTCCCTGAGGCATTACATAGGTGCTTCGTGAAACCCAAGATTTGCTTCAGAGAGCATTAGGGAGCCATAGAACCCCCCATAGAACAATTCAGGTGGCACTAAATGACCCAACTCCTGCTGCCCGAAGCAGAGAAGGCTCTCAGTGGTGCTGTGGCCGGGGTAGGAGCCAGCTGCAGCTGCACCTTCTGCTCTGATCCCTGCACATCGGCCTCCGGGGGAATGCAGCTTCCCAGCGCAGAGCTGCAGGTGGTCATGCACTGTTGCCCCACACACTGTTGTCATGGGGAGACTGCTGTTGCTGGCACCTATTTCAGCATGCAGGGAAGGCTCCAGGTAAATGGAGATTTGGTAATAGCTTCCAGATAGGCGGAGAACAGGGTCCCTCATGCTTGTCCTCATCAAGCTGATGGGTACTGAAAAGTGCTCCCCGCATTCTGCTCAAATTACTTTCTCCCGTTGACTAATATTTTTCTCAGAAAAAGAGCACATTACCTACATAATTATACAAAATCACAGCTCTACTGTTTCTGTTATAGTACAGGACCATTGTTCTTAACGTATTATTTGTACTTTTTTCCAGGACAATTTTATTATACAAATTTATCATCATGAAATAAAGTTTAAAACTCACCGAGACTTAAGTGGAATTTTAAATATTTCCTATAATCATTTCACAATAGCATATGGATTAGCAAACAGCCTAGAGTAGAGGATACTAACGGAGATATTTACAGGAAAAAAGTACACATGAAATACGGTTTGGCCAGGTTTAATATGCACAGAATACACTTTAATACTTTCATATGGTCTGAATAATATCCCCGTATTGATTTTTTCCTTGTTTCTACCAACTCTGCAGCAAATGTACGACAATGGCTCATTGATTTATTGTGAGTGTAGCAATGGGTTTATAACGGCATGAATCACACCGGTTGCTCAATTCACCACATGCCTTAATAAAAGTTTCACTTTAATAAAACTGAGCTAAGGCAAATGTGCCCAGAGGCTGGCCTGACATTCCTTATCCATTACCCTGCCTCAGGAAATTATTGCCATATATTTTACAGCAGCTACAGTAGGCTAGGGGATCAGGATTAAAACGTACTAACTACTGTGATATTTCACAGAACTCCAGTGTTCTGGTTAACCCTCCCAGGTACAAAATGAACACAGCTATCAAGAGACGCCCTGTGCAGGGACAGGAGTTGGGCTGGGAAGAGGCGATGGCTCAGAGAAAGACCTGTTTCTCTAAGGGCGTCCCCAAACCTTTGGCATGGGACAGGGTGGAAGTGGCTCTCCCAGTTCCCTTCCCAAGTCTGCGTGAGCAGCGAGCGAGGAAGAAGCAGCGCCCTGCCTGGCAAACGACACACACTAAGTAAGAGCTGAGGTGGCGGGGGCGTCACCTGCCCGGTGGGTGCACAAACATCCCTGTGACCCATGACTGACCATCATGGCTGTGAAAAATCCCATGTTTGCATAAACTTAGCAGATGTTACTCTCTTTACAGAAGTTTAGAGGTTTGAATTCAGTCATTCCAATAGAGCTACCTTGTTCTCTCGTAAACTAATGGCTACTTTTTTTGTCTTCTCCAGCAAGAGTTAGAAATACCCCCACGACACCTGCATTCTGTCAGAAAAGAATAAACCCGCATTGTGAGAAAGCAGGCCGCAACAAATTGCAGGTGCTACTCACGTGACTGATCAGCCGCTCACTGTTGCTCTGGAAGAAACTGCAATTAGCCTACCCATGTGCTACTCAGTACCGATTGGTGCGATGTATGTCAGTCCAAGAGGCCAAGGGAGCTGCTCCGGACTTTCTGATCCACGTTTGCTTCTCTGACCTTATTACAGACTGTTGAATATCTTACCAGGCAGTGGGATCCTAAGCAGAGGGTCAGATGAGGATCTTTGCACCCAGGCTCAGGAACAAATTCCTCCTGGGCCTTGGCTTCCCCATTTGTAAAGGAAGGGTTACTGTGCTGAAGCAACAAACGTAAAATGCCCAGGTTTGTAATAGGCATTTGAGAATACAGCTCCCTCCTCCTATTCTCATCTATGGCATAGTAATAGCAATTCATCTCCATCTCTATGCATGGACTGGCTCTCCCCAGCACCCCGAGCTTTGGTCTGTCTTCACACCTGCCCTCCTTCCCAGCTGCCAGAGGCCCGGCAGTTTGCTCTGGCTCCCACCGGACACCCTCTCTGCGGCTGCACCGTGTTCCTCGCTCCTCGCGCTCAGTACAGCAGCGTGTGCTCAGACGGGTCTCCACGTTTGCCTGTGCTCCTCCCTCACAACCTGGAGGGGTGAACCAGTGTTTTTCTCAATTTCCTCTTCCTGTTCTAAATCATTGTGTTTCACACCTAGAAAAGGTAGGCAATATTAAACAAAAGATTGCATAAAGAAATGATGAATAAAGAAATGAATGAATGACATATAGACAGTATTTACATCTCAAATACCACCTCCACAAAAGTAAGCCTGATCACCAGTTTTGGAAATGAGCACAGATTCAAGAGATACAATTCAAAGCAGCTGCGTCTATGGTAGAATAACAGCGCAAATACGACTCCAGTATTTATTGACTACTTACTATGTGCTAGGCACTGTGCTAATCACTCTGCGTTCCTCACGTCGTTAATTCTTATAACAACTGTGTGACACGTGTACCATTCCCATCCCCATATTACAGCTTAATCTACTAAAGCTTACACGACCTTACCAAAGTCACGTTAGTGAACAGTGTCTCAGCTAGAATTTCAACCTGTATCTTTCTGATTCCAGCACCAGTAGTGTAGCTCCTACGTTACACTGACCAAAAAGCCCCAGTAGCTGCCAACGAAACCGCCATCCGCAAAGGAGTTAACATCGGAATGTGAGGCGATGGTCTCATGGTGAACTGAGAGTTGGGCTTTCCCTGGCCCTTGCCTCAAGCTGTGCCCTTTTTCTCTCACGCTCCTCCAACAGGGGCAGCTGAAATAAAACCCACCATCGTCAGCCAGGAACCAAGCTGTCAAGAGAAATGAAAAATCAAGGGGCAACTGCAGTCTTCCCATTCAGTAATGGGTTTATCGGGAGCTCTCTTGACATTGAGCTCAAACTACAGCATTTAAGAAAATCCCAAATTTGAAAATAAATAAGCTGGCTGACATACAGACATTTTACATATGTGTTTAATAAAAGAGATTTTTCTTTTTGAAATCTTTGGTAATCTCAGAAATATATCAACTGCAACCAGGAACATTGTATCCCAAGTTGTGATTCATGAAATGAAACGGAAATGTATTATGTAATTCAATTGGGAAAGCCCAGCACAGAGCTCATTAGGGCTGTCGCTGTGATGTGGACTCCAGTCCGTCGGCCTTGTGGTTTGGGCACAAGGCTCACAGTCCTTACCTCCCCTTCCTCCGAGGACATTTTAATCAAATAGCATCACCCTTTTGAAAGTAGCACTCTTGAGCCTTTGGGCCACAGACAAGGATAATTCAAGGGCAACCTTAAGAAAAACAGTGAACCGGTTCCTCTCTCCTTCCCCTTGAACATGAACCCACTGCAGATGAGTCAGGCCTGGAACTGACTGAGCCTTCCTATGGAGGCCTTGACTCTAGACTCAGCAGAGCCCCTGGATTGGGCGGGTGGATGCCACAGGGTCATCCATGTTGACTGGAGCCCAGAGAAGGGAAAGGACAACCCCGGGTCACCCAACTCTAATGTCAGAGCTGAAACTAAAGCCCTACGTTTTCTTGTTTAGTTTGTTTTGTAGTTCATCACAGTCAATTTACCGTCAAAGCACAGTTTCCTCTAGAGATGGTACTGTCCGTGAAACCAAGTGAGAAATCGAGGGCAAAGGCACTCTTCCATAGAATACTTCTCTATTTTCATCTGCTTTTCTGGCAATTCTTTGACAAATTCTTAACAAATTTTTAATTGAGATAGGATCTGCATTACCTAAAATTCCCCATTTGAATCATTTGAAAGTGTATAATTCAGCAGATGTCGGTTGTGCAACTATCACCTTTGTCTAATTCCATACCATTCTTTTATCACTTTGGCAACAATTTTGGGTATATCCCTTTCTCCTTCCTTGGGATCCTGGCAACAATCTACTTTCTGACTACGGGTATACCTATTCTATATATTTCACATAAATAGCATTCATACAGTCTGTGCCCTTCTGTGACTGACTTCTTTCACTTAGCTTAGTATTTTCAAAGTTTATCTGTGTTGTGAAATATATCAGCACTCTTCCTCTTTATGGCTGAATAATATTTCATTGTATGCATATACTACATTTCGATTTATCTGTGCATCAGCTGATGGACATTTTAGTGCTTTCTATTTCTGACTGTTTATGAGTAACCCTGCTATGATTGCTCATGTAAAAATCCTTTCCAAAATTTTTTTTTTACTCAATTCTCTTGGATTTGCCTAGGAGTAGATTTTCTGAGGCAGGTGGTAATGCTATATGTATGTTCAACTTATTGAGGAAACACTAAGCTAGCCTCCAAGAACTGGATAATGTTCTAATTCCTTCCCATTTTCACCAATACTTGTTACATGCCAGGTTTTTTTTTTTGTCACTACAGTTGACCTACTCAATATAAAATAGTATCATGTTGTTGGTTTTGATTGGCAGTTCTTTCAAATATAATCACAGTAATAATATTAAACCTTTTATATTAATCACAAACACTGGAGTTTTGTCTTACTTAGACCTTCTTTAATTTCTTTCAATAATGTTTTATTTTTCATCCATCTTTTTATTTATCACGATTATTTTCTGCTTAATTGTTTTTATTAGAACTACCAACATCTTATTGAGTAAATTTGGCCAATGTGGGCATTCTTTTCTTGTTTCTGATCTTAAGAAAAATTCTTTTAGTTTTTCATCATTGATACAATTTTAGACATGAATTTTTATACACATCCTTTTTCTGTCTTGAAGAAGTTTCCTTCTTTTCCTGTTTTGTTGAGTGATTATTTTTTCATAAAAGGTGATTATCTATCTATCTATCTATCTATCTATCTATCTATCTATCTATCTATTTTGGAGACTGGGTCTTGCTCTGTAGTCCAGGCTGGTCCTGAACTCACTATGTAGCCCAGGTTGGCCTTGAACTCACTATGTAGCCCAGGTTGGCCTTGAACTCAAGGCAATCCTCCTGCTTCCACCTTCCCAGGGCTAGGATTACAGGTGTTGCACTGCCATGCCCTGCTATTGTGAATTTTTAAAAATGTTTTTATAATACCAATCAGATGATCACGTTGCATTTGTCTCCTCATTTTTCTGCTTTTCACACAGTGAACAACCTTGGTATTCCTTGAATAAATACTACTAGGTCATGGTATAAAATCCTTTTATCAAAGTATTGTGTTTAGTTGGCCTCCATTTGTTGAGAAATTGCGCATCTGTATTTACAAAGGATGCTGGTCTGTAGCTAACCTTCCTTCCTTTTCTTTCCTCTCCCCTCCCCTCCCCTCCCCTCTCCTCTCCCTCTTCACTCTTTTCCCCCCTTCTCCTTTTCTTTCTGCAGGGGATGAAACCCAAAGTGACCATACATGCTAGGCAAAAACTTTACCACCAAGCTTGAGAAAGGTTAATGTTACTTTTATAAACCTTCAGTGTAAGTCTCTAATGAAGCCACCAGTGCTAAGATTTTCTCTGCCAGAAGGTTCGTTGCTGGAGCTGTTGCTGATTCCATCTCTTAACTTACTGTCGGTCTAATTTGATTTTTGATTCCTTCTGGAATCCGTTTTGGGAATTTTCACATTTCTGGGAAGTTCATTTCGTTTCATCTCTCTGGTTGCCATACAATTGCTCATAGTGTTTCCTCGTCATCTCTTTTTCTTTCTGTAAAGTTGGTGATGATGTCTCCACTTTCAGTTTTGACTTCTCACTTAAGCCTTCCTTCTTTTTTTCTTGTGTTGCTAGGCTACAAGTATGTCAGTGTTCTTGATTTTTTTTTTTTTTTGCTAGAGAACCAACTTTGGATTTTATTGTTTTTTTCTATTTTCATATTTTATATAGCTTTAATCTTATCTTTATTATTTTCTTCCTTCTAATATCTTTGGATTTAGTTTCCTCTTCTTTCTGTAGTTACTGATTTGAGATCTTTCTTTTAAAAAACATATGTTCATGTTAATAGCTATGTACTTTCGTCTGAGCGCTGCATCTATGGCCTCCTGTCAGGTTTGATATGCCGGGTTTTCATTTATATTTGTCTGATAATATTTTGAAATTCCCCTTGTGTTTTTTTTTCTTTGACCAATATTATTTAAGAACATGTTGTTTAATTTTCATATATTAGTGGAACTTCCAGTTTTTGTTCTGTTACTAATTTTTAGTTTCATTTTATTGTGAACAGAGGTGACATTGGTACAACCTCTATTTTTCAAGTTTTGAGACTTGTTCTTTGAACTCATATAAGATTATCTTGAAGAACGTTCCATATGCATTTGTGAAGAATGTGTGTTATCTCATCGGCTAAGGGGATTTTGTAGATGTCTACTGGGCTGTTTTGGTTTATGAGTTCAAGTTCTCCCCTTCCTCATGGATCTTTAGTCTAGTGGTTCTACCCATTATGAAAGAGGAGTGATGAAGTCTACAATTTATTGCAGAATTGTTTGCTATTCATTTCTATCAATGTTTGCCTCGTATATTTTGAAGTTTTGTGGTAAGCTCATAATTTTGTATCATCTCAGTTGATTGACTTCTATTGTACAATGTCCTTTCTTTTCTATTGAAACAGTATTTGGTTGTATGTGTATTTTGTCTGCTATTTATGTAGACACTCAAATTCTATTTTAGTTGTTTTTGTACAGGAAATTTCTGCCCTTTCACTTGCAAACTGTTGGTGCTTTGTTCTGAAAGTGAGTCACTTGTAGACAGTGTATAGTCGTGTAACTTTTTAAAACAAATCTATTTTGTCCATTTTTGCCTTTTAATAAGAGGATTTGAACTTGCATTTTATATAATTAATGGTGACACACTTCTGCTACTTTTTCTATCATGTATCTTTTTTGTTCCTTAATTCCTTTCTTACTACATTACAAAAATATGAGTTGATATATACTATTATGCTATTTTTCTCCTTTTATTTCTTTTACTCTGCATTTGTTTTCGACTTTTTTCTTTCTGTTAACTTGGGTGCCAAAACGAACATAATTTATAACACTAATTAAATTTAGCATCAACATAATTTTAACAGTGTATAAAACCCTGCTTCTATTTTATAGCATTTTTATTATAAAATGAATTTATGGTTATTATAAATCTATGTTTATTGTAACATACATTTATGGTTATTGTTCTGTGTAGTTGTGTTTTAAATCAAGGTATAAACAAAAAGTACAATAATATCGAGTTTTATCTTTTCTTATGTCCTTATCTTCACTAATTTTTAGGGTTTAAATCCAAAATGTTCCCCAAAAGTCTCATGTGTTTGCAAGGTGACTTGATTATGGAGGTACTATGCTTATTAGTGGATTAATACATTGCTAATTTTGTGTACTGTAGGAGAGGGGTGTGGCTGGAGGGCTGGGTCACTGGGGTTGTGGCCTGAAAGGGTGTAGTCCCATCTCCCATCTCCAGAGCCCTTGTCTTCTGCGAGGTTCTTTCCGTCATGTGCTTTCTGTCTTGGGTTTAGCTGACTGCGCATGGACTGAGACCTTTGAAAAGTGACCTAAAGCAAACCTCTTCCTTAAATTGTGGGTGTCCATTACTGTGTTCCACACACACGAGGGTGACTAATACACGGTTGTTCTTTATTTCTCTACTGGGATTCAAGTCATTGTCCTTTCCTTGCAGCCTTGATAAACCCTTTAGCATGTTTATTTATTTATTTTGCAAAGCAAGTCTACTATTAAAAACTCAGATTTTGTTTATCTGAGAAGGTCTGAACTTCTACATTAGCATTCAAAACATTTTGTCAAGAGATAGCGTGTATACCATAAAATTCACCTATTTAAGTTGCACAAGCTGATGATTTTTAGCGTGTTCATAGCTACGTGTGGCCATTGCTATAGTCAATTTTGAAACTCTTTCATAACCTCAGAAAATAGCCCATACTATTGACCTACCACTCCTCTTTGGTTTCTTTTAAAAATATTTTCTTTGGCTTATAATTTTTTATAATTTTATCATATAGTGTAGGAAGCTGAAACTGATTTCAGCTCTGAAAAGGTTTATGTTTTATCTCAAAAGAAAAAAGAAGAATATGCAGCAGCCTGTCTCTGTCACTTTTAAATTCTGAAGCTGTCGTTGATCGCGTTTTTTTATTTTATATGGCCACATTAGTATCTTCCATCCCACAGGCACCGGATCTCACCGTTCCTCCACGGAGGGGTGGATACCAATTCTAATTTCTTCCTTGAATGTGGGCTAGCCTCAGCGCTTGAGTTGGCAATGCTGACTGTGCTGGAGTGTCCCTGCAGGACTCAACAGGGTACTGAGAAGAGGGCTTGGGTCTGTTATCTTCCTTTTGCCTTGTTTTGTGGCTGTTTCTGTTGAAAAAGCATACTGTAGGAGCCTCACCTTCATGCTGAGGCATCATCGAGTCCTAAGCCCCAGCTGATAATCTCAGCTGAGGCCAGCATTTGCATCATCCAGCCCCAAGTACCAGATGCATTGAGGGAGGGAGGCTCAGAGTGGTTCCGGTCTTCCCCATGCAACCCACCCCAATCATTCCATTCTCCCTAGCTGAGCCCTGGGCCTCATGGAGCAGCGAAACACCATCTACACTGAGTCTGGCACATTAAATCTATGAGCAAAATAAGATGATTGTTGCTTGGTGTCATAAATTTGGACTGTCCTGTTACATATCAATAGTTAAAGAGAGCAGAGGACTTGAGCAGTGACTTACTTATTTGTTACTGTGACGAAATACCCGATGCCCACGATTTAAGGGAGGAAAGAATTACTTAGTTCACGGTTTCAGAAGGTCTCACCCAGTCTGTTAGTGGGCAGCCTGCAACAGTGGAAATACATGGCAGAGTCTGGCGACCAGCTCACCCATTGCAGACAGACTCCAAGTGAAGCAGGAGCAAGCCAGTGAGCGCTCCCAGGAAGAAGCTGCAGCAATGTTTCTTCTTCCTTCCCTTAATTGCTTCAAGCTGCAAGTCCCTGATGGTTCCCCACTCCCCCCCCCCCCACTTGGGTGCCCCTCCCTCACTTCCTGACCCACAAGTCAATAACAAATACCTGAAATCTCCGCCCTGGGCAATCCCCAATCTCAACAAATTGACACTCTTCCAAGGTTAAACCTTAAACACCTGCCCCTTCCAGCCAGGCCCAACACACACTTCCAAACCCATGAGGCTTTTGGAGGACACTCAATATTCCAACCATAGCAAGCAGGTATCTTATTCTTTCCATGCTTTAGTCCCCTCTGTGAAATGACAGCATTACACTGAATTTACAGGGTTATCACAAAAATTGAATCATCACATTTATGTAGCATTTAGAGTAGTACTTGAGACACAGTAAAGCTGGAAAGTTGAGAGAGAAAGAAACGGAAGGAAGGCTGTCTTGCCCTTAAAGGAAGCATGCAACGCTACTGTAAGCGCCCTTTGCAGAGATGGCATAAGAATGTAGTGCAGACATAATGGAGGAGTAAGCAGGGCTCTCTGCCTAGATTCTCAGCCTCAGACTTGATTATTCATTCCTCCATAGTTACCTAATTGCCACTATGGGCCTGCCAGGAGCTGAGTGAGACGCTGCAACCAACCAACCACCGGCAACCGCTGCAACCTTGTGGAGAGAAAGGTGAGTGACCGCACGATCTTAGTAGAGTGTAAGTGCTTGGGGATGTATCTGGAAATTACAGGAGCACAGAGGATAGGCTAATGACTGAATTCAGAGATCAAAGACCCAGTACTTTGAGCTGAGAACTGTGGGATTGGTGCGTGTAAGCGAGGCAATTGCGGTTAGAGTACAGATGAACAGCATGTGTAGAGGTCCTGGTGGAAATCAGCAGTTGATTAATATAGCTAGGGGTCCTGATGGCAATTAGTGGTTGATTAATATGATGGAGGTCAGAACTGAAGCTCTGGCAGTGACGTCTGGGAGCGCTAAAGAACTGAAGCCTAAGTGTTGAAAGAGCTCTGTTGAGGATATTTTGACTTTACAGATGGAAAGACCTATAGATAACTAGGGAAATGTTCAACTTCTGTGGCAGACTAGAAAAAGGAAGCCCTTTCTGGAGCAATGCTCCAGGAAGGGAAGCGTCAACAGCACTTCCCACTTGGCTGTCACCTCAAGAAATGACTTCTGGTTAAACGGTAGCCTGTGCAAAAGGACAATATTCCTGTCTCGATCCCCAGACGTCCACCCAAACCCATTCATCTGAATCTCTACCCACCACAAAGGATTCTGCTTCCTAGCAAATGGCTCCTCACGTTGCAAGCAACTGTCTTATGCAGGTTCTCGGTAACTCAAATGAGTCTGCTTCTAAATTAGCAAAGATCAAAAGTTCTGGAGTGTGGCGGCGATTTTCTTGATGTAGAGAGGGTTCTCAGGAGAGGTGGATTGTAGCAGTCTGAGTCCAATCCGTCAATCTAAAATGAGGACACTCCATGTTTTGAAACTGCTAAGTTCTAGGACACAGACCTTCCCCTATTTACCCACTAGAAGGAGTGGAGCGTTGAGCCAGCAGCTGCAAGAAAGCAAACATGAGACCCAACCGAAACGCATACTATGGTAGTAAGTCCTCTGGCCACGGGATGAGGACTGTGCTTAATTGCTAAGTGGCAAATACAGAAGTTTCTGAGTGAGGGGCCAGTCCTGTCGGGAGAGCAGGTGGCCCTTTCCTCTCCAAAATTCTCCTTTTCTAAACTCAGATTAAATGATAGCTGCCACAAGAACAAGTGTGCCCAGGGCCCTCTCAGATGGCCACAGAGCCAATGATTTCTTTGGACATTATTTGGCCAGCTTTGCTTTTCAGAAAATTACATGATTTAAAAATACCTTCCCTCCTATGCATTCCAAAGCCTTGAAGCGTCACATCCTGGCCTAGTGCTGAGTGCTCCCTCTGAATGATCTCCGCTGGGACTCTTCAGCTGCATGAAAGAAATCCAGCCTCCCGGGCCGAATGGATGCCCCGATTTGCTCCTTGAAATGGAGAAGGAACTAGGAAAAGGTACAAGGCAGCATAGGAGAACAGAGCTGAATGCCCTTCGGTTGTGTGGCCCGCCATGGTCTTGGGCAAGTAAATGTGACTTTTGAGTCTTGAGTCCTCCATGTGCAAAGGAAACTGAAATCTCCCTTCAAGGAGACTTGCGAATGCAGGAAGAAATGGCTGTCATCGTAGCAGGCTTCCGGGAAAAGCAATATAAATGTTGTTAGGAAATTTTCATGGAGGAACTATGCATTCCCATGGGAGTACTAAATCGTGCCGTTTAAACACATTTTCTTTGGACATTGTTTTTAAATTCAAAATGTGAAATTTAAGTTCATCTTTTAACAGCTCTCCAAGTTGAAGAGAATTAAATACTGTGAAGGTTCAGAGCTTAAGTTTGAGTTATTTGTAAGGACAAAAGACCTTGTGAGGATTTTGACTTGAAGTGAGTTGTGATCTGTGACCTAAATAACCTGTGAAACCTTGGCCTTGAATGGAGCACCTGACCTCAGATGTCACCTTGTACATGCTTTACCCCATGACCCTCACTCGTGAGGATTCTTTGCAGTCTTGGAACAGCCCAGTATGGTAGACCTGCTCCAGAATTAGGATTTTTGATAAGGTGGTCATGTGGCACAGATGGGTAGTTTTCCATCTGAATTTGGACATTACTAGGCTTTTGGGCTGAATCTCAAAGTTCTAAGTTTCATTTTTCCATGAGGTTTGTCCAAGTTGCTGTCTTTTATAAAAGTGTATAGGAAAAGAGTGACACAACATTGTTATGAGAACAAAACAAGTCCTAGAAGCACTCTCTCCTCTCCCCATTTATCACCTCTGTCTCATGCTTTCTCTCTCTCTCTCTCGCTGTCTCTCTCACACACGCACACATACACACACATACACACACACGCACACACACACACACTCCACTGAACACAAGAGTGAAAGGATGCAGAGGGCTTGCTTCTTGGGGGACAATGTGCACATAGAGGATTAACCTGTCTGGAGTGACACAGCACAGTGCCCACTGTACAAGTTTTACACCTATGTGTTTTGGAAACACAGTTGCTGCAAAATGAAATGTTTTGTAATTAGTCGATTGGAGAAGATCATGTCTGAGGATGTTTTCTGTGCTCCAGATACGAAAGGAAAACAACAGAACAGATTTGATGACCCAAGTCTCAATGTGATCTAAGTTTTTAATGTGCACTTAGGCTTTGGTCAGCAAGTTGCTGAAATGTCATCACCAACAAATAGCCTCAGTTTACCCTCCCTTTCCTCCCCATCATGTGCTTTTGCTGACTACTGCCCCGCTCTACTTTCTCCTTTTCCTGTACGTGGCTCCAATCCCGGAACCCTCCAACCATCTTCCCTAAAACCTGCTGCCTGGCGCTGGCTCCTGGCTGCCAGCCACCCCAAGCCAGTTCTTGTCATGGAGGCAGTGGGCTGTGTTTGGAACACTGTGATGGGCTCAGATTCTTGCATTGGGCTGAGAGTACATATGACAGCTAATTGCTTGGGGCACAAAAATACTTTGAAATTAATTTCAAAAATGCAACTGAGAAAGAAAAATGCACTGAACTTTCTGAGTATACCAAAGTGGCACCTTCCGGCCCGAGCTAGGAGCTCATCTCCCAGCCACAGACACCAGACTTAAGTTTAAATTGTTCACATTTCCCAAGCATGAGTGGTCATTTTCATAGAGGATCTATGTAAACATAAATATATAAATAAATTTCAATTTAAAAGTAATGAAAAATGCAAAAATTGGTAATTTCTGTTTACCTTCACAGTCTAATGTACTATTTGACAGATTTCCTTCTCTCGATAAATTGCTATTGTTTCCAAGCTTTATTGAGATATAATTAACAAATAAAAAGTCTATGTATTATAAAATATAATGTTTTGATATGCATATGTGTGCTGTGAAACGATTACCACAATCAAACTAACAAACATACATCATCTTACAGATTTACCATTTTGTTGTAAGTGTGATAATAACACTTAAAATCGATTCTCTAGGCAAATTTCAAGTATTCACTAATTGCATTATTAACTGTGGTCACTTTGCTATGTCGTAGGTTGACAGAAAGTGTTTATTTTACTACTCAAAAATCCATGGCCTTTGACCCATTTCTCTCCTTTTCCCTCACCCCCAGCTTCCTTACTACCTCTCTACTCTGTCGCTGTAAGTTCAACCCTTTTCCTTCCTTCCTACCTTCCTTCCTTCCTTGCTTGCTTGCTTGCTTGCTTGCTTTTTTCTTTCTTTCTTTCTTTCTTTCTTTCTTTCTTTCTTTCTTCCCTTCTCTCTTTCTTCTTTCTTTTAGGTTCCATATATATATGCATTTGAAGTCACGCAGTATCTTTTTTTCTGTGTTTGGCTTGTTTCACCTAGTGTGGTACCTTCCTGGTTCACCCATGTTGTCATATTTCATTTGCACATTCTTAGAAGCTAAATAGTATTCCAAATGCATGTGCGCCATATTGTTCTTAGCCATTCATTTGTTGACAGATTCATACATTGTTTCTTTATTTGGCTCTTGCGAATGATGCTGTGATGAACGTGGGTTTCTTCAGATATATACACAGATGGAGCTAAAAACTAAGTTGTGATTTTTGAATATTGCAAATCTTTAAAAAGAACAGAAGAAAAGATTGATGAAGAAGTCACGCAGAGTACCTGAGAGAGGACTAGATTAGGCTTTTAAGCCTTTAGTATGAAAATAATGCTTGATTTTTAGTGAATTTCTCTGGGTCTTAGTTTCCTTAATTGCAATATAAACGTGATAATAAAAGAAAAAATAACCACAGAACCTTGCAGGGTTTTGAAGAACTCCAGTGACATAATAGCATGTAACAATGATTTATAAATTTCAAAACACTTTACCATATTAGTTAAAATTATTATAGAATTAAGACAGAGCTCCCCTATCTTTTGTGTAAAGGGTATTTTGGCATTGACCATGATTGTTGTATAATTTCAGATAAGCAGACCCATTTAGACCAGAGTAGGCATTCTGGAATTCTGAGAAATGAATGATCTAATTTCTTTTTTGTTTTTGTAAAATTGTCAGACAAATTGTTTGGCTTTATTTTTTCTTTGAACATCTGGTTTTCTTGGTTCAATAAGAACTAGACATACCAAAAGAGTATAAAAAATATTTTGGGGATACATTTGCAGACACGAGTCACTTGGATCTCTTCATGCATTCTACAAGTCCTTATCTCAGCTCAGCCCAGACAGTGGAGTCTTTCAATATTCCTCATGTACAAGATGATGTAGCTATCAGGTGAACCTATTCGATATTCAACTTCATGAAGAAGTTGTTGAGGCCTTACTGGTCAGACTTTTCTACACTAGAAAGACAGGGCCAAAGTCACTCAGATTGTTTGCAGTGGTGTGTGGTAGGATGCACTTTCACTAGGGAGATGCCTTATCGCATGGAATGCCAGGTGAGACATCCTCAATCCTACCTCCACTGGCACCTGTGCCCTTTTCAAGGCTGGTCTCTGGCACACATGAGTGGCTCTCTCCCACTTTCTTCAAAGCCTTGACCACTCTGAAATTTGGAGACCATCTTCTTGATTGTGGGAGGATGTTGGCAGGAATGTGTGTCCTGCTATCTTCTTTCCCTTCCCTCCAGGTCAATCATTACCCATAAGCCGAGGCTCCAATAGCCAGTCAGCTAAGGTCTGCCTTGCTCTGTGCTCACTCGAGTGCCATGTGACCTCAACATGCAGGATGGAAAAATAATGTAAACAGACCAAATTGCTGCTCAGCCCACCGAGAGGCACCTCAGCATACAGACAAGCATGTATTCAGTCAGTGCTTGGTATTCCAACACTAGGTGTGGTATGTGTACGTGAAGGGAGAGCCGCCCCCCATCTACCTTGAACCCTAGGCACTTAGTATTCATTCATTCACTTACATAATTTAAAATGTTGATTAAAGGCTTGAGGTTTGGGTACTATCAGGGTCCTGGGATCTTAGTGATGCAATGGTTCTTGTATTCATAGAGTTTACCATCTACAAGTAGAGAGCGCCCTTGATCGAGAGTATATGTTCAAATATGAAATACCATGGGCATACGTGCTGGGAGAGGCAGGCGTGAGGTGCTAGAACGGCAGAGGAATGGCAGATCCAGTCCTGCCTGAGTTTCAGGAAAGCTCCCTTGGGGAATATCAGAGATCTGAAGAGTAAGGGTGAGTCAGCTCTGGAGAGAATTCCAAGCAGAAGCAGTTGCTCAAGCAAAGGCTGTTACAGGAGGAAGCACTGCAAGTCCCTGAGTAGCTGCCGGAACTAGGATAAAGTGATGCCTCCTGAGGCTAGAAAGGTAGCCTGGGGCTGCACTATTAATGGTTTTGTGGCCAGGGTGCAAATTCTAGTCTTTACACAATGAAAAATGGGACAGAAACAAAGGTTTAAAGAAGCCTTAATATGCAGGGCAGTTTGCTGTGGTAAGAGTGAATGTGGGATCCTGGCAAGAGGCTGGTGGGAGTCAAAGGGGAACAAGATGGTAGCTAAGCCATACTGAGGTGGTGCAGAAAAACGAAGGTCCGTGGGCAGAACAGAGAGCTTGGGAAGGACTGATACAGCTTGGGCCTCGGTGGATTCCTATGTGAATGCAGAACGTGTCCACGATGACTCCTAGATTTTGACGTGCATGATTGGGTACGTGAAGGCGCTGCTTCCTGAGATATGGAAGCCTGGAAGGAGACCAGCATGGGGAAACTTTGGTGATCTTGCACATGTTACTGTTGAGGTGTCCTCCAAAATACCCATCAACAGACCAATAGATAAATACACAAACTGTGGTATTTTATACACAATGGAACACTATGCATCTATAAAGTCCAATAACGTGGAGGCTTTTGCAGGCAAATGGAAGAAAGTTGAGAACATCATGCTTAGTGAAGTGAGTCAGAAGCAGAAGGTGAAACATCGAATGGTCTCTCTGATATGAGAAACCCAGATCACAACTATCTCACGAAACTTAAAGTGAAAAATAAAGGGGGCCAAAGGGTGGGGTTTGGGGGGGATGGGGTATGGGTAGGGTCGAAAGGAGAACGGGAAGACCTTATTACCTTGACAAGATATATATGTGCACAAAATGCTTAAGATCAATGTAAACCTTAAATCTTGCTCTTATACATATCAATAAAATGGGAAAAATTTTCAAAAAGAGAAAAACAATATTGAGGTGTCCTTGTGCTAAATCTGCATAGGCACAGAGTAGGCAGCTGGATGCTGGAGACTAAAGCTCAGAGCAAAAATGTGAACAGGATGTATAACCTCACTAGTAACTGCTTCATAGATGGTAACTGAGGCCATGGACACAAATAAAATGTAACAAAGAGGACATGCTCCTACTGAACTTGCTGTGGCAGTGCTACAAAGCAGGGGTTCCTAGCCACATGCCGAGACATGGAGAGTGTTGTCCTATTGGTCTCAGCTGGCTTCTATTCAAACGAAAAGGGAATGTGTATGCACATATGTGTGTGGGTGTGAGTGTCTTCATGTGAGGCTTGTTCCATAGACGCAGAATTGAAAAGTTATCCTGGGCTAACTTTAGATTGCATTTTCTAACACTCTCATTTGCCAAGGTTTGTAAAATGAAGGGAGTAGAGTGGCATTTTCTGGGTATAACTTGTTTTAAAGAAACAGTGGTCCTCCTGCAAAGCTCACAGTTTCTTTAAGTAAGGTTCCCTACCACTTGGGAGATTAAAAATAATCTGATTTTCTTGTTAATTTTCTTATGATTTCACTACTCACAGACTAGACGGCTGTGCTTTTTTCTTCCCACAAGGTTTACTAGAAGTTGAACACCCACTGCGTTTGCATGTACCTTGGCACATGACTCTGATTCTAAAAGTCAGCCATCTGCGGCGCTGGCACTCCATCTCCATGGCTGCCCAACACTGTCTGTGGATCCAGGCTAGTCTTGAGCTCTCTAGCAGCCCAGTCTGGCCTTGAACTCACAGCAATCCTCCTACCTCAGTCTTCTAGATGTTGGCATTACAGGCATGCACTAACGTGCTTGGCTTATGTGGTGGTGGGGAGTTGAACTCAGGGCCTTGTGCTTGCTAGGCAAGCGCCATAGCCACTGAGCTGTGCCCCCAACCCCATCTAAAGTGCTTTCTGCATCATACTTCTAAGGTGGCTTTGCTGATTTTTCTACAACTTGAGAAAAAAGGATTTTCAGGAGCCAGCGTGTGGATTTGAAAGGGCAAGTTTTCTTTTGACTGACAGCTTATCCAAGGCTAAGATGCTAGACCTCCTTTTTAAAAAAAAAAATTAACTTTTATCTATACTGGTAGATTAGATCAAATTTTACTTTTCTGAGTTAATTACCAAGCAGTACGGGTGAGGGTCCACTAGTGAGCTGGGCTCACACTCTAGGACACCATGAGGAAAACCACACTCCAGGTGCTTAGCATGCACAAGTTCAGGCAGTGGGATGACAAAGATACGGGATGAGAACAGCCATCCAAAAGGGGATAAAGGATTTTCTGGTGATTTTTAAAGCTGCATATTTTTAAACATGCCAAGGGCTGGTCAGCATACATGAAATGAGCACGTTCATGGGTTATCTCAAGTGCAGGAGGGACACAGGTTGAGAGGGAAGTAGGCAACAAGCAAAAATTAGGTATTGTCCAAGAAAATGTGACCAGGACTTAGAAGTCACACGGAGATTGAACATGACACTCCAGAAGAAAGGAAAATGTCCCACGAGTTTGAGACAGCCAGTGGGCAGGTGATCTGTATCAGGATAGCGCGCCTTCAGCAAAAAGGGCACTCCAGCAGCTCTTAGGTGAGTGTCCACCGGGAGAGTCATGGAAGGGACTGATGCTTTTGGAATACTGGGCTGGATCAAGGGATTTCAACTTATTTTCAAGAAGGGAAATGTTTTTGAAATGTTTCTAGCATAACAGAATAAAATCAGAGCATATGTCGGTGATGTGTGTGTGTGTGTGTGTGTGTGTGTGTGTGTGTGTGTGTGTGTGTGTGTGTTTGCTAGATAAAAGGAGTGCTACTCTGGCTGAACCTCCACCCTTTCGGTCTCCCCAGTTCTCCCATGATGTGAAATGACGCTGGGTTTGAATACTCCGTTTTCCTTAATATCTTAGGTCTCCTGATTCTTTTTACCTCCAGAATTCCATGATTATTTCTACATATAAATCATTCTTGCTTGAAATGGATCATTAACTATGTTTTTTGTGTGCTTTAATTCCTAAAACATAGGAATTAAACCCAAATTAGGTTTACAGCTGTTTAACTCAGAGTTTAGTGTAGACCTGTCTGAACACATATTTTGACCAGTTACAACACGTAAATGATTACTACCGCCGATGGAAGGTTGTTTGGGGTCTGGTAATGCGTAGTGTAGGCACAAACTACTTGAAATCAGATTATATGATAATGAGGAAGTACAACATTAAGTAACTAGCTCCAGTAAATTTAATCAGCTTGTATTTAGAGTGTTATGAAATGGTATGTTTCTTTCAACTCTGTCTGATATTGCAGATCTTTTGAAGATCACGTGTAGGCAGTTAATCTTGGCTGGATTCATTGATTTATTACAGGGAGAAAAATGTTCTTGTGAATCCAGAGAACTTAAACTTGAAAAGGTTTAAGTCAAGTGATTTTTGCCTGTAAGCCACTAATAAAATTAAAGAGCTGTCAAACAGAGAACAGATGCCTTGCCGGGATCACTGGTCTGCAGGTGCAAAAATTTGGGCTTATTAATCAGCACTAAAAAGAAAAAATGGCAGATTTGATCTGAGAAATGTGAGTCACTTTTTGATCAACCTCTCTGGTGTATGTTTCCTGTAAGCAGAACAAATTACAATTCACAGACGAGGCCCACATTGGTGAGGGTGGTCACTATTGCCTTAGCTATGTCGGGCAGCAGCTAAAGGCAGCCTGGCTCACACAAACAGAATATGGCGACCCTTTCCTCGGAGTCTCTTAACTGCTCTCTTCCGAGCAGCACAGGAGTTGGAGAGCAGCAACGTCGGTGTTTTGGAAAAACAGAGGGCTAATGTCTCCAAAATTAAATATAACATAATACCTTTATAAATATTAAAAATATGTCAGCATAAAATAAAGAGGGTCACATTATGTTAGGGCACATACAGACACATTAGAATGGTCATCTTTGGGGAAATCCGGGAAGACGGGAGCCATGGGATAGAATTAAAAGAGAAAAAAGGCAGAGATCAAATAATTAGCCATTACACAGTATTAAACTTAATGGTAGGTAGGACATGTGTATGAAGTAAAATTTTGAAATGAAAGAAAAATTGATTACTTCTGTGAGAATGTAAAAAATTTTGCAGAGAAGCTCTTGAGCTGGCATACCATATGGAAAAGCTAGAGAAATGAAACAATGCAGTACAACTGTCCTGGGAAAGGTGGTGAATGCCACAAGCAGTGTACAGATTACAGAGAGTATGCCGTGTCACATGAACAACTTGTGTTGTGTTTCAGAGCATTGGAACTAGGGCAGTGGTGGGGATTGTAAACAGAGGAAAAAGAAGACTGAACTTCTATACTTTATTAGCTTTTCATCACTGCACAAACTATTTGAGGCAATCAACTTACAAAGAGGAACAGTTTATGTTGAGTCAGAGTTTTGTTTCAACTCAGAGTTTCAGAGCCTTCAGTTCATAGTAGGTTAGCTTCATGGCTTTTGGGACTTTAGTAGGTGTCTTAGTTACTTTTCCACCACTGTGTTGGAATACCTGACATTCACAAATTAGGGAAAGAAAAGTTTATTTTGGCTCACCGTTTCAGAAGGTCATAGTCCATTCACTGGTGGAAATGGTAGAATCATATGGTGGAGCTGGAGTTTGAGCTGGATGCAGAACCAGTGCCCCGAAGACAGAGCTCCTCACAGCATGGCAGAACAGAGACAAGTCTGGGAGGGAAGGTGGACGCCTCTCCAGCTCAAGCCCCAAGCACCTGCCCCTTCTAGCCAGGTCCCAAGTCCCAACAGTACGCAGTAACCAGTGTGAAGAAAGAGGCTCACCTCGTGGCAGCTAGGAAGCAAAGAGAGGAGAGGAGAGGTAGAGAGCCAGTGACTTCTCCAAGGGCACACCACCAGTGACCTAACTTCCTTCCACCAGGCCCCACTTCTAAAGTTTCCAGCACTTTTTGGTAAAGCTACCGTCTGGTGACTGTGCTTTTGGTATTTGGATCTTTGGGGCGTTTCAAAATTCAAACGATCACATTCCACCTGAGAGGCCAGGTAGAGACTGGATTTAAAGACATAAAGGGATGGGGGGAGAGATTCAGAGAGATTCAGAGAGAGAGAGAGAGAGAGAGAGAGAGAGAGAGAGAGAGAGAGAGAGAGAGAGAGAGATTACTTGAGAGAATACTTGGAGTGTTTGAAACAATATACATAACAGAAGATAAGTGTCTGAACAATGAGAATGAAAGCAGGGAAGTTTTAAGAGTCTAAAATTAGGACAGGGTGACTGATTAAAAAATATTGGGAGGTGAGAAAGACCTCAGGATGGCCTCAGGTTTTGTTCACGACTGCACGAATGACTGGGTAAGGATTAGGAAGAGAAGATCCAATCTAATTTTGCCCATGTTGAGCTAGAAGCATGGGGACATTCAAGCAGTGATGCAAATTGGTAACTAGGCCTCATGATTAAAAAATAGTTTGAGATAGAGATATAAATTTGGGCATTGAGGCAGAGAAAGAAGTGTTTCTTCTTTTTCAAACTCTCAGAGGGAAATATTTAGAAGAAGGGGAAAAGTAGCAACAACTATGGAGAGTGCAAAGGAGTGGGTACAGAATAGAGGAATTAAAAGAAGGTGTGTAGGGTGTAAAAGGGGAAAGAGAGCAAGAGAAGAAGTCTGCAAAATAGAAGGAAAATTGGGAAGTATTTATTTGGTGCTACTGGCGTTAGCCAGCGCCTTCACACTAAGCTACATCCACAGCTTATTATTTTACTTTTGATCTTGAAACTGGGTCTCAATAAGTTGCCAAGGCCAAGCTAGAACTTGGGATCCTCCTGTCTCAGCCTCCCAGTGTGTGGGATTTATAGGCTTGTGCAACCAAGTCTGACTTACAGTATTTTATTTAAAACTTAAATTATACAATGACACGTCTCTGCTTATAATTTTAGAATCACTTTCTCATCGATAGATAGATATCAACCCGTGTTGTATCATGTCCTACAAAACCCTGCAAAATCTGCCCCCTGCTGGTCTCTTGAGCCCATCTCAGCCCACTCACTCCTTGGCCTCCTCTGTCCTCCATTCTGTCCCTGGGAGGCAGCAAGTTCTTTCCCCATATGTCAGTGTGGCTTACCTGTTCGTACGTTTCACTCCTCTAGCATGTCACGTGTTCGAAGCAATCTTCCCTGACCACTCTGCTCCTCCAGTACTCTGTCTTGTCCACTCTGTCCATTTGCATTTTATTGCCTTCACAGAATTTATCACACTCGGAATAAGATAGTGCTTGTCTCGTGCCAATATAAATGCTATTTTGCGTTTTTCACTTAGTCATCTCAACGATACCCCAAGATAGATGTCTGCACGAGTCTGGCTCCTTCCAGGACAATCAAGGGAGCACACATGGTGCAGGGAAAGGAGTTCATGTGGGGATTTTGACGTGGGAGAATCTGGAGGTGGGAAAGTTTGAAGGCAATGACAGAAGCAGGAGTGTGGGGAGAAACCCGCTGACTGTGGACCCGTCTGGGAACCGTCCTGACCACAGAGTGAGAGCTTGTGGAGAAACCTGGAAGGCTGCTGTGTCTGAGTGCCATGAATTACTGAAAATAATGGCCTGTGCTTTGCGTATGCCTTCCAAATTCACATGAGTTTCTTTCAGTGGGAAATTCTAACATGAGCCATCCAAGGCAGGGGACTTGAACAGCCCAGTTCTCAGCCTCAAATGGGCTGGCAGCGATGGCACCAAAGCCATAACAAACCACTGAGTACAATAATAATATTATTCTCAGTGTTTCAGAAGAAGAAACTAAGGAAAAAACTGATGATACAATTTTTATAAAGTCACAAAAGCAGTAAGAAGAAGACTCAGCCATCCTGGCTCCTGGAGCTTTTTCTTACTCATGGTGGCCCATGCTTTCAGTATGAAGTCCCATGCCCACAGGAAGCTGTCTGGTTCCCAGTGCCTCTTAGGACTCAATACATAGTGGGCACTCATCAGAATCAATGAAAATAAATGAGTCCAGGACTGAAAATTTAGTAGTAACTCACAATAGGTTTGTTAATTAGAATAACCAATGCCTATGCATCCATTGAGAAAAGATCAGATCAAACCAGGTTGGACAGCGAAGAAGTGTGAGAACCTGTAGCTGTGGAAGTGGAGACCACTCCTTCAGGAACTCCTTCCGGTAAAATAATCGTGTTTGCATTACGTGATTTCCTTTTTACTGAATGTTGTGTGTATTGTGCAACATGACAATTGCCACAGAGCTGTTCTCTTACTGCATCATTGGCTATCTATTGCAGTGCATGCCCTCTAGGCCTGTGGGAGCATGTTATCATTGTCATTACCTGGTAAGAAATTCCAGTCTCTTTTGAAAAGACAATCAACTTCCTCACAGTGAACATGGTACAGTAATTTTCTCTTTTCTTTTTTTACTTCGTTTTCTTTTCCCCCCACATTTTATTGACATGTATGCGTGCAAAATTCAAGGTTTACAATGAGGTTGGGCATTTTGTGACATTCACATGCTGTCAAGGTGACAAGGGCTTTCCCACTCTCCTTTTGTCCCTCCCCCTACCCTCCCCACCCTCCCTCCTCCCCCACCCTTCTCCCCTCTTTCACTTTGTCTTTCGTCTTAAGTTCCAAAGGAGTTGTGTTTAGGCATACACATAGTTCACGTGTCTTATGTAGTCGCTTAGTGGAGAGCACACACACACACGTGTGTGTGTGTGCACATACTTCCTCCCTACATACACTCAAGAACAAGCTAAAGAACATTTCATTCAGCCTCCTGAAAGACTCTTTTGAGTCCCCTTTGCATCCTTTGCTAAACTTGATATTGTTGGCATCAGTCTGTTGGCATGAATAGTTTGGTTCTTACCTTACGGTCCCTCATATAATTATATGAATTTATTTTTTCATGTTGTTACTGGTGACTAGTTCACTATTTCTACTTTTTGTTTTATTATAAATAAATCTCCTATGAAAAATGTAAGGACTGGAGATGTAGCTCAGTTGTTAAGAGCACTTGCCTGGCAATGCGGGGCCTGGGTTCAATTGCCCAGCACCAACCACATAGGCCAGGCAGGGTGGTATACAGCACACCTGTATTAAATAAATGAAAAAAAAAAAAAAAGAAAACAAAGGCCAGCACCACTGGGCCTGGCTCACAACATAAACAGAAAGACGTAGTTTTAGAATGATAGGTTTAGGAGGAAAAATAATGTATACCATTTGATGGTGATCTGATCTTCATTTCTCCTGTGAATGTAACTGGGAAAGAAATGTCCGCATCACAGGCTGTGACTGTGCATTTAATAGACACAATGTCAAAAAAGGTTTTCAGAGTGATTGTTCTAATTTAAGATTCCACCAACAATGAGAGTTCCCGATGTCCACATTCTTGTAACTCTTGAAATTATTAGATTTTCTTTTATTGTACCAAAGATTTATTGTTTATCTAGGGAGATAAGATCCACCTACAGGGATACCTCCATACGAGCTAAAACACGAAGTGCTATTGATGGATACAGGCTGGGGCAAGAGTTAGGGACTGAAGGTAATCCCAGACTTCAATTCTTAACCAAATCTCCAAAAACATTCCTGCAATTGCTGGTCTGATCTCCCCCTTTCTAGAAACTATCGTTTTGTGTTTAATGTGTATGCCGTTTACATTCAATAAAGTGCTCAGGTCTCAAGTAATCCATTAGATCTCAGTTTTAGCAATGAGATACATCTGTGTGATCAACACTGAAAACAGATGACAGAACATATTCCTCTCAATCCACAGCTCCCTAGTGTCCCGAAGACCTGCCGGCATCCATGGCCACATTTTGATTCCCGTTACCACCACTGTACTTCTTGAACCTCAGCAGATTTCCAGGAGGTCAACTGGTTGTGAAGCCTGGGGCTTGAGGAGCTGGATTCCAGTCTGTCGCGTCTCCCTCGGCCCGCAAGAAAGACGCAACAGCCGCGGTTCTTCTCCAAGCTTTATTCAGGCCTCTCCTTAACCTTGTGCTCCAGCACCTTCTTTTCTCTCTCCTTCTTCCTCTCTCATCCTCCCCCCCCCCCCCCCCCCCCCCCCCCCGCCCCAGCTAAGCTGCAAGCGATTTTATAAGCCCCACAAGCCTATCACATCTCACCACGTGGCGCTTTTGGATAGGAGCCTGCACATGAGGAGATCAGTCGCCAGTCCGCGATTTCCACATATGGAGTTGTTTATCACATTTTATTAGGAGGTGTGGCTGCCACGCAGGCGCCATCCTTTGGGTGCGGCATCTAATCCTGCCCCTTGGCCCGTTGCCCGGCGCCATCTTAGGGTTCGACTCCCCACACCGGTCCTGGAGCCTACTCAGCTTGACTTGTCAAAACTTGTTTATTTTTCCCTTTGCCAAGTATCTGCACTTTGATTAGCACCACGATTGGCAATTACAGAAAGTAGAAGATGACTGGCATTTGTCAACTTACCCTAAAAAGGACATTTCCTTTTGGGGAACGTTTGATGATTTAATGTTCATTTCTATAGTTGTTTGACTCATATAAACTTTATTTTCAATTGTGTGTGCGTGCGTGCATGTGTGTGCATGTGTGTGTGTTATTGGGGAATGAACCTGGGGATTTCACACTGAGCTACATCCTCAGCCCATTTTTTAAATTTCTGAGACAGTGTCACTAAGTCCCTAACTTGCCGAGGTTGAGCTCAAACTTGGGATCCTCCTGCCTCAGCCTCCCAGAGTGCTGGCACTATAAACCTGGCTATTTTTCTAATTTTTTCCTAGTTATTATACCAGAAAAGTTGGACTACTACATCGTACTGACTACTACTCAAAATTAGAAATCTCTTTTCTTTTTAAATACAATTTTGTAAGGATTTTCCGTAACTATTTATTAGGCATTTGTTTTAATCTTAAGATCATGTGGTGGGAGACAGGAAAAATAATTCGAGTGATGATTATTTCACCAATCTAGCTGACACCTCCCTGAGAGGGTAAAAGAGGTCCAAGTGAAGCTATTAGCATGACAGTAATACTGAATGATGGTAATGGGAAAATAGACAGCCTGGGTCCAGAGGCTTGTCTTCGAGAACTCGGTGTTGTCAGTTGCAAATGAGGGGTTTGATTTCCACCAGCCATTAGCAACGTTCATGTGCCTCACGCTGAGCCGGAGACGGGCTGGCGCTGAGCGGCTGCCCAGGACGTCCGTCTAGATGAAGTGTTAATACGGCCGTGGATATACAGTAAGATGGGGAGACCCGGATTTATCAAGGACCCCCGCAGGAGGAGCGCCACATGTGATCTTAGACTGTGGGGTTTTGGGTGAGAGTCCCCAGGAGCAGGCCTAAGGAGCACCAGGTGGAGGAGAAACTTTCCGAGGGGTGGAATCTGGTCACCACAGGGCTCCGGGTCCCGTCCAAGGTGCCTGAGATGACAGCAGAGGAGCTGGGGTCCCTACCGCAGCCCCTCCATACAGCACTCACAATGTCCACACCAATGATAAACTCACACATTTAAAATACAGTTTGCATTGGACACATATGCATTACCCTCCCAGCCTCGGCCAAGTTCTTTACACAGACACCTTTGCAAATAAAATTTTACGTCGAACCTGAGTACAAAAAACAGGCAGGCAAAACCATGTGGTCACGTTAGGCATGGGAACATGGAGAAGCGTCTGCTCAGCCTCCCTCTAACCCTGATGAGAAAACATCACGTCCCAGGCCCTGGCGGAAATCTGTTTGAAAACTGCTGTGCTACATAACATCCATTTTTTAAACTACTAATATTCTGTGATTCTGTGATAAAGCTTAAACATCCAGAGAATCAGATGACAATACCTTATTTCTTATACTCTAATGTATCATTTATGTAGAGAAATAGAACTTTTACATGGTAAATGTAAAATTTTCTCTTACGTGGTCTATTTCTTTTTTAAAAAATTATGTTTTTCTGACCTTTTAAAATTGGTCTATATTAGGAATACGGAAAGTGGGGTTCACCTGAGGAACTGGACACGCACCTGACACCATGAGCACTTCCAGTCCCGTCATCGCCCCTTTCCCTTGCTCCTTCCTCCCTCAGCCCCCTTCCTCATTGCCAAAGGCCTCCTTTCCACTTGTATGTCTTCGTCCTTCCCTCTTTTCTCTTTTTCTTTCTCTTTTCCTTTTTTTTCTGTTGGTTTCTCACATAAGATGAAACAGTATTTAACCTTTGGAGTCTGGCTTACTTCATTTAACACAGCGGGCTTGAGGTCCATCCATCTGCTTACAAATTCTGTGAGTTTGTTTTTCTTAAGGATTGAATAATATTCTGCTGTGTTTTCTTTACAACACATTTTCTTTATCCATCAATTGGTTGACTGGCAGCTAGGCTATTTCTACCACGTTGGTACTGTGAATTGTGGCTTTAAACATGTGTTTGGTTTGCACGTATCACTAATGTATGCTGTCTTTAATTCTTTGGGGAATATACACATGGATGCTACAGTGGGTCAAATAATATTTCTATGCTTAGTTTTTTGATAAATCTCTGTACTGCTTTCTACAGTGGTTGTACTAGTTTACATTCCCACCAAAGTACAGGAGGGTTTCATTTTTTCTCCACAGCCTTCCATAATTCCCCCCTTCCCTTTTTTTAGTTTCTTAATATGATGACAGTCATTTTGACTGGGATGAGATAAAACCTCAAAGAAGATTTGATTTTCATTTTCCTAATGGTTAAAGATGTTAGACAGCATTTTTTTTAGTACAGTTAGGGGCCATTAGTAGTTTTCTTTCAGGAACTGCCTATTCAGTTTATTTGTCATTTTAAATTGATTTATATGTTTTGAGGGGTTGAATTTTTGAGTTATTTATATAATATATTCTAGATATTATTAATCTTGTAGCAGAAAAGTGGGTGCAAAATTTTTCTCCAACTTTGTAGGTAACCTCCTCACTCTGTCAACTGTTTCCTTTTCTGTGCAGAAATTTCTTAATTTGATATAATCCAATCTGTTGATTCTTAGCAGTATTTTCCTGTACTGGACTCCTATTCGGGGACTCTGCCTGTGCCTATGGCTTTAAGGGTCTCGTCTATGTTATCTTCCAGCAGTTTCCAAGTTTCTGGTTTTATAGCAGTCTTTGATCCATTTTAATTTTAGCACAAGGCGAAAGATGGGATCTTGTGACAATATTCGGGGTGTGGACATTCCGTTTTCTTAATACCATTTGTTACAGAGACAGTTTGCATTTTTATTTGAAAAATATGTGTATATAACCACTAATTTACAAATTCTTTTATTCTTAACTACAAAAACTAGGGGAATTTGTGTCACTACGTATCTCTTTTCTACCACTTGTTTCCCTCCCCCTTTCTCTTTCCTTCTCCAACTCCACTCCTCTTAGTGTTTGTCCTGTTTTCCAAGCGATCCACCTCCCCACTTCTTAGCCTCTCTCTTACACTAAGATCTCTTTATGTCTGTATTTATGACAATCTTATATAAGAGACAATGGTCAATGTGTCATCTTTTGCTTCAGGTCCATTTCACTGAACATTGTTGACTCAAGGTTCCCATATTTTATTATGAACACTTCATGTTCTTTTTATGAGTACATAATATTCCATTGTGTATGTATACTACATTCCCCCACTTTTTATTAGCATGTGTTTGTGGTACAAAATGGTTACATAAAACCCAAGAAATTTGCACTCATACATACGGCATCAACTCTCCCTCCCCCTCCCCCTTTCTTGTCCTCCCGTATCTTCTTTTATTCCCCTCCCTCTCCACATATTCATCTCCTGCCTCACACATTTGGTACTATTACTTATTTATACTCCGGTTTCTCGTGTGATAACCATGTGATATTTAATCTGAGTCTGATTCATTTCACTAAGCATAATGATCTCAAATTGCACCACTTTCCTATGAATGATTCAAATCTATTGGTCTTTGTGGCAGTGTAGTATTTCCTTGTGGGATGTACCATGTTTTCCTTACTCGCGAGTTTAGTGATAGATATCGTTGCATCTTTCATGGTTTGGCTGTTATTGTGCTGACATGGATATTCATGTTTCTATAAGGTATCCATGTTTATAACGGCACAATTAATAATAGCTAAACCATGAGAGAAGGAAAAATACTCAGAAGAGGTATCAGTGGGTCAAATGGGTTATCTATTTTCAGGTTTTTGAGGAATCTCTCTACTTCTTTTTATAATGATTGTACTACTTTACAGTGCCAGCAGCAGCATAAAGGCGTCCCCCCACCCCCACTCCATCCTCACCAGCGTCTAGTGCTTTTTGAGTTCTTGATAAAAGCCATTCTCACTGGGGTGAGATGGTGTCTTGATGTTTTCATTTGCATTTTTCTAGTGGCTATAAATATTGAACTTTCTCACGTATTAGCCATTTGTACTTCTTCTGAGAACTGTATATTCATTTCAGTTGCCCATTTTTAATTGGGTCTTTGATTTTTGAGGAATCTATTTTTCTTCAGCCCTTTGTATAATCTAGTTATTAGCCATCTCTCTGAGGAATAAGTGCTAAAATCTTTTCCCTAGTCCATCAGATCTCTCTTCACTCTGTTGATTGTTTCCTTTGCTGTGCAGAGCTTTCCAATTTGATGTATTTCCAGTTGCTATTTCCTGGGGTTATTTCTTTTGCCTGCAGTGCTTTACTGAGAGTCTGCCTACACCTATCTCCTCAAGAGTTTTACTTATTCTGTCCCAAGAGGTTCAGTTTTTCCATTTCAATATCTAGGTCTTTCATCTACTTTGATTTGATTTTAGTACATGGTGAAAGATGATGGTGAAAGTCCAGATTCATTTTTTCTGCATGTGGATAACCAATTCTCCTAGAATCATTTACTGAATAGGACACAATTTCTTCAGTGTATGTTTTTGCCTCTTTGAGGAAGATCAGATAGCTGAAGGCACTTGAGGTTCTCCTGTATCCTTAGTTATGTCCCATTGGTCAGCCTGTGCCAGAGTGTTATGTGTGGGTTTTTAAATCACCGTTGCTTTGCAATACAACCTGATGTCCAGATTTGTGATACCATCGCTTTTGTCTTGTTGCTGAAGACTGCTTTAGCTATCTCTGTGTCTTTTTGTTCTACGCGAATTTTAAGATTGATTTTTTTCAAATTCTGTGAAAAAATATTTTTGGTATTTTGGTAGGAATTGCACTGAATCTGTGTATTGGTTTTTGCAGATTGGCCATTTTGGAAATATTGGTTGTGCCTACCCAGGATCCGGGAAAGTGTTTCCACATTCTAAAGTCCTCTTCATTTTCTTTTTTTCCAGTTTTTATTGTACAGGACCCTCACCTTCTTGATTATGTTTATTTCTAGATATTTAATTTTTTTCAGGGACTATTTGGAATGAGATGGTTCTTCTCATCTCTTTTCTGAGGGTTCACTGTTACTGTACAGGAATGCAATTTTTTGCACTAATTTTGTATCTTACAACTTGGCTGAATTTGTTGTTGAATTGTTAGTCTTAAGAGTCTTCTGGTGTTTTTAAAAGAATCTTTTATATTGAGAATAATGTCACTTGCAAATAAGAATAATTTATCAATAATTTCTTCCTTTCCAATATGTATTTCCTTTATTCATTTGCATATCTGATTGCTCTGGCTGGGGTCTATGTTGAGTCAGAGTGGAGGGGATGGAGAGCCTTGACTTAATTGAAAATGCTTTTAATTTTTGCCCATTTAGATAAATGTTTCAGTAATTTTAGTATAAATGGCTCCTATGCCTGTTTCATCAGGTTTTACCATGAAAGAATGGATTTTTTGTTAGAGGCTTTTTCTGCATCTAGTGACACAACCATATTGTTTTTGCTTTTGTTTTTGTGGTGTTTTACATTAGTTAATTTACATGTGTTGAACCATCCTTGCATTCCAGGGAAGAAGCCAACTTGGTCATGGGATCTTTTTAATGATTTGTTGAATTCTGTTCATCAGTTTCTTATTGAGGATCTTTTGCATCTGTATTCATTAAGGAGATTGACTTATTGTTTTCTTTCCTCGTGAAGTATTTGTCTGGCTTTGTATACTGCATTTTCTTTATTCATTGTTAATGGGCATGTAGGTTATTTACAGGATTTAGCCATTGTGAGTTGTGCTACTATAAACATGGACTTGCATGTGTCTCTGTGACATGGTGGCTTTAGCTCTATTGGGAAGATGATCAGGAGAAGTATAGCTGGGTCAAATGGGATTTCTACAATCAGTTTTCTAAGGAATCTCCAAACTGCTTTCTATAGTGGCTGTACCAGCAGCATAGAGGCACTACTCTTTCCCCATAACCTCACAAATATTTTTTTGCTTTTTAAAGTTCTTTGTGAAAGCCATTCTCGCTGAAGTGAGATGGAGTCTCAGTATTGTTTTGATTTGCGTCTCTCTAATAGACAATGGTGTCGCGCATTTTCTCTTGTGTTTATTGTCTTTTTATAGTCTTCTTTTCCAAAGTGGTTTTTTCTTTTTCATTTTAGTTGCCCATTTTTGATGGAATCATTTCTTTTGGGAGATTTTTTTTTTAGTTCTTTGTATAGTCTAGTGATTCATCTTCTGCCTAAAAAGTAGTTGGCAAAAATTTTTTCCCATTATGTAGGATGTAAGGAGACTTTTTTTCAGTCTACTTTGTCAAAAACCAGAGGGCTATATGTACATGGACTTGTTTTTATATCTTCTTTCTCTGTTCCATTGGTCTGCATGTCTGTTTTTGTGCCATGTCTGTTTTTGTTACTAAGGCTTTCTAGCATACTTTGAAATGCAGCAATGGGATGTGTCTAGCATTGCTTTTTATTTTTTTTACTTAGAGCTCCATTGGCTGTTTTATTTTATTTCATACGAATTGTAGGGTTTTTTCTATTTCTGTGAAGAATGATGTCAATATTTAATAGAGATTGCATTGAATTTGTAAATTAAATTTGCAGATACAATCAATGTAATTATCACAATATTAATTCTGACCCATGAACAAGAAAAAGTCTTTCCATTTTCTGATGTCTTCAGTTTTTTATTTAGCATTTCGTACTTTTTTTATTTTTTGAGACAGGTCTTACTCTGTAGTCCAGGCTGGTCCTGAACTCACTATGTAGCCCAGGATGACCTTGGACTCACAGCAATACTCCTGCCTCAGCCTCCTAAGTGCTGGGATTACAGGCATGTGCCACCATGCCCAGTTTATGTGGTGCTAGGAAATCGAACTTGGGTACTTAGTGCTTGACTAAGTAGTAAGTGTTTACTTTTAACCTCTGAGCCATTCCTCCAGCTCCTTGTATTTCATACTTTTCACATAGATATCTTACCTCCCCTGTTAGGGTGATTTCTGTTTTTGTTTTGTGAATGGAATTGTTTTCCTGATTTCTTTTTCAGTGAGTTCATTATTAGTGAATAGGAATGCTGCTCATCATTAATCTTGTATCTTGCTTCTTGACTTTTTTTGGCTTTTTCACTTAATGTTTTCATTTCCTGAAACTCTTTATTGTTCGTTGATTCTGCCGTTTAAGAAAAAAAACCTTTTGATAAATGTCCCAATAAAGGGATTGGTTGGATTCAGAGAAGAGGCATTAAGATTTAACTACTGCGACCCATTTGAGGAATAGGAAGCTGAGTTAGAGTGGTGACTTAAGTGAAATGGTTTAGATGCGGAAAATTAATATGTTAAGTACTGTATAGTTTCTCTGACTTGGAAAACCCATAACACAGACATTCTACAGAACCACATGAAGTGATAGCCAGAGTTGGGGGAAGGGATAGGGAGGGGGTGGGAGGGTCAAAAATGGGACGGGATTGTAAAGTTGATATGATAACATATGTGCACAAAATAACCAAATTCATTGTGAACACTATGTATTACATATGTGTATTAATAAAAATAGTGGGAAAAAAGAAACAGTCTGTTCTTGTTTCATGGGTGCCCATTCTCCTTACACTTCTCTGAAGCTATTAATTAGCATTCTTTTGATGTTTATTCTCTTTTCTTGGTTACCAGACGTTTGTTTTTTAGTTCTTTTACCAACCTAGTCCTTTTCTTTTGAATCACAGATTCTCTCCAGTTTTTCCAGAAGATAAATTATACATATGAATGAAAGGCTTTGCTAATTAATAAAGGCAGATCAAATACTTTTCTCTGCTTCTTTAGGCGGAGAAAAAAATACTGCATTAAGAAGTGGCATTTGAATTAGGGTGTTTTGGCTGACCCGCTTCACTTCACTCTGGATTTCTTACCTTTCTACCTTTGCTAGGCTGAGATGGAGAATGTCACCTTTGGGTCTACTTCTCGTGTGAGCATAAATCCCTTGAGGAACATTTGGCAGGCCTTCCAAGGAACTTATTGCTACTCCATGCATTGGGGAGAGTGCAGAGGGGCAACATCCATTTAATTTCACAGTTAGTCTTTCTCTCTCTCTCTCTCTCCTTAATTTTCATGACTTTCATTAACGATGACCTAACATAAGAAACATCATAACAATTTTTTTTAGCAAATGTTGTCAGCTTAGCCAAGCAATCATAATCCATCCCTTTTAGGTAGGCACACCAGCACACAACTTTTTTTTTTTTAAATCATAGTTCTATTTCAAATAAAGAGTATAAGAAAGTCATGCTTCAATTTAATATTATACACCTATCCGGCATACAAACAAAATCAGCCTAGCCTTTGCCTCTTCCTGGACACAATATCCTTTATCCACTTCTAGTTACTCTTTCACGGTCAGCTCTTCACTCCAGCTCACCTCCCATTTTCTCCACACTGTTCCTCTGAGTGTCAAATATGCTGCATGCCACTGTGATGGCAACAGGAAACTGAAACTGATATATACTTCAGTGATTCCATGTTGTTGTTAAGACTGTGTGAAGCTGCCTTCTGTTAACTGCTTGAACTACTAACTGCCTCATTTCTGCCCCATATCTGCTTGCTTGCTTAGCAGGAGGTGCCTGGGATCATATGATACAACCTCTAGGACTTGTCCCCCCATGACTCCTGGTCCAAGAATTTATAACAAGCCTGCCAAGAATAATGATGTAACAGCTCGTCAGAAACAGTAACTGGGTGTCAAGCTGTGATTGGTTACTGTGTAAGGATGTAAAATCACCCCACCTGTGCCCCACAAGCACCTATAAAAACCCTGTTAAACTTGCTGGAGGTTGCTCTCTGAATACTCACCCAGAGTCCAGAGTTAGCTCTGCCATCAGAAAGAAGCCTTACCTTGCTTCTTGCTTCAGTTGGCGTTTGATTGTCCCTTAGTTTTGGTCCATCACGTTGTTGCTCTACGCCATTTCAGTGAGTGTGTGTGTCGGGGATGGGGGAGATTAATGCATGCCTGCCATTTAGAAGTAGAAGCAAAGGTACCATAAAAAATTGTATTTAAGACGTAAAAAATACTTGGTTAAAGCAACAGAAGTTAGTAGAGGAACTTTTGTCTCACTCTCACTACCTTTAACTCAAAGTTCTAATTCTTCATGTGAATAGCATACCTGCAGAGACCATCCATAAGCTTCAGTTTTTCTCTCCAGCTGAGCTCATGTCTGCTCCACCTGCTGTGGCCTCTGGCCTGCTTCCGCCAGCCTCTGCTTGCTCTCGCACTCTTTGTACCTTGTCTAACACCTATCATGCTCAGCTGCGTTTTGCTTCTGCTTGACCTGCAGTCTCTTTGAGAGTGAGGATCATGCCTGCAGGTCACTACATTTCCTGTGACAAGGAGAGCATTTGCTGAGGCTCCCAGGATTGGGGATGGAGATGCTGATGGAGGTGATTATGCTAAGATGGCCAAGAAGGTTCATCTTCTGTGGTGACCTACTTTGGAGGTGGCGTTTCTCAACATGGTAAATCCATGTGGAAATCAGCGAGGGATGCTCTGTGTGCTTTTACCTCTTAGTCAGAAGTGAAGTGTAACTACCAAGCGATGATATTTCTTGTTAGCTTAATTTGCACAATTGCATCAAAAGAATTTTTAGAAGCATGATTACAAATTTGCTTTGGTTCTGAGCTCTGGCAGAGTCACTGACATATACCTGCAGCAGCCTCTTTTCAGGAGGATCACTCTGATGGACCACATCAGTGGACCTGATGTTTTCTCTGCCTAAAAATCCTGAATTGATGTCATTTTCTTAAGAACTATATCATTACTAAAGGCATTGGTTCTACCTGAAATGTTATCAGAAACAAAAGGAACTTGATTTGATAAAAGAATAGCAGCTTTGCTCCTTTTGAGGGAGGATAAAATTCTGAATTTATGTACTTCACAGTCAGATAAGTGTTATATTTGAACAATGACTGTTACATGTTGTTCAACTTCAGTTCTAGAAAGAAACAGAGACGGGAGACAGAAACAGAGTGATGGCAGAACTTTTTTTTTTAATTCAGTAGGACAATTTAGTGGTTTGAAGAAGTGGTGGGAGAAGACAGCCTGTGAATGCAGTCTCAAGCAAGACATGCATTTGAAAAGAAGGCTGTGTTAGGACAAAATCTAAGTTTACAAAGTCTTGGTGGAGTGGAGAGGAGAAGCAAAGGCTTATTTAACAAACACAAATGTCAGACATTCAAGAACAGTAAGTTTAGAACAGATAAAAGGTAGATATGATTTTAGCAGAGGAAAGTGAATGTACTGCTAGAATTCATTGTCCCAAGAAGTGGTACTGGATAAAATACAAGTAGATTGCAGAAGCTTTCTTCCCACTCATGGATGACAGGTATAGCGTGGATAATTAGTGGAGGTCAGAGTGGCTGACCTCTGAGGCTGATGTTGAATGTGACGGCCTGGCCCTTTAGAGCTTGCTCTCTGGATCATTATTAGAGACACTCTCTTGGACCAGAGTATCCAGGAACTGGCCCAGAGACACAATTCTGATGTTCTCTTGTTTCATCTTACTGGACTAAATATTAACTTTCAGCCTGGAGTGTCTGTCACCAAGTCATCTGTCTTGGTAAATGCTGTTGGAATTTCAGCATTGCAAGGAGGCAATGAATTTTCCCTGCTGACAGTGAGAATATCCACACCATGCTGCTACAGAGATTTCTGCTTCCCACAATGTTTATGACAGTAAATTAGGCTATGGAGTACACTGGAGATTGTTTACATAACCCCTGATACCTAGCGTATTTGTCAGTCCCACTCAGTGGACTGAGACTTTAGTAGAGCCAGAAAATGTTTAAAATATAAGGCTATAGATAATGTACGAAATTATTAGAGCGTTTTACAATAACTCACGCTTGTTTATTTAGACTCTTTCTTCAGATCTCACATATTTTATCTCCCCCTTCTTCTCTTTGGTCTTTTTATTATCTTCCCGCTTTCCTCTGGAGGCTTTGTTTCAATTCCATACTCAGTGGCCTATAGGTCATAGTTGGATCTTCTGTTTGCCTTTCTACATGACTATTTTCTGAAGAAAGTCAGCCATACAAATTGACGATGTATACCAATGATTTTCAAGTCCAGAGAGTCAACCTTAACTTTTGTCGTAACTCTTCACCTTTAGTTACATTTAGTTCAGCTTTATGCTTATATTTACAATTTCAGTTGTTAGTATAAAACTGTTTTAGAAGAAAGGATTTCAACATAAAGAGAGATTGTTCCATAAAACAATCACCGTTGAGTGTTATTCCAATCAAAACAAAGACACTGGTGAGAAAAGTTTATTTATTCCATGTGTTTTTCAGAATATGTTTGGGATGTGTGTGTGTAGCTCTCATTTGTGATAAATTTTTCCCTTTGACACTAAAATCCTATTTTTAAAAGAGCTAAAGTTACCTAGTTAAAAACATAATAATAATAAAAAAGATCATAATGTATATGTACATTATGCAATGTATTTTTGAATATTAAATAAAGCAGAACCTTATAGAACTGAATGGGAAAACTAAAAATCATGATTATAGAGAAAGATCTCAATACTCCTTACTCCATATTTAATAGAACATGTAGACAAAAATTGCAAAGGTGTGGGAGACGAGAACTATGCTACTAATTACACAACCAGCTGCAGAAAACTATTTCTGGTAGACCTTTTCTGTCAATATGTAAAAATACATATTCTCTTTAAGCTCACGTAGAACATCTACAAGAGATACTTCAGAACTGAAAGAATATCAAAGGACTGATGTTTTACAAAGTATGTTTGACGTGTCAATTTAAAGTATTGATAGAATCAATGACAGGAAATCATTGGAAAAAGTTTTGGGAAACACTCAAACATTTCAAAAGTAAACAATAGATTTCTAAACAATACACACGTCAAGAAATAACAAGGAAAATTAGAACCTATTTTAATTCAACGCAAACAGAATACATACAAATTTGTCCAATGCATCTACGGTATCACTGTTTGGGATGTGTATAACCCGATGAGGGGATAGAAATATGTGAGTATGTTGCAAGGATCTAAGGAGTCATTGCCCATGTGACAGCTAATAGGTCCACCTGAAGGAGAAATGTGACAGCTACATGGGCTCAGAATGAGCTTTCAATTCATTGCACTGTGGCTATCTTATTTGATATGGTGATAGAACACGGTCAGTTTGACTATTGACATAGCAGGTAGGTAAGTGTGAGCAGGGTTTGCCTCCTTTGTTTTCCTCCCAGTACTGGGAATTGACCCAAGGCCTTGGCAAGACAGTCTATTACTGAGCTACATCCTGGCTCATAATTTACATTTTTGCGACCATAATTCATCGTTTTGAGGCAAAATCATATGTTTTTCTCTGCTTTCAGCAGAAGTATGGACTTTCAAACACATTCAATAATTTTCAGTGCTTTTTTTTTAGAAAAAAGGTTTAGAATGTGACAATTTCTAAATCTGCAAATTGTAGCATTTGATTCCAAGTAGTGCAGATTACACAAGAAATGTATTATTCTATTTATATATTCACACAAAAATGTAATTGTGAAATAAGTACATTTAAAATATGTATAAACAAATGTATATTATGATTAATTATAATTATAATACAAATAAAATTATAATTTAATTATCATTTCTATAAAATTATATTTTATTTATAATGTATTTACTATATTACAATATTTTATTAATCATTTTGTATTAAGGTTTGAACTCGAGGCCTTGATACTGAGATACATTTTTAGGCCTCTTTTATTGTTTACATTGATTCCCTCTAAATTGTTAAATTACTCAGGCTGGACCCAAACTTGGTGTTCTCTTGCCTCAGACTCCCAGAGTGCCAGGATTACAGGCATGTGCTACCACACCCACCGTAATCTTATTACTAAAAAAAAAAAAAAAAGAAAATGTACGCTCAGCATCAACTTTTGGATGTAAATTGTGATAATATTGAGAAAATCATTCACACTATTCAGCAAGTTTTGACTGCAATTGATCTACATTCCAAAAACCGGGATATACTTTCCCATTATTCTCCATAATAACATTTACTAAAAGTGAAGTTTTATCCATTTTTGTTACAAAAGTTTCAGATGATTAAAATCAGGAGACAGAAATTTACTTGGAAACACAGTATAACAAAATCTTCAAATATTTCATTTGGAAAAACGAAGTTATTGCAGTTATTGCAGTCATTTCCTCAATGTTCTGCGACCACGAAGGAGTCGGTCTCTGTGTCATCATTTGCAGTAGCCTGTAGTAGCAATACACAGGATGGAGAGGAAAAAAATATTTCTCTTATTATACTTTGATACTAGGTATATATTCCTTGAAAAATCATCTGACAAAATTGTATTTTATAGCATTGTCATTTATCTCACATAGTCTTTAATTTTGAATAATATTGTATGGCAATATTCCTTACATCATGACACTCAGTTACAGATTCTGCTATACAAACAGAGGAGTCTTGACATTCATGAACACTTAACATTTACATGATGTGTATGTGGTAGGACAATTATATTAAGGACTTATTCAACTGTCTAAATTTAATTTTTAGATTAGAATCCATTTAACCTCCATTTGATTTTTTCTTTAGAATTAGAAAGAAAAAACATTGACTAACATTCATTCACTTGAAAAAATTATAAAAAGGGTTACAGATAAGTATTAGAAAATATGTAGAGATTGTTAAAAGAGTCTACTAATAATAGTGTTATTTCAAAATGCTAAAAGAGTATAAAAATTTTGGCATTACTCAAAAATCTGCTGATAGTTTTGACTCTGCATATGTTGAATACTTTTTCATTTACTAGAAGGATTTCATTAAATAACTCACTTTCACAAATATTTTGTTCAGAGATTGCAGTTAACTCTCTATTTACTATATTATTTTGACTTTTATTTTTGGAAATGAAAGTATTAAACAGGATGTAGGCACTCACAAATGAGATTTATGTATTCAGTTATGAAGAAATTTCATTTGGAAAATATTTCTAAAGATGTTTTGCGGGTAACAGAATTGGCTACTTAGCTGATATTTTCAGCATTCTTAACAAATATAATTTAAAACTACAGGGAAATCCAGTGCTATATTTCAGTAAGTAAAACGCATCCAAGAGTCTCTGAGGGCATTGTTATGACAAGCAAGACTCAGAAATAGTCATTCTAGTTGCTATGTTTTCTCAACACTGCTGTACATCTCATAAAGAATGCTATTAATGAAGCCAATTTGAATAAAATAAATTTAAAGATAGTGTTACATTTTACTTCTATGTCTCAGCTTTAAATCACTACTTTTCAGAAGAGAAACTTAACACATGAAAGAATAAAGTTTTCTAGGCAAGCCTGGAATGAATGGTTTAAACTTGGCTCACCAAAAAGAAAATAAATCACTGTATCTGAGCTCTTCGTTTATACCAAACAAGTTTTGAAGATGGACTTTACTATTCCTTTGGAATAAAATTATAGAATATTTATTGCTTAATAGGAAAAATGTGTATATCTATAATTACTATTGACAACAGCATATTTATGTACAAAGCAGGACTTTCAACCCTGAATTGAAAACACAGAGGAAAAAAAATAGGCTTAAAAATATATCAGAGTCAACTACTCCTAGTTAAAGTGAAATAACAGGGACTAGACTTATCATTCCACTTGAGACAACTACAAGTCAAAAAGACAAATAAATGCAATACTAGTATTCACAAAATCAGACCATAAAGAGTAGTGATCTCTGATACTGGGAAATAAACGGGATAAGCCTCATACTTAACCACAGTGTAGGGAGCAGGACCTCAGGCAGAGACTGATGACCTTCCTGAGGTGAAGAGGCAGAGATGAGACACCCACCGAGGCAGGAGGAGTGCTTGGTACCAAGGGGGAGTACTTGGAAAGACAATTCCAAGTTGCTGAGCACTCTCTGCTTGTGTGTTCAGCAGAATCTTGAATCTGTTCCTCTCAACTAAACTGAAAAGAGCTCTTAATTCTCAAAGTATTAATTAGATTTCTCGAAGGGTCTTGTCTTGGTTGTGGAGATTAATTGCCTCGAGATCGATGTAGTTCTTGTCTCACCAAACAAACTCCTAAAGCAAGGCCTGAAAGGTTTATGTTGCTTACAAATAAATCATGTATTGTTTCCAGATAATTTAGAAGTACAATGTATTCAATAAATAATGTACTCTGTTGAGTTAATGGTAGATTAGATATTGCAGAAAAATAACAAGTTTGAAGATAACAGTAGAAATGATCCGAATCAAAGAAACAAAAATACTAAGATGGAGGAATGGAGTTCAGTGGGATAGCTTCAAACAACCAAATACAGGTGTCATTGGACCTCTGAAGTACAAAGGAGACATAAGCACACATGAAGATACCATGATCAAATATTAGCCAAATTCGATGAAAATTCTAAAGTGAATGTAGAAAGTCCAACAAACCCTAATCATAATAATTACGAAGAAAACTATACCAAAGCAATGATAAAAGAAAGAAACCTTAAAAGTAGCCAGAGAAAAGAAGACACACAGAAACAATGATGGAGACAACAGACTTCGTATTAAAAATTATGTCACAAGGAGAGAGTGGAACAGAAAACACACACACCCAGAGGAAGAAAGAAAGAAAGAAAGAAAGGAAGAAAGAAAGAAAGGAAGGAAGAGAGAAAGAAAGAAAGAGCGAGCCTGTCAATGTAGACTAAAATTCTAGGTCTTTAGTAAAAGGGAGAGAGTTAAATAGACAAAAGCTAAAACACTTAATTACCAGCTTAATTACACTATTAGATACGCGAAGCACAATCTTTCAGTCCTAAGGAAATAGTACCAGATGGACACTGCAATCTGCACAGTGGAATGAAGAGTTCATAGAATGATAAGTACATAGAATTTTCTTATTATTTAAATCCCTTTAAAATGCAATTGTTTGTTTAAAAATAATGTACTGTGGAGTTTTTGAGTCATCCAAAAGTAAAATGTGTAATTATGGTGCAAAGGCCAGGAAGGAAGATGAGGGGGAATGCTATTATACAGTTCTTGTAGTATGCATTAACTATTATGGTATCTCTTGAAGTTAGACTGTAATGATTTGATATGTATGCTTTAAACCTCAAAGTAACCATTAATATAAAGAAAACAAAAAGTTATATTCGGAAGACTAACATAAGTAATGGAATTGAATAATTAAAAATATCCTCAAACTGGTGAGAAATCAGGTGCTCATAAACTGGTGAATTGGTTCACAAAGTATGGTAAATAAATGTAATGAATACAATTCATGTAATAAGAAATGAACTGTTGAAATAAACAACAATATAAGGGATGATTTAAAAATTCAACTAATGTTTACATTTTAAAAACTTATTACAGTATGTTTATATGCATTGCCAAGAACAATGGGACCGGTGTTTTCGACATTTTGAGTGGAGATTAATGACAGTGTGTCTTTTACTATAATAACTATTTTTCTTGAAAAATTCACCATATTGATGACCCATGGTATATGAAACAGAAGATAATTATACTGAGTAAAATAAGTAAAAATATAAATTGAAACACAAATTTACTAATAGGCTTTTGTCCTACTATCCTCCTTCAACATTCTTCATATTACGTATGAGAAATACTATGCAGGATCCAAATATCCCCGAGATGTAGGATCAGCTTGGGTAACGTTCTTGTGAGGACCGGTGAATTTAGGATCTCTGTGTCCCCGTTCGCCACTCGGACGTTTCTGAGAAGCAGAGCGCTCGGCCTTCTCTCTCCTTCCTCCAGTGCCCAACTCCGTGGCAACCTAAAGTAGCATTGGAGGGAGCTGATTCAGGAAAAGGAGAGGTGTAGACGTGCTTGTGTCTCCTTTCCCCTCGCTTTACAATCATCCTGCAGCGGGGTGTCGTTTCCAGAGCACGAGTTTAGGAGTCAGAAGTTGAGTCACCGAGTTCCAGTTTTCTTCCCTATAAAATAGGGAATATAACTGCGGCCCAACCCGCTCCTTGCGTTGAGTGATGGTTCAAATCAAATAGAATTATGGACGGCGTGGTGTTTTGTACGATGTAAAGCATTCCACAGATGTAAGAGACTATTAGCATTTCTAGAGGTGAACATGTTAAAAACACTAGTTGAAATCAGGAAGGCTTTAACTCACGGCTGCTCGGAGCGAGGCCTTTAACTCAAGGTGGGTGCCAGAGGCGACTTTGGCTTTGCGCTTTATGTGGCCAAAGGGAGTGATTCATCAGCTGCCGTTACAAGCCTATATATGTAGCACCACCTGGGTAAGTGGTCAAAGGTGCCCCAGTTATTTGGTCACGGGGATTTGTGGGAAATGCCTGGAGGACATCACTCGTGCTTGGTGGGTGGTGATAATAAACTTCCTTTAGAAGGAAGAGGCGATTAGGCCTGATGCTAATGCCTGTTAGAAACCCTGTTGAAAGCGAAGGAGGGCAAGGGAGAGAGCTTAAGTGCGGCTTGTCCTCCCAGCGCGCCGCCTGTCGTCTGCCTCTGCCACCTCCTGTTGCCCTTCGCTCCTCCGCCGCTTCCAATTGGCTGTGCATGTGTTGAGGGCAGAGACTGAGAGGTCGGCCATCTTTTAATGCTCGGCCTGGAGACTGGTGAGTAAAAATTTGCGCTCGCAAAGCCTTTGGCTAACCGGAACAAACATGCAAAAGCTAGCAAAAACAGTGGCCACGACAGCGCAGGTTCGGCATCTTGCAGAGTTTGCGTTATGGTAGGCCGACCCGTGACCGGGCAGCTCTTGCACGCTGGGCCGTGGGTGAGGACACGGAGAAGGCTGCCCCAGGACGGGAGGCGATACTTGCATCGCAGCTCAGCGGCTGAGAAGGGGACAGACAGGGGAAGGCAGGAGGGCCGTGGCTCCGAAATGTTCATGATAACCTACCTGCAATACGCTTCATGCCTATGAACTACTTGCGCGTCCGCTACCTAGGCGCGCACAGCCCTGCACACGCGGGAGGTCATCCTCAGCGCTGCATTCGCGCGCAAGGAACCTCGACCCTGAAGTCTCTGAACTCTCCTGCTTTGCCGTTTACCCTGGAAAACGGGGCTCCCTGTGCAGGATGGGGCAGGATTCTGCGCTGCTTCTGAAACAGCTCCTCCGTGCCCCTCAGAATGCGTTTGCAGGGGTTCGAGACGTAGAAACTGAGCAGAAAAATTAACTCTCAGGGTTTAGGATAGAAAGATTTATTCTGTAGCTGGTACTTTATTTACAAACACTGCTGCCTGCACTACAGGCTCTCAAACTTCCTGAAGGCAACAGTTTCATTCAGTCCCTTTACAAGCCCAGTGGGTGGGACAAGCAGACCCAATTCTGTCAACTGAAGCAAAAAAAGAGAAAAAAATTGGGGTTTGAAAAGTCAAATTCCCCTTTTGAAGAATTCCTCTCTATTCCTTTCGTTTTCAAATCTAAGTATATTTAAAAAAATCAAATCCACATGCATCAGAATTGATATATATTTAAATGATAAAAGAATATACGAGAGCTACATGGTTCGTGTCTAGCAGCCAACTTTCTATCTGAGTGAGAGTTTGTTTGGAGGATACACCTTCAACACTTTCACGCACCATATAAATTCCTAATATTCATGAACTTTTCCAGCTTAAAAGTGCTCTCCATAAGAATGTTGTTTTAGCTCCCTGGGCTCAGCTTTCTTATGTACAAATTGAGGCTTACTGAATTTTCTCTGTGTTCTCTCTCAGAGGTCGCTTCACATGGTTCTGCCTTGTGGCTACTTCTGGCTCACAGGCACAGGAGGCAGCCTGCGTCCATGGCTTGGCCACGTGTGAGTTCTCCCTTGTCTTCATGTTTCCATTCTCTCCTGATAAAAATGTAGTCATTGTAACTCTATCTTAGAGTAGTTGTGAGATCAACTAAGTGAATACAGGTAAGGTACTTACATTAGGATCTGAGTCGTAGAAAAGCGTGAAATAAGCGAGAGGTCTTATTACAAGAGCGCCACCTTTTAAGGGACAGAAATTAAGGATGAAAGTGGATTCCTGGACTTGTGAGCAGGAATTTTCAACTGTCACAGGATACCTGCACATCTAAGTAGAGGACCAGAGATAGATGCCCATTGAAATTCCAGCTTCCCCCTCAGAAAATATGATTCAGAAAGTAACAAACACCAACTTGTAGTGTAGGTTCATTTCGTGCAAAATATTGTAGCACCTCTTGTGATTAAAAAAAAAACCTAAAACAAACAAAGCTCAGTATGTGACCTTGGACAAGTAAATGTATATCAATCAGCTAATAAAGATAATTTTGCGGGAAAGAGTAGAAACAATATAAAACAAAAACCCCTATATGCTTGATTATGAATTCCATAATAATTAATATTGATCCAGAAAAGAAAAGTATGGTGTACTATATACTCCTTTTAAAAACAGGCAGGTGACTATGTCTATACATTTCTTACATGTATACAAGAAGAAAGGTTACTGCCGGATGCCACGACCCCTGGGAGGGAGAGACATGAACATATATTCCTCTACTGTTTGTCCCCAACTTCGTTTCATATCCTGTACGTTCAATGGAGATGGGAAGCTCACAGGTTCCTTCGTGGTAAATACTGTGTTTCACCCCGGAACTGAGTCTAACCCATATATTAGTGCTTCCAGAAATCCCTGGGGGAGGGGTGAATTTACACTTGGGGTCCAGAATTGTGGACCTATTTGGACAGAAGGCAGGATGAGACCTGGTGTCAGGGGGAGAGCAGCTTAGAGGCTTGGCATATGAGTAAGTAAGGGATTGGAACTGGTGAGCAGGAGCTCCCCGTGGCTTCAAGATGGGAAGAAATCATCTCCGAAGGCAGAAGTCTCCTTGGTGGCAGCCTTCTAGAAGCTTCACAGAACTCCCAAACACTTCCATGTCACTTTCTCTTAGCTATGTGAGGGTGGTGATCAGGAAAATGGCCAACTTTTCCTGCCTTCTTAAGCCTCATCCTGAAGTTTGAAGCATGCAATTTTCCCCTGTTATTTTAATAAAATTGCAAAGATTAGAGATTAATCCATGGTGATGTGAAAAAGGCTCAGCAAACACGAAAGCAGTCAAGTTGGCAGTAGGTGACAGCACCGAGCTTCATATGCATTAAAAGTTAATTTGGGGCATTTATATGAAACCCCCCAAAGGTCTGATAATAAATTCTCATTCTGTTTTCCATAGCTGCTTCTTTTTCCCTCTCCCCAACTGTTATGCACTTCAAAGCCTTGGGGTGTCCCAGAGGTGCCTTCTGGACCTTAGCAGAGTAGTTGAGGACAGGAACTGGCAGGTTTAGAGCCTTGTCCTCCTCTCTTGCGCAATGAGTCTGCCTGTCAACTTGGGTCACGATCCTCAGGATGAAGGCACATTAGCCAATGACTCTAGACAATTTGGTCTCTTGTTAATATGGGATGATAAATTTCGGAATTTGGCAATGACAAATAACCCTTTGCAAGTTATTAATACTTCATAAAACAAATATACTTTTTTGGTTAGGTTTTGGCTCTCTCATGCTCCCTTTCCTTCCATCATTTTTCTCTTAATTTTTCTTTCTTACATCTGTCTTAGATTCCCTTTGTAGTTCTAAATTTGGTTTTGATTGTTCAAATGTTGTTCTGAGTGTATTTCTGCTGATTCATTTTGATAAACTCATTGAATTTCCAAATGAGATTTTTTTAAATGGGTCACTTTCTGTGCAACCATGTGGCCTTTTCTCAAGGCCTTTGCTCCTCATAGGGTTGGAGGAGACCTTATTATTTGTGCTTTTCTAACTACAGGCATTTTTTCTTTGTTTGCCCATTCTTCACCACCCTTTTCTTCTCTTTGAGTCTTTCTTTCCGTATCTTCACTCCCTTTCCCTGTATAATCATCACTACACCTTTTTCCCCCCTGCAGCTTTCTCCACTCTCTTCTTTCTCTTTAAACTCCTTTTCTCTATTTCTGATCTTGATTTTTTCATTGATGAGCTTTTGTATTAAAGGAGTAAAAAAAAAGGATTCTGATAATTCACTGGATTCCTCACCACACCAGCTGTGGTTAGAAGCAATCAATAAAGGTCTCCAAGAAGGTTCTTTTAAAGTTCATGTCACATAAATTTTAAGAAATTTTACCATAATGAACAACCCAAAACACTTTGCTCATGCAAATTTCTCGTGCTTATGAACAGTTCCGTTGCCTAAGCAGTTTTAATTTATGAGTTATTCCTTTGTGTTGTCTTGATTCAATTCTCTGTACATATGAATTCAAGAACATGTGCTGAATTTGGACTGCCCTCTTCCCGCTGGAAACATCCACATCCTATAAGTTAGAGCACTTGCTCTTTTAGGCAGGCATCACTAGTACTTTCCTGCCACTTCTTAACCCTCCGTGTTTTATAGCCTTCAGAGGGAAGGAGCCTGCCTGCTTAAGCATCCCTCAAGGCAGGATGGACAGTATCTCCAAATATCTAACAGATGGTGTGCTGTATCTCAGATGAGTCCATTACCGACTAGGAATCCTCACTGTGGGAACCGATGCCAGGTTTCCTTTCACACTTGCAATGAGGAAACGATCCAGCTCCAGTGAGGGGACAGGGCAGCAACAATAAACAGACATGGGTTTAAAGCACGGCAGTAATAACAAAAACAACCCCTGGTCTCCTCGACGGTCGACTCCTTCCAGCTCCAGGCTGCAAATCACTTTCTGCTTCCTTCCCCCGCTCACACGCACGCAGGGTTATGGGATCTGAAGACGTGCCCACTGTGAGTTCTTGTCCAAGAAAATGCTCGGAAAAGAGACACAGACAGGACGAAAGAAATTCAAGTCATCGCGGAGGAAGTTATCAGATGGGATGGGTGTGCTAGGCCTGGGAAGTGAAAAAGACGACTTCATTGTCCTTCCGATGTCTGATCAGAACACGTGCAGCCTTCGGTGCAGGTCCTGATCGCTGTGGAGGCTAAAGGCACATTTTCTGTATTCAAAGCCAAATTCGTGAACTTCTTCCTCTTCTTCTGAACCTGCAGTTTCTTGTCAGATTTACTTAATACGTCGCTGTTGTGTTCACTTCTTCGAAACCTTTTTACTCTTAACGCTTTCAATATTTTGGGGAAGTTGGAGTGATATAAATATATGAATTAGTTTATCCAGCAGTTCTGTATAAAATGCTTGTTACATAGAGCCATAAGAAATAGTGCTCCCCCAAGTAGCGTGACGTCAGTCATGCAAATGGACATACAGAAGTATGACGAGCAGAATCGTAGAGCTCATACTGGTTCTGTGGAGAAGACAGGAAGGAGGTCTAGAATTTGATAGAAAGGTCAAGGCAGGGGTTGGCAGGGATGGCTTCATGAAGGAGGTGACATCTGGGCTGAATTAGCAAGGGTGGACAGTGGCTTTCCAAGCACACAAGGTAGCTGCTTACAAAGAGATATGGTGGTGTGAGAAATCAGGGCATTTAACATATGTACACCCATGTTCATAGCAGCACGACTAACAATAGCTAAAATATGGAAGTCACCAAAATACTCATCAACAGACCAGTGGATGCACAAATTGTGGTATTTATACACAATGGAGTACTATGCATCTATAAAGTCCAACAGCGTGGAGGCTTTTGCAGGCAAATGGAGGAAACTTGAGACCATCATGCTTAGTGAAGCGAGTCAGAAGCAGAAGGCGAAACATCGAATGGTCTCTCTGATATGAGAA